>CM046893.1:12176214-12393357 GCA_025688845.1 Cucumis hystrix
TATTATTATTATTATTATTATTATTATTATTATTATTATTATTATTAACATTTTTAAATTAAAAAATTCAAAATAATGTACTTCATTTAATTACATTTTTATTGTGGTTTTTTCACATAAAAATATCAATCACATTCTAGAAATCTAAAATATATATATATATATATATCAATATGTCAAGCTCCTAAACTTTGAGTATTTCAAAATTAGCGAATCTAATTATAAATGATGATCACATAGCCAATTTTTCATTTAGGTCAAATTTTATGTGCTTTGTTTTTAACAAAAAATTTCAAAATTTAATATTTTAAAAAGTCAAAATAAAATCATATTGAATATATCTTATTTTAATTTCTTTAAATCACCCACTTGTTCTTTAATTTAACAAACATGGCTGAAATGAGAATTCAAATATAACCCATTAAACTACATTTATTTGGAATTAAAAAAATAATTACATCATGATTAAATAACAATGATATATATATATATATATCCCAGACTATAATTTTATGAGAAAATTATTGTAATTAATTAAGTTTAGCTTAATATTAAAATGTGATTAACGTGTGATGGAAAAAAGTAAATGATAAGTAATTAATTTGAAAAACATATAAGTAGTTTGGAGTACAAGAAACATAAAGAATATGTCGGATTATAATATATATATATAATAATAAAAATTAAAGATAAAAATAATTAAATTTCCAAATCTGTTGATTATTAAATAATTGCCAGCTGTGCATTTATTATGAGTGAGTTAGAATCTTCGCTCTTTTTTGCCACATCAACCTTGTGGTTGAAGGCTGAAGCAGATAATTTCTTAATCACGAGAGAACCACTTTCACTTTTTACTATTTCATACTCTTTCTTCTTCTTTTTTTTTTTTTTACTTCCTTTTAATTTTATAGATATAACCTATGGTTTTTATTCATCTTTTGTGACATAATAATTATCATGTGGAAGATCAAATGGATATAGTAGCGAAAAATAGTTAAAAACTAGAATATAGTATAATGACATGATTGTTCCGGTTTCTTGTTATTAGAATTTTTGAAATGATTTTATTTTTTTGAGTTAGATGGTGGATTTGTGGTCGGAAATGTGGTAATTGTTTAATGTCTCTATTTGAAGAACATAAAAGTTTGGTGGTTGTTGAAACACTTTGGATGTGAGATTTTTTTTTGTTTAGAGGTATGATATGGATTACAAAACTTATGGTAGAATAGGTTGTGTCGTTGTCAAGGATTCTAAGATAGAGTTGTGAGATAAAAAGAGTTTTGATAATAAAATTTTTATTAATTAAGAGAGAATCTTAAAGTTTGTTTGGTAGATATCTATGATTTTTTCATAAATTAGATATGGCTAAAATTAGTTAATCGAAGTTTCATATTTGTAAATTAAATTACCATTCTTCCCATCTAAATGTTTCTTACAACTTTTTAAACATTTATTATTTGTAAAAAAAAAAAAAGAGAACGAGAATGTCAATGAAGAATATATATATATATATAAAACTCTTTTATTTAAAAAAAAATAAACTCACTTTTAATAATTATATATATTAAAAAAAATTATCTAAAAAAATAATAAACTCACTTTCATATCATACTCATTAAAGGTTCGTTTTAATATTTACTTTCATTAATTTGACTTTAAATTTTGCGAACGAACAACATAAAAAAAAAGTACAAAATAAATGAAAAAAATCTAAAATTTAGTTACTTCATTTGTGTATTGGTGAAGAAATTCATAAGATATAATTAGTTAGGGTTAAAGTTTTGTACTTTGTGAATATGATTAATTTTTGAAAGAAAAACGAAAAAAAAAAAAAAAGAGAGAATAACTTTAGCTCATTTTAAAAAAGAACAAATTCACTTTAAATTTTTTTGTAAGAAAGTATAATAAAAGAGGGGGGGAAATGTTCTAAGGTCTATATTGCACATTATAATTTTTGTAAACTCTCTCATATATACTCGATGAGTGTATATTAGTTTGTCATATTACTAAAACATTTAGCTCAAGTTTTAAATTTTAAATTAAAAACAAAACTCAATATGAACTTATATCCCATAAGAGAATTATTGATTTTGCCAAATTTCGATAGTCAACGATTAGAAAATCATCTTAAACTCATCAACAACAAACAAACTAATCAATGTAAATTAACATTTACACAAATATATATCAATCATCCTCCAATAACTTCTCTTATGATAACTAATTTTATATATATCATGGACTAAAATGTTATAAGTTTGAGAAGGCGGATCCCACAAAAGAAATAGAATAGGCGGGGGTTAGTTAGGTTGTAAGGATATGTGTACAAAATATAAAAAAGAAAGAAAGGGAATGAATGATTAAGAGTGATGAGAGAAAGAGAAAGAGAAAAGAAAAGTTGTGTTTAGGAAGTTGGAAAAGCTATCTTTCATCAATAGTGATAGGGAGTTTACAAATTTACAAAGTGGTGTGTAAGTGTGTGTGTGTATGTGTGTGTCGGTTACCCCTAAACTGTCGCACACAGCTCATTTTTGCTACTAACCGACATTTCTCTTAACCTTCCATTTTACCTCTCCAACCCCATAAACTCATTCCTATCTTTCTATTCTTTTCAATATTAATTAATTCATCAATATCTTTTACTAATTTTTTTTTTTTAAAAATCCAGATCTAAAATATAAATCTCCAAATTAAGTATAACATTTTACGGTGATTAAGGAGATAGAATACACTCGAGCGTTGGAATGCCTGTCAAACTAGGGGTAACAAAAATGAAATTGTAAAAGGTGAAAATGATGGAAAATAGAATTTAATTAGAAAAATGCTTAATCTAAACGATATATTTTAATTTCATTATAGATGTCCAAACACCCTAAAGTTTAGGGATTAAATAAAAACTTAACGACAAAATACACTTCTTTATTGTTTTATAATCAATATTATAATTACATCGTTTCATCACTGTACTTACAAATATTATTCTATTGCCATTTTTTTTCATCTGAAATTTAATTTCTTATACATAATTCTTCCCATGAAAGCTATATCTGAGTCTCATATTTAGCCTATGATTTTTATTGACTTGAGAAGTTGTTGAAAGTTTCAAAAGTTGTTGGGACCAAAAAAATGAAAAATGAATTAAGTTTAGGGATGAAGACTTTATTTAAAGATTTTTAATAAAAAGAAAAAACTATATACATACATATATATAGTGTTTGGTCACTTGTCCATGTCTTACTATAGACTTTACAAAATTGACCTCAAATTTAGTTACATATCATACATACCATTTGTATTTTATTACACTAGTAATTAAAATTGAAGTATTAAAAAACTAAAGTCATGGTTGACAAAAGACGTATTTTTGTAGCGATTAATTTAAAATAAAGTTTATAGTGTATGATATGTTTGAAGGAAGAAAGATATAATGGTGTGGGAGAAAAGGAGAATGAAAAAAGTGGTTGTGGCGTGTAAGATTGGAGGTTAACACAAGGCTCAATGCTACAAATTTCAAAAACAATTCCCCAAAAATCTTGCCTTAACATATGCTCTCTTTCTCCACCTAAAAGACACACAAATATATAATACAAATTAAACATACAAATTATATTTGACCCCTTTTTTTTCCACTTAATTTTCCCAACCCTCTCCTTTTTTCATTTCTTAAATGTTACTTTAATTAAAATTCTGACTCATCTATGTCAATTGATTTGCACTTTTGTGTCCTCTTAAGTCATCAATCAAAATATTAATCCCTCCATGATTTCAGTGATCAATGTATTTGTTTTTCTTTCTTATTTGGATTGAGATTAATATTAGATTTTTATTGATACTTTTTATGTTTTTATAAACGAATGTTTTGGCATCTTTTATTTGGATGTGAATTGATATTTAAATTATGTTATTTGTTGAAGGTTGTCCAAAGTAAGATATTAAGTGTATGGAGTGAGTTTGAGTTGAAAGGGTACATAGAATAGCATAGGAAGCCAACGTGTGCTTTGAATTGATTAGCCGAGTTGGTATTACATACCAATTGAAAGATACATTAAGGTCGGATGGGTATCCTACAACTTTGAGGGTCATAAACGTCATTGACATCCCTATTGAACATATGTTAGAACCACCCCGAAAAGAGATGACAAGTAATCTCTAAAGGATAGGTATGACTTTTTTTATTTCTTGCTTAGACGAATTAACTAATCTATATACTAATTCAAACATCAAATTTCAGTAGCCTTGACATTACACTACTGTGAGAATTTTTTACTCAAGTCAACAACTCGAACAAGATTGATCCTAGACCAAAGGTCAAGGGCACCGGACGCTAATTTCTCGATAATAAATAAACAATAAACTTGCTATATTTTATTTTTTAATCCTAAAATGTTTATTTAGCATTTTAAATAAATTTTGTGTTTTGTGTTTTATATATATTTTAAAAAATATCTATCAATATTTTCATCTACCATTCGATATAAATGAAACTTTGACCATTAACTCTCAATAACAATATATAAACATCGATTCAAATTATTCATTTTCACGTGAACATATATATTCATTTTTCATAAAATTGCATCATAATAATGATTAATGGATGGGAAAATCATATCCTCGACTTTGTAAGATTTTGTTGGAAAAAAAAATACTTTTAGACTATGAATAGAATGGGATTCTTTGAGATTTTTGTCATTTCCATATTTGACTTTATTTTTGATAAAATGTCTTTAAAAGCCACAAATCATGAAATTAATTTTTGTCATTTCAAAAAGGAATTAGTAGATTTAAATAAATAAACCTAAACCTTATAAAAAGAGAAAACACACCCAATTTTTACCATATAACAAATAATTAAAATAATGCACTTTCAAATATTACTATATATTATGGTTTTTAGTATATCATACTTTAATAAATATATTCCCTCATAGTACAATTTGAATCTCTCTTTTTTTCTTCCCTAAATGTAACAAACATTTTAGAAATTTGCAAACCTACCTTGAATTATAAAAGTAATTTAGAAATATTTTGGTGTATTGTGTTGTAATTGAAAATGTCAATAAAATAAATAAAGTCAAAATAAAAAATAAAAAAGGAAAAAAAATTAATTTATAACCAAAATGAATAAGTTAATTTCACATATAAGTAAAAAAGAAATTAGAATTATAAAAGTAATTTAGTGGAATTAAAGACAAACTCGACGGCCAACTTAATTAATTAATAAACATAAAACAATTAATTAAGGTTATAAATAGGCATATTAATAATTGCTTCTAACAACAACAAGCCATGATTAAATATTATATATTCCCAAATCACAGTTTTCTTTTCTCTTATTTTACAAATTTTTTTTTTTTGACGAAAATTAATTAAACCCACACCCACTGATTCCCTTCAACAAATGTATTTGAAAAGTTAATCATTTATGTCTTCATTTTCATAATCTTTTTTCTTTAAAGGGAATTTAATAAATAACCGAATTTATCTAAAATCAGAAGTGTAAATTCAAAAAGAATTTCTTTTTTTTGGGTTTGATGTTTTAAAACGGTAATTTTTCTATTAATCGTTAATTAATTACGATAATTGAATTGTGTAGTGGCAATGGATACATTTCCTTTTCCTTAAGTAAATGCTTTTTTTTCTTTCCTATTATATTAACGTTAATTTGTCTTTGGTTACTTAATGCCATTTTTTTTCTTCAAAGTACCGTTTGGAAACATTTTCTTTCTCTCTCTCTTTTTTGGGTTAAATCAGCCTATAATTGAATAATTATGTATTATTAGTATTGTTATTTTATAACAAATTGTTTCTAATAATAAAAAGAATTTAAAATTTAATTAAAATTTAGTAAATTTAAAATGTTTTGGAAGTTTGAGATTAGTAGGGCGTTTTGAATTACTTGGTGTAACAAAATGTCATGTATTATTAAGGGGTCGTTAGATGGTATTTATTATTTGTTATCGTTTTTACTATTTTATTCTTTACTATCTTGTGTGCTCTTTCGTTCTCGAATTAAAATAGTTTACTCATCAAATATATAGTAAACAAACACATTCCTTGACCCAAAACATCGGGTAAAAGTGTAAACTTTTGACTTTGATTATATTAATGAGAATCTTTTTTGTTGAATTATATTAGAATGTTTTTTTTTTTAAGTAATTAGAAGAGATTCACCTCTTAATTCAATATATTCTAAGAAAAATTAGCAATAAGGAAAGGAGTTAGTAGTCGACAATAGCTCGACCATAAGTAAAAAGAATTGGAATTTATTAAACAGTAGAAAATAAAATTTAGAAATTAAGAAATATATATTAAAAATATTTGGGTTCATGAACTTCTATCAATGTATTGTTTTAATTATTAATAAACTACTTTGACGAGTCATTACATAATAAAATTAACATTTCATTTTCATGAAAAGTTCACTATAGGAACTAAATTATTGTTAGCCAATGTTCCATAAGACTGAATTAAAAGCGAAAATTTTAATAAATCAGCCTCACAATTCTTATGGACTAGCAATAATTAGTTACAAGAGAATAACAAAGCTTCTACCAATAACACAAATATAACTATCTCCAATAACTCGAAAGTACATTGTCATTAATCGAAGTTGGCTAATGCGAACTAAGTTGTTACTTACACAAATCTTCGAGAACAAAAGGGGTTTTTGTGTAGCATATTTTAAAACCCCACTAATTTATTAAGTGTCATTAAATTGATTTAGTTGTATGATTGAGCACATCAATCTCTCTAAACATTAACTCATGAATAACAATTTTTATTGTTCCTTTTTGTTTCTTTTTCTAGGGTTTTGGGCAGCTAGTTGTTGGGACACAAAAGAACATAGAAGTAAAATTTAGGGTGAAGGAAGAAAAAAGTATGGTTGTTTTTGCTTTAAAAGTATAGAGCAGGTAATGAAAATGGAAGCAGCCAACCAAACACAAAACTAAGTAAATTAATAGTAAAATTAAAGACCCAATTATGATCTCTTCTTAACTATATATACACCCATTTCTCCCTCTCATTAATCACACATACACTCTCTCTCTCTTTCTCTCTTTCTCTGCTCCACTGCCTTTGCTACTGTTATCCTCTTCTTCAATTTCCTCTTCAAAATTCACTTTTAGTAGCAGAGGCAGAGCTCAATCCATTGGGAGAGAGAAGAGATCAAAGGCATTTTTCATTCAGAAATTTATAGTTGAAAGGAGATTGAGATCTGAGTTGTAACTTACGTTTTTTTCTCTTCTGGGTTTCCATATTTTCATGGATTTTGTGTTAATTGCTTCCCAATTACAGATTTAAACCGCACCCACATTACCATTTTTTGTTTTGTTTTGTTTCTGTTGAAAATCCCAAAGAACTCATCGATCTGTTGGGATTTTCTTCTTCATTCAACTGTCTCTCTGTAATTCGCCGCTCTGTTTCAGAGAGAGGCTATGGCTGAAACTACACAGATTCTGTTACCGGAGTCATTTCAAGGAGGAAGAGGTGATTTCACTGAACAAATTTGGTTGATATGGGAGCTAATCAAAGCGCCATTGATAGTTCCTGTGTTGAGATTAATGGTTTATATCTCATTGGCAATGTCTCTGATGCTTTTCTTTGAAAGGCTTTATATGGGAATTGTTATCATTCTGGTTAAGCTCTTTTGGAAGAAACCTGAGAAACGATATAAATATGAACCTATTCAGGATGATTTGGAATTGGGAAGCTCAAATTTCCCTCACGTTCTCATTCAAATCCCAATGTTTAACGAAAGAGAGGTCCTCACTTTGATTTTTTAACCTCCCCTGTTTTCTGTTTGGATCGTACATTTTTCACAGAGTTACGAAATCTCTAATACTCTGTTTGTTACAGGTTTACAAGATCTCCATTGGAGCTGCTTGTGGACTTTCATGGCCGGCCGACCGCCTTGTTATTCAAGTTCTTGACGATTCAACCGACCCTGTCATTAAGGTACTCTGAAACTACCATCACAAACTTTCTGCGAGATATGGGGTTTTCAGATTCTCGATTTTTCATTTTCTTTCTCGAGTCGTTTTCCAATCTCGTGACTCTCTTAACTTTTTTCAACCCATCGTTTTCAATCCAAAAACCCCTCCAAATCACGAATTCCTGATTTCATAACACGAAACCCACACGATCCTTATCGAATGGAGTTGAATCCGAATCTATTTACCAACACATTTTTCTTTTTTTGCAGCAAATGGTTGAACAAGAATGCCTAAGATGGGCGAGTAAAGGAATCAACATAACGTATCAAATCAGAGAAACCAGAGGAGGATACAAAGCCGGAGCTCTGAAAGAAGGGCTTAAACGAAGCTATGTTAAACACTGTGAATACGTCGCCATTTTCGACGCGGATTTCCGGCCGGAGCCGGATTATCTCCGGCGTGCGATTCCGTTCTTGGTCAATAATCCCGATATTGCCCTTGTTCAAGCTCGGTGGAGATTCGGTAAGTTACTGTTTGTTGTTTAGTTTTGAAGCGTTTTCTTCTTTCCTTTCTTACAGTGAATTCGATAATAATGTTCTTTGATTCTTTGAAATTTAGCTGTGCGCATTTGTTTGTTGGTAGAAAATTAATTAGCGCTGATTAATTCTATTTAAGGGCTTGTTTAATTATTTTGATGTAATTTCCTAGAGTGTCGGTGGTCTAATAAGAGTAGTCTTTTAGAAAAACAGTAAATGAATAAATAAATAAATAAACAAACCAATTGATTTTTTTTTTTTTGGGATTTATTTATTTATGGGAATTTCTTTCTTTTTAAAAGAAAAAAAAGAAATTGTTTTTGGGGGGTTTTCCTTTTCTTTTTTGTTTTCCTTTTGTTTTTGTGTATTAATTCACTCTTATCGTCGGCGGGGGGGGAAGATTGGATGAAGGAGGGGTCCACAGTGACACACACACACACACACACAAAAGAAAAGAAGAAAAGAAAAGAAGGAAGCATCAATCACGGAGTGGGCCTCAGCGTCTGCCAACATGATCGGGACACATGTTCTACAGAAGCCTCATCACGGGCTGTGGCCCCCATCCCCCCCTCCAAGATTTCGATCATTTAAATAAAAAATAAATCAACCCAAATATTTATCATTATTAATAACCGACGACTCAACATCTTCTTTTTCTTTTATACATATTTATTTACACACATCATTTTACGTTCAAAGAAAATACAAAAACAGTGATTCCTGTACTTTCATATGTGATTCGCTAAACATTTCAGTATAATTAATTACCTTACATTGTATAATATTAAATATGTATTAAAATAGGTAGTCTCAATTTAGGATCTTGGGTCCTTCCGTAATTTAACAAATTCTTTTAATTTTCAAGAATTCTAGTACATGTTTGATACAAATTGAAAGTACAAACAGAAATGATGAGATACTTTCTAAACTTTAAAATTTATTAGATATAATTTGCGTGTGTTTGAATATATATTGATATTGGGTTGATGCTTCACTTTATTTATTTATTTAATAAAAACTAATTTTTGATAGATTTATAAAATAGTATAATGTAATATGATGGGTTTAGTTGGTGAAAGTTTGGACGAATTTTCTTTGGTTTCTAATGCCGCATTAATGGACCTGGAGGAAAGGACCATAATGTCCTCAAGGAGGGGTATTAATTAGCTTTTCTCAAAATTTAATTTTTATTAATTAATAAACACTGAGCCTTATTTAATTATTTAATTTTCGGCTTCGCAATTATTGGTCGCAACGTAAAATAGCCTTCAGCGGATAGTCAACATCCTGTCCCCTAAGTCTGGCAGATAATTTCCAGTATTCTCCGGGGTAAAACTGTCTTTTCAACTCTCGAATTCTTTCTTCTTTTTTTTTTTTTTCATTTTCCTCTCCCTCTCCGTAAAGTTCGGGGTCCGATGCCTAAGGACGTGGAGAAAGGGGTGATTTTGTCATTTAGAAAAAAAGTTGCCTCCACTCTCCACGTGCCTTTTCTTCAATATATTCTTTTTTAAAAAATAAATAAAAGTCTTTTACATAATATACATTTATATATATATATATATATCGGTATTTAAAGTGATTCGTACAATGAGCAGCGCCTTATTGGTAGGCCTCGTTATTGCTACCGACACTACTGAAGTTTGTCTTGCTCTGGATGACGTGGCACATTCTTTGCAGTGATCACGTTAGGGGTAAAACAGGAACTCTGTGATTAAAAACTTTCCTCAATTAATTAACTAATCAAAAGTTGCCAACTCATTCCTCACATGAAACTTCCTCCATGTGGGTCCATACCTGATTATTTGTTACATTTCCACGTGGCCTACTTTTTTTTTCCTTTTGGTTTTTGCACTAGCTAATGCATACAAAATTATACATGAGTGTAACAATACTATTATTACATGAATACATTGACTTTACTGTAGCAGTAGTTGTTGTGTCCATAATTATTCTTCATAGGTACTTGTTGATTTGAGTTAGGAAAGTCATTTTCATAATTTCAAAAATTCCCCACCCCACAATCATTTTTTTTTTCAACTTTGGGAAAAGGGTTTCGAGTAAAATCATTTTTTTATTACAACATTTGATTGATTGATTGATTTTTTTTTTTCTTTTGTGGAACAGTGAATGCGGATGAGTGTTTGTTGACAAGAATGCAAGAGATGTCTTTGGATTACCATTTTACAGTGGAACAAGAAGTTGGTTCTGCTACTCATGCCTTCTTTGGCTTCAATGGTATGCTACATTATACTCCATGATTGTGTTTACATTATTATATTAACTCATTCTCTAATCAACTACTTAACTTAGTCTCTCTTTTTTATTTATATTTTCCCCCTAAAACTGCTAAAACTAATTTGAAATTTGCAAATCATGGCTATTTATCTTTACAAAGAAGCATATTTTGGTAATGGGTCTGCACAATTTTATACAAAGATCATCATTAATCTTCGTCATCACTTAAAAGGAATGAATATTTTTTTGAACTTGTGCCCAGCCATTCACTTTTTGTTTCTTAGCTTTAAATGCCTCATTGGGATTATATAAAAGTGATTGGATTAAGTATAGATTTATATCCCCGAACGTATCAAATCACGTCTTTCAATTTAAACTTTGATTCATATTGTTCATTAAAAATTCAATTGTTCATTACATACATTTACTCTAGTTCATTTTGTAAAACTTACCTTTGAAGAAACTCACGTACATTTTTAATAAACTGATTGTATGAAAAAAAAATGTAAGAATTAAATAGACTTTAATTATTATAATTTTTCTAAAGATATTTGGTCAAAAGAAATCTAGAAGTAATTTTTTCATACATTTACAGAAATTTGGGGTATAAATTGGTACAAATATTAGTTTAGAGGTTTAAATCCAGGTTTGCCTATTCTTTTTCCCAACAAAAAAGTAATACATGTGAATGTGACATATGGTGTAGGAACTGCTGGTGTATGGAGAATTGCTGCTATTAATGAGGCAGGTGGATGGAAAGACAGGACCACAGTGGAAGACATGGACCTTGCTGTTAGAGCTAGTCTTAGAGGCTGGAAATTTGTCTACTTAGGTGATCTGCAGGTAAGAATACATAATTAACCATCTACATCTATACTTGGTAATATGCTAAAAAACCAAAATGTTGTTGTGCTGTTTCTTGTCCACTGTCTTTGTCTGATTAGCTCACTAAACCATGAATTTCTTGCCCTGCCAGGTAAAAAGTGAGCTTCCTAGTACTTTCAAAGCCTTCCGTTTCCAGCAGCATCGTTGGTCTTGTGGCCCTGCCAATCTCTTCCGCAAAATGGTTATGGAAATTGTCAGAAACAAGGTCTCATTTCAACCTCTATTTTAATGAATAAGTAAAATAGTTTATTTTTATTTTTTTGTCGTTGTTCATTTGCTTTAAATCATCACTAAATTCAAAAGCTTAAGTGGAAAAAGTAAAATGATTAGTTATAGTTATAACACTTTGAAAAGCAAAATGATTTTTTTAACCCCAGTTTTTTTTTCTTCTTGTTGCAGAAAGTTAGATTCTGGAAGAAAGTTTATGTGATTTATAGTTTCTTCTTTGTGAGGAAGATCATTGCCCATATGGTTACTTTCTTCTTTTACTGTGTTGTTCTTCCTCTCACCATTTTGGTTCCTGAAGTTTATGTACCAATTTGGGGAGCTGTTTACATTCCTTCGATTATTACCATTTTGAACTCAGTAGGAACTCCAAGGTTTGTTCTTTTTTTTTTACTGTCCCAATTATTTATGTTCATTTACAAACAAAACCCAACATTCATCTTTCTCTTGTGCTATGGTAAATCCAGGTCAATTCACCTTCTGTTCTACTGGATCCTTTTCGAAAATGTCATGTCGTTGCACCGTACGAAAGCAACATTGATCGGTCTATTGGAAGCCGGTCGAGCCAACGAATGGGTTGTCACTGAAAAACTTGGAGATGCTCTCAAAAACAAGGCAGCTGCTGATAAGAAAGCAGGTGGCAAAATACCTAAAATAAGGTTGAGATGCAAATTTGGAGACAGGTAAAAAGATTAAAAAAAAAATGCAATGTAACTGAAAATTCTGTTTGAGATCACTTTTAAGAGTATTACTTTTAGGTGAAAGTATTTTTACTTTTTCAAAAGTCATATCATGACTCCTCTGCAGATGGACGAAATAATTCATTTTGTTATTTATTTGATATGATAAACAGAATCAACACATTGGAGCTTGGATTTGCAGCATTCTTGTTCTTATGTGGCTGCTATGACTTTGTTCATGGGAAGAACAATTACTTTATTTACCTTTTCCTTCAGACATTCAGCTTTCTGATCACTGGAATTGGATATGTTGGAACCATCATCCCAAGCTCTTGAAAAGTGAAGATCATTTCTATTTGTTTGAAGCCTTTGTTGGCTACAAAAGTTTATATATATATATTATATATAAATGTATGAAAAGAAAAAAAGCAAAAAAAAAAAAAAAAGTATGCATGTGGGGTTCTGAGTTCTTTTAAGATGCAACTAATAATTAGTAAAGTTGATAATGTTCTACAGAAGAGGAGTAGACTGTCGCATAACTTAGAAGAAAAGGGGTTTTTTTTTTCAGAAAAAGGCCTGAGTGGCATCAGAAATTGCAAGAAAAGTCAGCTACTTTGGAAAAATTACACAAATCAGTCCCAAGGAAGAACAAGAACAACAAGAAACAGAGAGGTTAGGATTTGAAGAGGAAAAAGAGGAATTGCTTATGGGTATTTTCGTCATTTTAGATTGTTTTCTTTTCTAAATTGTGAAATACTTTTTGTCATTTTATGGGGTTGGTCCATTTGTTACTCTTTTTTTTCCTTAGGTTTGTGGGGGAATAAAGCACATGGATTATAGGGTGAACTTGTAATAACACTTGTTTACCATTTCAAGTTTTTTTTTCTTTTTTCTCTTTTTTTCAGGATAAATTTGTTAGGGCATTGCATTTTCTTGGGAGAAAATTAATTTTTCTTTTTTATTTTCATTTTTTTTCTATTGATTGTTAGCATTATGTAAGAATATTCATGTTTGGAAGTTGGATAGTTTTCTTATTTATGCTAAAATTATATTTCCTCCAATGCCTTATGTCTCCTATCTTCTCCATTAATACCTTTTCGTTTTCTTTCGTTTCTTAAGTTTCAATTTATACTCCTAGATTTTAGAGGTTATATTCGATTTAAACTTGTAATTGTATCAATAGAATCCTAAACTCTTAAACAAAATTTTATTTCAATTTTTGTTTATACATTTATTTTAATTGTCAATTTTGTAAGATCGACTTTTGGAGGATTTAAAGTTTAATGCACGAATGATTTTCAAAGATAATCGTAACAAATTACCTAAGTTGATTAGCATGCGTGAAGATTTATAAGTTTAATTGATTCATTTAAACGCAAAAATGGAACTTTTTTTGTATTTTTAAAATAGGAAAATTATACTTTTCAGTTTTTGAATATTTTCAAAGTATGTTTAACGATCTATACTCCAAATTGATGTAATAGTAATAGACTTTTATTGACGAATCAATATTCGTGTCTCAAATGCGAAGGTAATTAAATTTTTCTATCTCGTTTATTTAGACTTTTGATCTTTGATCTGTTTTTAAACTCTTTATTTTTAAAGAATACGTGTGTTTGGTATTTAAATTTAAAAAAATATACATTTTTAGTCTATGTTTATAAAAATAGACTAATTTAATCATTAATTTTTTACAAATAAATTGAAAAGACCTCTCAAATAATTTTATGCTTTTATTTTAAATAGTTATACGACATTTCAAAATAGAAGAACGGGTTTCTAAAAATCAAATTCACTTAAACTTATTCTATTAATTTTAAATATCGTATAATCTATTTTTAAAACCTTTGAAACTAAAATGGTAAATGTTGAAAACTCGGACCCAATGAATCTATTCTCACAAACATCGAAAACAACATACATTTTAACAAGTTTCTCAAAATTTTGGAAATTAAAAAACATACAGCTTTTTCATTTTTCTATTAATTACTAATAGAGAATTAACATGATACTTTCTTTTTCTTTTAAAACAAAATTAATTATTTTTTGCCCCTTCATGTAAACCTTCTCCTCAAGATTAGGAACACATTTAAACTAAAAATGATATTTTAACAAAATTATTAAACAAAACCCAAAACTTAGATATGAACTTTCTTTTTTACCCTTTTTGTCAATGATTACTGCAATTCATATATATATATATATAATATTGGATTCCTTTTAATTTATTTGTTGCCTCAGAAAGGAAGAATAATAAAGATGGTTACAGCTTTTACTCTGACTTTCTATAGTGTCGGTGGGAGTAAAAATAAATAAATAAAAAAGTGTGTGTATATATTTAAATTACCCAATTGGACATTTTAATTTTTTAATTTAATTTCTTGACTTGAAGTAGAAGTGTGTTCATTGTTCATTTATAACATTTTGGTTTTTTTTTTACTTAAATCGATGCATTTTCTTTTATAATTAGGTTATTTTGGATAAGCTTTGATATCCATCTCCCAATTATGAATACCTCAAACTTAGGTTGTTTTTCATTTTTTTTCCTTTTTAATTTTATTATCATAGCCATTGATTCATTTAAGTGTGTGCAAAGCATACTTGAGCATTTTGGATTAGGGCTTCATCATTTCTCAAACAAAAAAAAAAATTAACTCATTTGTTTGTTAGACTTTATACTTTAAATTCAATGATTATCACAATGAGTCCCCTTTTCTAAGATTTAGTCATTGAAACATTGTACAATAATCGAGAGTTGGATTCATATATCACCGTTTTTCTGGATTGCAAATTAAGTTTAAGTAGCAAATAAAGAGACATAGTATTTACAATAAACACTTTTAAATAGTTTTACTAAGCTAAGCATAGATTACAACAATAAAAAAACTTCAAGTATGATAATAGATATCTCAAACATTGAATGAACGATACTAAAACAAATAGGTGCATACACAAGTACATATTTAGTTAATATTTCACATCCATATTTGGAAAATAGTTTACTCTCAAAGAATCCAATGGTCTATATTTGTATGCAACTTGATATCGGTATTTATAGCTAACATGTGTAAAAATGTTTTAGGGTCTACCTAGTGATGTCAACAACTCATGTACTTTCGTAGATATCACACGATGCAATGTCGAAATTTTTTTACAGCATATTTATTCGAAATTCATTAAAAAAAAGTTTTCAAAAAAGATAAATTTCACGAGGTTTAAAAGAATATATATTATGGTTGGGTTTAGTAACCAAACATTTGTTGGTGTGAATATATTTATGTTGAACCCTAAATTATGAGTAACATAAGATCATATTCATATAGTTGGTAGTGAAGATATTTGGTTATTATGATTAGTAAATTATGATAAATAGTTTATTATTATATATTTAATTGAGATATAGGGAAAGGGTATTAAAGAGGAAGGGAAGATGAAGAACAAGTGGATCTGACAAGATGCTCCAAATAATTAATGCCTAACATATTAAATAAATGTTCCTTTTCACTTCCACTATAACAAATGGGCAAGAAATTAATAATCAAAACAATTTAACTTTTATAATTTGAATTGGAATTAAGTGCTTAATTTGCTTTTATATATAACAAAAAAATGTTTTATTTGACCTTGGAAAAGAAAAAAGAAAAAAGAAAGAAAGAAAGAAAGAAAGAGAAAGAAGATCAAAAAACCTATTTGGTTTTAGGTGTTATTTTGAATGTGTGAAATATTTCAATGGGACAATAAAATAAAGATTTTGATAGAATGTCTATATCAATATAATAATTTTGGTTGTAGATAACAATTTCAATATATATACTTAAAGAAAAGAAAATAATAAACAACTTAAAATCACACCGTAAGTTCTTTCTTTTGTGTTGTTCGTTATGCCTTTGAACTTCTCTTTTTAGTAACTTTTACCGTTATGTTGTGTTTGTTTCTCGACATTAATGGATGAAATTCTTTATTTTTCTTTATTTCAATCAAATGTAGACAAATCATGACATCATCTAAAAAAGAGTAAGAAATGGATAGAATTTTAAACAAATCTATTGCATATCATAAATAACAAATCTTAGCATTTGGGATCTAAACAATCATTGGATGTGTGGACTTCTTTTTTCTCAAATAAAACAAGTTTCAAAAAAATATGTGGTAGGAGTTGATTCAATTGCAAATCTATAATTTTGCATTCAAAATAGCTTCAATTTCAAGTTAAGTTTTATTTGTCAATTTCTTTCATAGACTCTTATACCAAATTTTCGTATGTGTTATAATTGATGTTTATATTTGTCTAATATATTCTCTAAAATTCTATAGATGAGTCTATAAAATTTTTAAACTTAGTAAGTTTCTAACACTTTTTTTAAAATTCAATTACTCTATTATGTATGAATTTTAATTTTGTGTAATGAATCTAAGTTTGGTTTTTTAATATATAAGTAAGAAGTAGAAAAATGAGAAGTTGAATGTGTATTTATTGATGGTGTGAAAGATTATAATAAAAAAAAAAAAAAAAGAAGAAGAAGGAAAAAATGCTGGCTGTGGGGTTCGAACCCACGCGCACTTATGTGCAGAAGATCTTAAGTCTTCCCCCTTAACCACTCGGGCAAACCAGCTCTTTTGTTTCCATTCATTAAACTATTTTATATATAATTTGTTCTTTCTTAATGATGATTATACTGAACTATTTGACTTGAAAGTGGGAAGAATCAATTATCCCAACACCACGCTGGTCTTTAAAATACCTTAAAGAACCACTTTGTAACAATCGTTCTTCAATCCAAATTATATGTAAATTGAGTAATTCATTGTCAAACCACTATCGTTGAAGTAATTTCCTTGGGTACATATTAAGGTTTTGTTTTTCAAAAACACATCTTCCACCGTGCGCACAAAATTAATTTAATACTGAATTTTCACACTTCTTGTGCAATTTTCTTATCAAAATAATGTTAACAATTTTAAAATTAGGATACCAAAACGGTTCATATAATTTTAATGTTTTAACAATGTAGTGGCAAACATCATAAATCTAAGATAGATTGTCATCGTCGAACATTCAAGCGCATGACATTCAAATGAAAATTTTTACAGTTTCTCATCACAATTTTACCAAACATTTTTTCACTTCCATTGCCACAGAAAAAAATAGAGTTCCAAGATGAGGAATGCAAGCCCATGAAGAAGGCGCAATTCTACATCATTCATTGTTTGGAAGAATAATAATTGCGAGTACACACCATAAGTAGACCATCAAACCAAGCACACATTTATCATAATCAATTAATCTCCCTCAGGTTGAACAATCATTTCTCGTTCTACATTCCCAACTCTCAACAAAATTTCAACCTATCTATGCTTAGCTACTCTTCGTTTTACTTACCCCCATGCTTAGCTTTACTGTGCGACTGAAGTGCAGCATCGGAACCGAATGACCTAAAAATTGAGGAGAATAAAACATCAACATAAAAATGCTTCCAGTTTCAGTAAATAATCAATAAAGACAAATGTTGTTACCTGTCACAGGATTTGCAAGAGAACTGGCCACCAGATTTTGGGGTCTCCGACTTAGCAACAGGAGTTTTACCAGTTTTCTTGGCTGGATGAGGAGTAGCGGTATGGCCCCCCTTTTTTGAATCTGGCATCAGACAACCAACAGGTTAGGAAGCACTTAGATGGAAATTGAATTCAGAAGTGAGAAAAATGATAGAAAATAGTAAACACGGACCAAATAGTAAACGATGGTTATAATTGTTCGACACACTGTAATTGATCCCAAACATTGGAATGGAATTATAACACTCCACCAACTTAAAGCTGGTGGCACAAACAACGCTTGAAAGAGCAATGGTAACAACTATAATTTGATATTCTAGAGCAAAGGTAACAATCGTAAAGAATGTTTATATGCCAGGATGTTACCATATGAAATAAATAAATGGCCAAAAAAAAATTACCAGTCTTTTCAGGCGTAGCTAACTTTGCCTTCTTAGCAGGAACGGGTGTAGTCTTGGTGGCAGACTCATTCAACCTCTTCTTGGCTGATTCAACCTGCAAGGACAAGAGACAATCAAAATCATGCCATCTATGTTCGACTGAGGACAAAATGTTCAAACAATAATACAGAAACAAAAAGATGACAACAGTCACATTGACCCACAACACCTTCTTTGGCGTCTCCTCGTCACTTTCAGAATCATCATCTTCTTCATCAGATTTGCTACCGTCTCCGTCAAGCATTTCCTACAATTTGTCACGAATGTTCATGTCAAACATTCAACCCTTAGATAGTGATCATCAACTATCCTCAACAAAACTATTGTCAACCCGATTAATAATATTTGCCACATGATTCACAGAAGACAATACTATCTTCGTGGTAGGGATACTATTACAACCAAACGGCCATGGCCTTGGTTGAAATATGTTGTGTGAATGAGAAGCCCAATAACAGAACAGGACATGGGGACAAAAATACATCAAATCCCATGTCCTGATCGCCTCACAAAGTTTAACTGAAAAGGACAACCAGAATCAGCAGTGGGAGTAACGTTTTTTTTATTCTTTTGTTAGGAAATAGAAACCAAGGAATTTTTAATGGGCCTAACCATAACACAAGATTTTCATTCAAATAATAATTAAATTGATTAAAATTATTGTCATGGAATCACTTATATTTGGTTGGTTTTGGTATGGAACAGTTCTTACTGAATGCAACAAAAGAGAGAATCTTTCTTATACTACCTCATCAGATTCGTCATCAGAATCTTCATCATCATCAGATTCATCATCCTCAGAATCATCATCCTCATCCTTGCTTGGTTTCAAAGGCTTCTTCAGAGAAGCTTTCTTTGCATCATTACTTTCAACCAAACCAGGCTTCACCTCCTTCGGGCTTGGTTTTCCTGAAAGTATATAATAACAAAATAAATGAACAAAACACCCTACAGCCAAAAATAATAATATTGTCATATGCGATGCCTTTACCGTTTGGAGCAGAGACCAAGGGAAGTTCTTCATCTTCCGAGCCAGAATCAGAATCTGAAAAGAAATAACAAACACTAAGTCAATTGACTACTCAAACTAATAAAAGAAGCCAAAAGTAAATACGAAGACAATAGATCTGATGTTTGTAAAAAAATACATTCAACTTACCAAGATAACCATCCGTGGCAAGGAGAAAAGAGCAGGTTAAGGAAACCAATGTAAGTTGAAAACTACTGAAATAGAGAAATACTACAAGCCACTTTAAAAAATCATCAATGTGTTTTTCTAAATGACTGCCAATACTTGATCATACTAACTTAGATAACTATCGATACTTATTAATACATGATCATATGATCATAGTCTCTTAAATGCCATCTTTAGAATTTTATAAAATTTATAAAATTTAGGTGTAATACAGGTCAAGGAAACCAATTTATAAAATTTATACATGATCATAACATCGTATAATACAATTATAAAATTTCTTGCTAAGATAATTGATTTAAATATGCATTTATTAAGATTTTTAATCAGCTAAAAGAAAACAATTCCAAAATACTAATTAAATACTTCAAATTTTAGGGTTGGCCACGAGGCAATAAAAAGTAACAACTCAAGTTAATTCATCAAACAATTCAACGGCTTCCCATTATCGTCTGGAGGATTAAATAAAAAATATCAAATTTGAAAGCAAGGATATTGTTCATGATCATCCCCGTAAGCCTGGTATCCAGCACAGTACACACTTCCACTCTTCCCATTGTGGGAGAGCTCAAATTCCTTCTCAAACACAAGATCAAATGAGAGCTGAGGAAACTTCTCTGCAGAGAGAATTCCCAGAACAAGCTTCTGGCCACCAATTTTTAACAAAATGGTCACATTTTCATTTGCTTTGTCCTTCTTTATTTCACCTAGTGTTGCCTGCATAAAATCATTTCATCATATCCGGTCCATGGGAAAAGTTAACTAAACCAAGAATCTACAGTTAAGCTGAGAAAACATACATACACACATTATCATTATAACAAGAAACATACCTGTGATAGATGAATCAATTTCTCATTTCCAGGTTTCACAATAAGTGACTGACCAGCCTTGACTTCAACACCTGCAACCCAAAAACCACAATGTTTTAGCTCATTAGCCACGAACTAAACAACCCCTGTCAACATTTCACAATCCAAATATTACGAGGCAAACATCATTTCTGAACTACAGCCTACTCGAACTGAAAGATATGAGAAGAATGGAAGAAAGAAGGAGAAACCAAGCATGACATACAATACAGATTATAATTCACATATAATACAAGGAGAACAGGATAAACAAAGGCCAAAACAAGTGGGGGAAAACGTAAAGTATGGAAGAACCTCATTAGCTCTAGTTGGTTTAACAAAAAAGAGAGAAAAGGAAGAATAGCTTACCCCAGAACTCCATTGATGAGTAGGAAAAAGAGACGCTAGGTTTAGAGAAGCCTCGAAAGAAAATGAAATGTGAGAAAACGATGATGAAAATGTTCAAAGAACTTTATAAAGGAAATTGCCGCCAGGTTTTTGAAGGCCTAGGGTTTCAAATAATCGGCCGGATGTGAGTTGGGCCTAGGCCATATTTCGTGTAGGAATTAGATTTTGGGTTTGTATTTGAGGCCCAATTAGTTACCCATTAGTTTTGGCCCATGCTAGGGTATTTTTTAAAAAAAGAAATTAAGAATAAATAAATATACAGATATGTAAATTATATTTTTTTATAACGAGTAGATTTCTAATATTGAAACTTTGCTGGGTTTTCTAATATAGTTAATTCGTAACATAAACGTTTGTTCCACACATAATTGTATTTTTTTTTTAAAAAAAAAAGGGGGACATAATTATAATTATATGTAAATTTAGAATTCTAAACATTAGTTACTTATATAACTTACGTTGAGTTAGATTCCTCAATTTAAATAAGCAATTGAACATGATAAGAATAATGAAATGAACTCTAAAAAGAAAAAACTAAAAAAAATGAACTTGCATTGTCTATTTCAGGAAAAGAATCCGTATGAAACAGCAAAACGGCTAATTTGGTTCAAATTTCCTACCCTGCTTTCACTTAGTAATAAAATAATAATAATAAAACAATTTAAATAATTCTTGATATCACCCTTTGGGTACAAAGGTAAGATAAAATATTATTTATATATCAGCATTTTAATTTTGAATTGAAAGTTAAAGAAATCAAATCACACGATGGTTAAAAGAAAATAAAATTTGAAGGACAAAATTTTCAGCTTTCATTCCACTTGAAAGAAAAAGAAAAGACACAAAAAAAATATAGGTGTTCCAAAATTTATATTGAAGTCCTAAAACAGATGCCAACCAGATAACTAATTTCTAAGGGGGAAAATTGTATGAAGCAACCCATTAGTTGGACCCAAAAGATACATAAATTAAACCAAATTCTTCTTCCTCAATGTGAACAAACAATTGCATCTCATTTTACGATCCAAAAGCTCAACACAAAATCTTGGCCGAGATCGTGAACTATCTAGAGAGTATCATACTGGAGCTGCAAAATAATATGGCTATCATTCAGCACTTCTTTCATTTCATTTAGCACCGTGCTTAGCTTTATTGTGTGATTGAAGGGCACCATCAGAACCAAATGACCTAAGAAACAACATAGGAAAGGAAATCAGCAACCTCAGACCCTTCGGCACTTCTTTCATTTCATTTCATTCCACTGACCGAAGTGTATTGCTCGGTCCAACTTTTGAGAATAAGCCATTTTAAAAATGGTTTGAAGGGTTTCACAACCAGTCAAAAAAAGTTTTGAAACGCTTTCAAATTTCATTACTAAGCAATTTTTATCAAAACAAAACAAATAAATAAATATGATTATTTAAAAAAAAAAATCTCTAGTCCATCCAAACACAAGCCTAAATAATCTTTAAAAAGATGTATACCTATCGCAGGATGTGCAAGAAAACTGGCCTCCTGATTTAGGGGTCTCTGCTTTGCCAGGAGATTTCGCAGGTTTCTTGGCAGGATGGGGAGTGGCCGTATGGCCTCCCTTCTTCGAATCTGACACAACAAACAACTAACAAAGTTGAGAACCAATTCAAGTCAAATATTGGAAGCTAAAACTGTCCAAAACAAGGCTAGGATAATCTGGTTGCAAGATAAAGAAATGGGAAAGATAACTATAATTGGGTTCTAGACTGCTTTGGGAGTGAAGAAACTTTTTGTTTCCAATTTTATCCTTTCTTTTTACTACTTTGGTTTTGTTGTAATTTGCCTTTTATTTTATTTTACAATTTGAAAGTAATTATTGTCTCATTTATACCCACTATTCTCATTCACTTCTCATATTAACTCTATTGTATTTCAACCTTCAAAAAAGTCGCAACAGAATGAGAAGAAATCAAATTATGCTTTTCTATTATCTTCTAATTTTTTTGTATTTGTAATCATCTACCGTTGTTAATAAATATTCCATATCAAGGACATCTGTTAGGGCCTAAAAATACTATTTGAGACCAGCATCTTCAGCCTTGGTTTTTGTCCTTATACTTTAAAATACACAATATACTTTTAATTTTTGTTCATTTTGTTTGCTAGATGAAAATAAGTGACAAAAAACATTAATATGCTAGAAGTAAAATATTGAGCAGCCATCGTTGAAATAATGCTTATTAGTGTTAGCATGAAATAAATGAATGGACAAAGGAAATCACCAGTTTTCTCAGCCGAAGCTAACTTTGCCTTCTTAGAAACAGGGGTTTTGGAGGCAGACTCGTTTGACCTCTTCTTGGAGGATTCATTAACCTACAAAAGAACACGTGTTGATAAAAATAATGCAAGAAGAAAACAAATATAGAAGAATAAATATTGATTCTTCAAAATTTCAAATAAACAGCCACATACAGAAACTAAATTAGGATCAAAACACACCTTCTTTGGTGTCTCCTCTTCACTGTCAGTACCATCATCTTCATCGTCAGAGTCACTGTCTCCCCCAAGCATTTCCTGCATATAATCAATAGCACAATTAAAATAAACAATATAATTTCATCATCTACCAAAATCCTCAGCAGCTTATCCGAAAGGATTCACAAATATGTTAGGAGACATTGCAGAAGCAATTGAAAGCCTAAATTGGTCACCATGACAAAGATGTCTCCTAGACCCTAACAACTACCTGAACAATTAAAATTTTGAATCCCATGAAAAAGCAAGGGGAGTCTAGATTTACTTTCTTAGTGTTTAAGAACACTTGTTGCATTTATAAACGCTTGCTTCAACACTAAGAAAGCCAATTGAGCACATCTAAAACTGTCTTGATTACAAGAACAATTAAGTTTAGAGCTTTTATTTCCCCATAACCTTGTTTTGAAAAGCACACTTAGGGGCAATTTTCATAAAGGAAACACCAAAGGATTTTTTAATCACAAACTTTTAAATTATATGACATAAAATAAGCTTCAAAAGCCAGCTATTGACAAAATTGGGATACAGTAGGAGAGGGTCAATGAGAACATAAATTCCCATCCTATTGGCTTCACACAAAAAAGATACATGGAAATAATTAGACGATTCATCGAGGAAAAATGCATTTGGGCTAATGACTTCATACAAAAAGTACTTGTTGGCTTCCTATAAAAATAATTAGACGATTCATGGAGAGAGAAAAAGAGCGGTTCAGGAAGAATGGGCAGCTTGCTTCTTAAAGCAAGGCACCACAGAAGTGAAAAAATCACCTCATCAGACACATCATCGGAATCTGAACCCTCACCGGATGAGTCATCATCTTCTTCCTTGCTCGGCGCAATAGACTTAGCATCTGCTTTCTTTGAAGCTTCGGGTTTCAGACCAAAAATTTTTCCACCAATAGACTTCTCCTTCTCGCTAGCTTTTCCTGAGAGTAAATTTTAACTAGAGATGATAAGCACAGTGCCAAGAATATTTCTTTCACCAAACACTGTTATATTAATCAACATAATCAAATGCATTTACCATTCTCAGCAGATAGCATTCCGAGTTCCTCATCCTCCGAGCCAAAATCAGAATCTGGGATAAGATAACACATACTCAGCTAAACAATTTCAGAAACTCGAACAAGAGTGCAAAATAAGCTAAATTTATGAATGTTTAAAAACTTACCAGAAAATTCCTCCGTGGAAAACAGAAGACAGGGCAAAAGTTAAGGAAAACAATGGATATTAAGCGTGAAAAACTAATTCCATAATTAGAAAGCTTACTAATTGACTACTTAAATCATAAAACCATACAAGACATGAGAAACACAAATCCTCAAATTGAAAAGGATATTGTCCTTGGTCCTCCATGGGAGCCCGGTAACCCAAACAGTAAATACTTCCACCCTTTCCATTGTGAGAGAGCTCAAATTCCTTCTCAAACACGAGATCAAATGATATCTGAGGGAACTTGTCGGCAGAGAGAACTCCCAGAACAAGCTTCTGGTCATCAATTTTCAAAAAAATAGTCACGGGTTCATTTGTTTTGTCCTTCTTCAAATCACCTAGAGTCGCCTGCATAAAACCATCTCGGCGTCTATTAATCATTCCAAACAAGAAGAATCGGTGATTCAAATGGGAAAACGGCTATAAATAACTAAAGTACCTGCGATAGATGCACATAGTTCATGTCACCAGGCTGCACAGAGAGTGCCTGACCAGGCTTAACTTCAACACCTAAAATCCCAAAACCGATTATGAACTTTCACATACACTAAATATTAAGACATCGCTCAAAAACCAACAAAGTCTATGCATCTGCTTCCGAGCTAGCCTAGTATATGTATTCCCAAAAGAAGCAAACAAATTTATTGCTAAAGCTTTCGAGAAACAAAAACAAAAACTGATGATGAAAACAGATAACACGAACAAAAGCATGGATGGAATATGTAAGCAGAAACTTACCCCAAAACTCCATTGCTAGTGAAGGAAGAAAATTTTAGGGTTTTAGAAATATTTAGGAGCAAGAATGAATATATTGAACTGTTTAAGAACACAATAATAAGAGAGAGAGAAGCAAAGTGAAAAACGAAGTTTAAAGCAATTTATAAGGGAATTGCCGCCAGCTTCTTGTCCTTAGGGTTTCAAATCGAGTTACAAATTTTGATCGCGGATTTTATATTGGGCTTTAATTAATCATTTATTTCCTTTTGGGCTGGGCTTCTCAAATTTGGTTATACATTTACTCGGCCCATGAATTGTTTGTTTAAAAAAAAACAATTAATAATATGAAAATGTTAGTTATAAAAAATAATTTAATCAAACAATGGTTTTTTTTTTTTTTAAGAAAAGAAAGTAATTGCAAAATATTTTTGGAAAATAATTTTGTTCAAGGAAAATAAATTTCTAATGTACAATTAAAGTGGAAAGTAATGACAATTTTGGAGTAAAGAAAACGTGTATATGGTATAAGAGTTTTTAAGAGCTCGATTGATAACGTTTCTGTTTCTTAACGTTTTTGTTTTTTTGTTTCTATTTCTCATTTTCTAGGAAACATAGATATCGGATAACCATTTCGTTTTTTGTTTTCAAAATTTAAGTAACATTTCTAAAATTAAGTAAAAATAGAGAAAATATGGAAAATAATTTCTAATTGACTCGTTGGTTAGAAAACATACCTCTATTCACAATTTTTATTATTCTTTATTTTTTATATTTCCTAACTTGTTTTATTTTATTACTCTTTAATTAATTTTTCATATTTACAATGTAGAGTATTTCTTAATTTATATTTGTCATTTCTTTATTAATCTTTAATAAATATATGTTTAATATTTTTAAATTTCTTTTTATTTTTTCTTCTCTTAATTTTTCAAAATTATAAGTTCAGTTTAATTTTGAATTTTAAATTTTCAATATTTATATTAGTTGATTTTCAAAATTTATATATAATTAAACTTTCTTTTCTATTCAGCCATATTTATTTTATATTTTACATTTTCATGTTTAACTTAATTCTAAATTTTAAATTGTTGAATGTGTAATTTATATATTATTTTGATCTTTCAAATTTATATTTGTGAATATATTTGTAAACGTTTTCTAATTTTAAATTTCAAATTTTGGAACATGCACATGTTTATATTATTTTTAATTTAAATTTATTATTTTTAATATTATTAAAATTAAAATTAGTTATAATTTTCGATCATTTTTAAAAATAGTAAAATAAATTAAAATACTTACCAGTTATACTAAAATTTTAGATTCT
The DNA here is from genome assembly GCA_025688845.1 of Cucumis hystrix. Classification (NCBI taxonomy): domain Eukaryota; kingdom Viridiplantae; phylum Streptophyta; class Magnoliopsida; order Cucurbitales; family Cucurbitaceae; genus Cucumis; species Cucumis hystrix. Next base: position 12,202,929 of record CM046893.1, read on the forward strand.
ATCAATGATAAAAACTTATAGAAGTTACTTCTATTGTTTATCATTGTCATTGATAGAATAATATCAATGTCTACTATTGTTGTAAATATTTTATCAAATTTGCTTTTTTCAGTGAGATAATTATTTAAGATATTTTTAATATTTCACAACCACAACGTTTACCTAATAATAAATTGAAAAAATCCACGATTAAAATTTAAAACTATATACAATCTCTTTATCCCAAACCCCTTATAGAACACTAACAAAATTGCATTATGCGTTCCACCCATTTAATTAAAGTAAGATAAAGTAATTGCTACAATAATAATGGATAAAAATACAACAAAATAGAAGGTTGAAAAATATCTAAAAATAAAAAAGATGAAAGTGACATTCAATTTTGTTTATTCACATTCCACTATTCAATAGGTAACAAAGATATTTTAACTCCCACAAATATTCAAATTAAAAACTAATCAACTTTTAATATCTAATCTCAATGTTATATGAGAAGCATCTAAATATCTTATTCTAAGCTATTATTTGTTGTAGAAATATCTTATTCCTTCTCAAATCTAATTAAAAAAAACTGCCAATTGATGTGTTTTTTTTCCCAATCACAATGGTTAACTCAAAACATTGACTTATGAGTTCCAAAATAACAATTCCATTAAAATTGCAATTGAGTCATATTATTTAATAGTTAATTTGGAACGAGTTGTTTATTAAAATTGTTAGTTGATTGCTTATAATAGTTGGTATTTCTATTTGAGATATGAACTATTTTAATCAGTATTAAAAAGAGAAAGAAAAGTAGTTAATAAATAATAAACATATAACAATGTAGATTTAAGATAAGATACCTTACTGAACAATAGAATATCTACCCTCATAGTTAGGGGTCCAAACTTCACTAAAATAACATAAATTGTCACAAATGAATCATAAATATAAAATCCCTTTTTATTAGCTTCTTAATTGATGATATATGGGCAAAAATAACTAATGGCAGGCACACAATAAATTAATTAAAAATTAAATTGTTTTAAATTACAAAAAATGTTGAAAATACCTTGAAAACATAGTAAAATTTTATATTATATTAATAACTAAAGTTGATAGATTCCTACTATTGTCTATCACTGTCGCTTGTAGACAATGGTAAAAATTTATCGGAATCCAATGTCTCTTAATTTTGAAAATTTTGAAAAAAAAAAAAAAAAACTCATAAATATTATAAAATTAGTTTTCAATTTAATTTTGCACGTAATTACTTAAGACTTGAACAATTTTATATTAATTATATTTCTTACTTTGTGAAGTTAAATTTAAAAAAAAAAAAAATTGTTCTCAATTCTAACAAAAATTTGTCTAAAATATTTAGAAACATACAAAAATGTAATTGTCGATATCAAACTATTATCATTTATCAATTAGAGACAGTAAATTTTTATTGTTTTTATAAATATTTTTTACATATATTCATTAAATCAAACATAAAGATTTTTTATGATATAAGCTAAACTATCTTTTAGCTATATCCACTTTGACGATTATTAACCGCTATTATTTTGTACGATTATTAACTGATATTATTTTAATATGAAATAAAGTCAAAATTAGTTTCAAAATAATTAAACAAATGACAAACTTTTTGGCCTATGAAGTATTAAGCTGTATCAAACTTATGTAAAATAGTAATAGACAAAGTTTGCTTACAAGTGATTATGCACATGGAAGTTCCCTTTCAAAACACTGCTAACAAAGATGCCTCTCATCCAACCAACCTCATCAGTTTCCTTTTTTTTTATATTTTGTTTTTTTAACATTAATAATACTATTCATCTCATTATTGTGTGTTATAGATTTAAATAAGAACTGATATTTATTAATAAATCATGGCTTCAAAATTAATTATAATTTATGCTATCACTTTGGAAATGACATGTGTATTATATGCACCATACATTCATTAGTATCAACTTATGTGAATGCCAATTAATGTCATTACAAATACCACTATATAATAATATTACACATAAAAGTCAGTAAACATGCTACAATGTCTTGGTTGTTTCGACTAATATGTATATGTATGTTAGATGCATCTTAACAGAGCTCAACACGATAAACAAAGAACAATAGAGTTAGTGGACAAAAAACGATCAAACCAAAAGAAGTCAATGAAAGATAAGAAGTTCGGTCAGTGTCCATTTAGAAAAGTCCCAAAACGACATTGTAAAAAGAAAATTCAAACGCCTAAACCAACTCAAAATGACATATCAACCAATTGATGACTGATTATGTACTGTTGTCCTACCGTTCGAAATCGATTTGTACATCTACTAAACTAACCATAGTTGATTTTAGGACGATTTTGACGAAATAATAACTTTAAGCAATCGATATATAATAACTAATTACGGTAACATATCTCCTCGAATGTTATAAAATTTGTAGAATGAGTATTGCACGTAAGTACTACTAATATCAATGATTCAATTGGTTTGTAAAGTCAAATTAATTTCAAATAAAGTGGGCCATAGTGTCCGCCGTTAGATTATCTATAATCTATATGGTCACTCCGTGACGTAGAGAACAGTGTCTATGTTTATGTGCCTATGCTGTGACCACCCATTTCATATTCCACCTTTAGATTTTTTCTTTTCCTTTTTCTATCCCAATTTATTTCTTTCAGCCTATGCTCAAAAAACACAATTATATACTCTTTTAACCATTTTGTTATTCATATTCATGCACTAATTGTCATATTCACAGTTAATTATATCATTCAAAAGATTCTATGAACCATATATGTTTTCCACGTTTGCTTCAACTTTCAATCTCACTATATTCCCATCCTACACTTTAATACGAAATTTGACCATCTCATGAAGAGAACAAATATCAGATTTATGTCAATTAATTAAAATCTTTGAAAAATTAAAGTAAATGTGTTATAAAAATTATAGATGGATGAAATTTTAAATATTTTAATTAATAAGATTATAAGAATACAAATTGAATTATCTTACAAGATATAGGGGATGCAATAAAAAGTGTTTTATGAAAATTAAATATTGTAGAAACAATATCTGAAGAAGTTGGTAGAGACATTGAACTATACAATAACTATGTCATTCACAAACGATCTCTTTCCATATCAAAACTAAACCGTCAGTTTCCTTTCCACCACACTTTATTTTCACGAAGTTTCTTTAACCTTCACGGAATCTCAGGATTTTTTTTTCCTGCCGTGACTCTACTCATCGAATCTGGAAATTTCTTAATGTGAGAAAATGATCCATGAATCTAACAAAAAAAAATTACATAATTTCTATTCAACCAACCGAAATCTCGCATAAACTATATTATATATACATATTGAAAATTTCCCCTGCGTCGATCCAGAGCAAGCAAACGAAGAACAGAATTTCAGAAATAATCTTCGCTTTCCCCTTTGCTCGATCGAGTTCTGATGTTTCAAATTGGCTTTAAGAAGATCTTAGAATTGAAGATATAATTCGAGAACTTATATGGCTTAGAGAATTTGAAGATGATTTTTCACAGTGGCGGATTGAATATGTGTGTATGAATAGATTCGTTTTGTGGGGGTTTCTAAATCCGGAAATCGATGAATTTGAACCAACTGAAACTGCTGGAACTCTTCGCGCTTTCTTTAGCTTCTTTCGAGCACGAAGAAGATGAAGAAGAAGCGATTAAATCGTTGTTATCGTCTGACTTTCTAGGACACAGAAAGAAGTTTCTAGATCCCAAGGCGATCAGCTTCTCTTCCTTGTTTAAACCTGAGATTCAAATCACTATCTCATTAGAATCGCCCGCGAAATTCACAACCGATTGAAACTTCATTCAAAATCGAAAGCAGTTACGAGAGTTTTGTCAATCGATTATTGCTTACTTTCTAAGCTGAATTGCGAGTAATGAAGATCGAAAGCAGAAGGATCTGCAGTAGGCAAAATCGGCCGGCGGCCTTCTTTCAAGTATTGACGAACGGTCGCCGATACAAGATCAGCCACGGTCATCTCCGGCGACATCAACACCTGTACTGGACCTAAACTTCCCTGAATCGTCACGTTGAGGAGTAATTTCGTCATCCTCGGTCGTCCATCCAGCGACGGCGCCGACGCCGATAAACCTAGATTCTTGAAAGACAACAATTCCGGATCCGTCTTCGGCCTCCGAAGCATCGCTGCCGTCTTAGTCGGACTCTCTCCATGGAACGAAGACGACTTCTCCGCAAGCTTCCCCTTCCTGTGAGACCTAGGGTTCGGCATCGTTCCTAAATACGAATCAAAGAGTAAATGAGATACTCTATGGTACTCCTGTCGTTATACCTCAGTCGCCGAAAACGGAGATCGAGAGATTCGGAGTTGTTAGGACTCTCAGATTTTCCGTCGGCGGACGGACGTGGGTGGGGACCCAGTTTAACGGGGGCGAATAGTGTAGCAGAGAAACGACGAGGGGGAGAAACGTTCTGCGGTTTGATGGATGATGAAGCGGGGAAAATTGGGACTTTATAGTAAGCGAAGAGGCGATGACGTGGAGAAAGAAAAGAGGAAAGAGAGGAGAATATTCTGGGGAAGGGGACGGGCTATAGCCGGTTACTCGAGAAGGGTTGGACTGGTTTGTTTTGGAATTCAAAGTTGGGCGGCGTGTCGTCTCCAATTAGTAACCGGATATGGACAACCGGCTATTGCCCGTAGACAATTCGCTTGATTGCCTCACCCCTCCCTGTTTCCTTTTACTTTCTTTATTATCACTTTTTTTTAGTAATAACGATTATTATTATTTATAAAAACTCCTTTTCTTTTCGTTTTGTTTACGCACACACTTCACTAGCGGGTGAGTTATTCGGTAATGGCCTAATCGGTGTCACACGAATTTGTCCGTGTTTAATAATGATAATAGTCCTAATTTATTTTTAATAAATCTTAAATATATATATATAATTAGTTTACTATGAATATTTTATATATAAAAAAATATAGAGAAAATTGACAAAAATAGTAAATTTAATAAAAATATTTACAATATATAACAAAAAATTTAGATTCTATTCATAGTTGACCTTGATAGTCACTGATATGAAGATAGACAGTGATATAAATTTATTAGTGACTATTATCAATAGAATTTAAAATTTTGCTATAGTTTGTAAATATTTTAATTTATTTTACTATTTTTAAAAATGTTTCAAAATATAATATCTATTATCAATATCATTGAGAGTAGTTCTAAGCACGTGGACAGGACCAAGTTTATGAAGTATTGAGAGAAGGTATAAGAGAGTGTGCATCTCAAAAAAATAAATGTCAACGTTTTAGAATTTAGATAGACTAGCTCAGTCAGGGAAGATATAACAATTGAAAATTTAACAAACAAGACCTAAACTAACATCTAATAAACTTTTGGGGTTAGAAACGTCAAGTATGCGGTTTCATCTCAAAATCAATTAGCAATGAGGTGAGTAGTCCATCTATTTTATAAAGAATGTGAGTCTCATTGGTTTGGATCTCAACATTTATTATTATCTAATTAATTTGAGTTTCAAAAGTAATTTTAAATAATTAAATTAAAAATGAATAAAATTGGGAGAGGGAAAATGAAATATGTGATTTATCAGATGGAATCACTATGTACTTTTAACAAAGATGTTTTGCTTTCAAGATAATAATAAGTGAATTTATCTTCTCAAAGTAAAGAAAAAAATAAAATAATTCCATATGAGTTTTATCTTCTCAAAATGAAATAAATAAAATAAACTGCGGATTTATATCAATTGACCATTTCCGATTTATGATTGTATTATCTTAAAAAAATTATAATAAATTAGGTTAAATTGTGTTATTTTTTCACATGCTAAAATATTTAAGTGAAACGTAGTGAGTAATTTTTGTCTAGGTTTGTTTCGTAATCATGATGAATTGCAAGACTCATTTCAAAATCTATAATTAAAATAATGCAATTGAAAGAAATTAAGTGAAACTCACTAAATTTACCTTTATCGTTATCACTAAAACAAATATTTTGTAACAACATGAGAATTGTGAACATGTCACGTTTTACCATTAGCTTTATCTTTAGGGTTAAGCAGTAATGGTAAAGATAAAATGTGATGTGACAACCGATTATGGAAAAACAGTACATAAGGTATACACAGTAAAACTTACAAGTAAACCAGATATAGCGATGACAACTAGAGTTGTTATTTCCGTTGTATATAATTTCAATGTCACAGTAGATCTATGATAAGATCATTTATTTACAACGCAAAATGAAATACAAAGTCAACAAATCGCATTGAATTATATATACACACACAAGATTGTTTATAGCTACACAAACTTTTGATGATAGTTCTTGATTTGGGCCAAGGAAATTTATTATAGAGGATTTTATTGAAACCAACAAATTCAAAATATAGGAAAAAGTGGCTCCTAGGTGCGAGAACTACACCTTTATGGGTGTAGCGATGAGTCTATTTGCAATGTTCCTATGTATTATTTTGGATATTTATTATTTTATTTTAATAAACGAAATTTCAAGCAATAAGATTCAATTCACAAAAACTCTTAAACAATGTTTCAAAAACAATCCATTACATTTGTGATCAGATCTGCTATAATTGAGCTACCAAATGAGTTCCATTACGATTACACAAATTCTCATTACGGATCGATGAACATCATCCTTATATGATTTTTTTAATACAATATTATATTAAAAAAAACATATAAGAATGACGTTGTAAAAAAAGAACCAGAGATAAATATAATTATTGGCATTTAAAAGGTGAAAAACGATATTAAAATTGAGAGTACGCATAGAAGAAACGAATGGATGAGAAGAAAAACACCAATAAAAGGGACCATAAAGTGGATTGGTCACATATTGTAAGATGGGACCTCATATAGTTGACAATAATAGAATGCATGTGTTGGAGAGTATTGATAGTTGATAGTCTTTGTTTTGTCTTTTTGTTCTACAACAAGTTTTGTTATCAGTTAACAAACCGTTATTCATCATGTCGAGCAAACAAAACTCAATTAACATTAAAAGAAAAATGTACAATTTACTAACATATTGCTCGATGTTTTAGAATTAATTAAGAAGTATAATTTTAAAATTGAATTTAATAGTAGTGATTAAAAACTTAAATTAGATGTTAACAATAATATTAAAAAGTGATTATTCGGTAATAAAAACAAGGTTAGAAGAGTAAATATTGAAACTTAGATATTACATTAGAAAAAAAAAGCTTAAACTTAAAGGATATAGTTGCGACATATTGAAAGTCGAAGACTAAATGATAATAAAAAAAGGACAAATTACAAAAACACATCTAAAATATATTGATAGTTGCAATTACGTCATTGAACTTTCAATAATGACAATTTAGTTTCTGAACTTCTAAATGTGTTAGAATTAGATTATCGAACGTAAAAGTTGAACCCACCAATAATAAAAGAAAAAAAAAAGAATAAATCTTCAAATTTATATAATTAGTATAACTTATATAATAATACAGCTGCGTAAATTTGAGGGTCAAATTTAAAATTTAAATAAGTTTGATAGTGAATTTTTATCAATTTGGTTATGGATTGTCTTTCTTTTTCTTTTGGAAAATTATTATTTGGTTAATTAGGGAAGATAATGATTTTTTTTTATAAAAAAAAAAAGAGAATAAAAGAATTGGGGGTGTTTGGACCGTTGGTCACGTGAGTCACGTGCATGGCCATTCCCTTGTAGTTGAAGAGTGTGCAAATAATTGTTGGCTCCCAATTCCTCCCCTATCGGATTTTGGATGCCAACGATCATATTTTCAACCAATCATTTTTCAGATAGAATTTTCTATTTTTACACAAATTATATTCAACTCTTTTTTCTTTTTTCTTCTTCCTTTTTTTTTTTTATTTCTGAAGAAATCTTCAACTGTTTATGTATTATTATTCTCAATTATTGACGTTTTTATTTTGACTAATCCGCATATCAAAAAATGTTGACTACTTTTTTTTAGGTTTATTTATTGTATTTGCAAAATGTTTAATTTAATCGTATGCAGTATGTAGATTAAGAAAAATGTATGAATTTGATAATTGTTATCGTACATGTTACTTTTTAGTACACCGACTGTGAAGATGGAGAGAATTATGAACAATAGCAAAATACTGGCAAAATGTTTAATTTGATTAATTGTGATCGTTATATTTACAAAATGTCTAATTTCACATGCATCATATATTCTCATGGAGTGGACGACATCTCGTCTATGTTTGTTTTTAATTATTGTAAGATGTCCTGACAGTTAGATATTCTCGAACATCCTAGGAGCTAAGCCGAAGGGCATTTGGAGAGTTTTGAATGACCTTTTACAACATGAATTTCTAAATTCTAGCATTTTTATAGTGTTGTTATGATTTTAAATTAATCTTATATTTACGCTGTATAGTTAAAATAAATAGTCAACCACTTGTATCGTTTTTTTGTTGTTGTTGATATCGTAATTCATATTATTTTTAACAAAATATTAAAATTTAAATTAATATTTATTTTTATAAAAACATTTGATTATGATATATTATTTTGTTAAGAAAAATAATATATAAAATACTATTAATTGTATTGATTTAAACAAAATCAAAATGATAAAAATATAAGTATACACTATATCAAATTAATTGTTAATAAATACTCATAAGCATATATATTCTTTTAACACGACGTAAATTTAAGAGATTTCTTAGTAGAAATAATATCAAATGACAAAGTAATTTAAACAATCATAGTTATCTAAAAAATATTATTACAAAACATACCAGGTAACATGAAGGTGATGGACGATTATAATTTAGTGCATATGAGATTTCAATTATCTACATTTTTAATAGAACAAACAATCACTTATATTTATTGACAATAACAATGTGCAAAATTATACGTGTCCCATTAGATCATTATTGTTACTTTTGCATTTGTTTCGAGGACAAACCATTTACTTTAGAAGACGTGGTTGATATTGACATTGATATAAAGATGAAGAAGCAAAGAGAGCCAAACATAGGAGATTTTTCAAGTATCATTACAAGACAATGAAATATTTTCAAATATTCCACTTTATTTGATTGTGATTTTCTTTCTCATTTTTATAAATAATACGTTTAAACTAATTTAGTTTACTAACTTTTTAGAATCATAGTACATTTTTTAATAGAATTATGAAAATTTGGAGGGGTGATATAAATTTGTTAATGTAAACTTAACTCAACGGCAATTGACATGTATGATTTTTGTTAGAGATCAAAAGTTTAATCTTTTTTTGTATTTGTTGTGCTGATAAAAATTTGTGATGTAAATTTTACGAATACAACTTTGTTAATAAGATATGAAATTGAACTTTAAATCTAAAAAAAAAAAAATCATCCCAATTTATCAATACTAAATCCATTTTATTAATACATTAATTTTTGTGTACAATTTCGTATCATCGTTATCCATCTCTAACCATGTCAAAATGTCTATATTCATTTGAAGTGTCAAAATAAACATCCAATGTGTATTTTGGAGAAGATTTTTAGTGTTTGATTCTTTCTTTTTTGTTGTAGTCTCCATAAGCCTTCTTGATTTTGTTTTTTATTTATTAACTAATTAATTTTTTTTTGTTTTTTAAATACACCACACATAAGAATAAAAAAAAAATCAAATATGTAATTAATTTACGTTAACTTAATGTGGTTGATTGACATAGCAGACAAAACGTTTCGAACACAGAACCTACAGAATCTAACACTATGTTAGATAAGTTAAATCACATTTCGATTCAAGGGAGATAAATATTACATCAATACTTTCACAATTCAACAGGTATAAGTTCAATCTAATTAAATTTGTTCATTTAAAAGAAATACAATAATGATAATAGAAAGAAAGAAATAAATAAAAGTTAATTTTAAGTTCACTCATTAACTTTAATTTGTGTCTATCAATTTAAAATTTGTTTGTACTAAAATTTTGAAAATATTGAATTTACCGCAATGTTAAAGTCTGATGTGATAATATTTTTATATATTAAATAGTTTATATTATTATTTTGATTTCTATATTTTATAATTTTTTTGACTTTTAGTACTACTCACATTTTTTTATTACTTTTTATTAGCATTTTCATTATAAACTTTAAAAATATATTAACTATTATTATGATTATTAAATAATTATTAGAAGGTAAATATAAAATATAGGAACCAAAGATTGAAATGAAAAGAAAAAGGAATTTTGGGAGAGAGTGGAGAGTGGAGAGACAAAGCAGACAAGCTATGAAATTTCAGAGTAATTTCGCGAATAGAGACAATTTGTCTCAAGACTTCGCCACGTGGTGTGAAATGGTTGGACCTTCATGCTTTGGCAACTCACCGTCTTTTTTTCTTTTTTCTCTATCATTTTCGAAGCATCAAATTTCTTTTTCATTAACTTTAAATCTGAAAAAAAAAACATTTTCAATAAATATATATATGGGTTAATTCATCATTTTCCTTTTCTTTCTCTATTGTCATTTTTCTTTTATATTTGTTAGTACATGACATTGTATCATTTGGTTCAAGATCGTTGTCAGGCACGTGTCATTTACATTCTCAGTTTTTGTATTTTAATATTAATTTTGAAGTGTTAGATTACAATATACATTAAATAATGTTTTATTTTTATTAAATTTTGGTTTTGATGTGTGCTCAGTGCAAAACCACAAGGTTTTGGATTTGATTATCATCTATCGGAGATAAAACTTATCTTATTTCCTACTACCTTTTATTTGTTATCTAATAAATATTTTTTTTTAAAAATGCAACAAAGTCGATGATCTAAACTTTCACATTTTTTACTGTGTTTGTTATATAGTGCCCCATGCATAAAATTTATGGATTCGCCACTGTTCAAGATCGGGTACCAAATACAAAAGATTTTTAAAAAAATCATTAGAAAAAAATCTTGGAGCTAAAAGATCGCGTATGAAGAATCTTGAAAAAAAAAAAGTTTATATTGGAAACTATGCTAGCAAAGAATAGACAAATCTAAATGATGGTATAACGAAATCTAAACAATAGAAAATACACTATCATTTTCTGTATTTTTTCATTGGGGGCGTTTATTGTATTTTTCATTATAGACATGTGGATTTTTTCCATTTTTAAAATTGTTCTATATAAAAAATTAAAATATTTAATAAAATATTTACAATTTATAAAAGAATAATAAATTATGTCTGAGTCGTTTGTTCTATAGGATGTAAATAATTTATCAATTTTTTTATATCTTTCAAGAAACCCAAAAAAAAAAGAGTAAGGATCCGTTTGGATTGAATTAAGAAAAAAATGTTTTTCAATAATACATTTCCTTTTAAACATTTTTTTGGAAATGAGTTTAAAATTTAAACACTTAATGTTTGGTTAGACTTTTTTATAAATGTTTATATGTGAATTTGGTTTTTAAAGATTTCTCCAAAATAGATTATTTTATAAATAAATTTTTAGAAAATGCATTATTTTAATTTGCCAAACACTACCATTTTTTTCAAAATATTTTTTTTTTGTAAAATTAAACACTTTATAATTTAAACCAAACACACCCTAAAAATTTTGATTAGGTTGCGGTCGGGTCGGGGGCCTACAGTGGGTTTATGAATAATACATAACATCCTCTGTGTTCCTCTCAATCGGATAATCCCTTGGCCTTAATTTGTTGGGAATTGTTTTATTTTCTATTTTTAAATTATGTTTTGCTTACCAATTATTCGGTTCTTTGCTTCTTTTTTTTATTATTATTGTTTTTAATAATGTAATGAATGTTTTTCTCATGATTTTTTTTGGATGAAATCTTCAATTATAATATGTAAAAGAAAAAGTAGGTTTATTTCATCAGATTATTCTTATTGAAAATCATTCTTCCTATAAATTTTATTACGAAGTAACTTGAATCTGAATTTAGGATATGAGATCTGACTTTGACATCAAAACTATGTTTTTTTGTTTTGCAACCATTCTCTTATCCAAATTATAAATTTACGGTAGATATTACATGAAAATTAGATGCATTTTTTCTTGGCCAAAATTTGGTAACGATCCATATATATATATTGAAATATGTATAGTAAATTTTGAAATAATTGGTATCAAATTGGCCTTAAAAACGGGCATACAAATCATACTAATGATATATAAAGAATGTCTTTTTCCATTGCTTTTAAGATTATAGTTTTGAATTATGTTCTTTAATGTTACAAATGATCTCCAAATTTCCAAAAGGACCAGAATTATCAAAATATTTAAATGTACTCACTTTTTCTTTTTGGAAACAAATTAAATTTTTTAGATTTATTCTTCCACTCTTAGTATTTTTTTATTTTGAAAAAAAATATATAAATAGTTTGATAATTTATAGCAATCTAGTTGGTGTTATTATTATTACGATGTAAAAACTCGAATAAGAAAAAGAGCTTGATCTTTATGTGTACGTTTGTTTGATAGAAAAAAATGTAGCTTACAATATAAGAAAGAATCGTGCATTGACACAGTATTAAACCACACACTCCGATGCTTAAGTTATAAAATAGATTATGATATAAACTAATAATTTTGTACGTAATCATTAAATACTCATCAAAGCAATTAATTGATTAAGGAAATGATGGATCACCTCAAAGTGAAACTTAATCTTACACCTTATGAAAAGCACTAATATACAATCTAATTACCATAATTATATCATAGTTTAATCCATTTATAATTTATAAAATATGCAATTTTTTTTGTGAGAAAAGGGAAATTTATTGTGTCCACTAAGAATTGCAATAATTAAGTATATTTTAGATGAAGATTGGAAGGAAACATTTTCTTTATACTTTATTGTCATTATTTTCAGTTATAAAGTTGTGTACGCTAATACATATATTAAAATATTAGTTAATTAGTGAGTGAGTTTCTTTTTGTCATAAATATTGGGAGAAAATATAAAATAATTATAAATTGTGAACAAGAAAACTTTGGTTGAGATGCAAAGAATAAATTGAAGACTATAAGGTCCGCCGAACTTTGGTCTTTTTGTTAAATCATTTCAGATTAAAAGTGTTGTCTAGGGAAGGCATATTTAAGTCATGTCTCTTGTGTAGGTTAACCATTTTCATTTTACCTACAAGTTCAATGCTCGATTTGAGATGGTTAGAAGTGAAAACGTGAAAACTTTTACCTACATCTTTTGTTTATTGCTATTTAGAATGATCTAAAAGTTTAATTTTATTGTAGGTCTCTTAATCAACTCTATGTACCTTAACCAACACAGTGCTTAGATTCAATGTTGTTATGAAGATATTGACATATCCAATAGCTCAATCGAAAAGCATTTAGTTGGAATTGAATAATCAAAGTGAGCATTTAGGTAAAAAGGATTTATAGTATGTTTTTTCCTTCAAAATTATCCTTTTAAAAAGCACAAGATTCTAAGTTCTAACACTTGGTTCAATCAGCAGACAGTCAACAATGTTTTAAGGGCATATTAAGTTAAAAGCAGTTCATTTTTGACTCATTCAAGAAGTAGCTTCCTGCTTTTCACCACTTGAATATCCAGCTATGAACCAACAATTTTGGTACTATATAAATATTAGTCCAACCTGTTTTATTTTTGGTTACTTGATAGTAACTACATAATTCACGACATTTTCTTCAAACCTACTACTTATTTGGCTGCTTATTTTGCAAGCTCCTCCTAGCCCTTTCATAAGACCAATATTCAATTTCGAGAGTGATAATTCAAGGCTAGTTGGTAACTGTCGGTATCGTTCTTCATTTTTGCCATGATATTGCGTTCGTATAAGAATTCTTTCATAGAAGTTATTTATCATTGTCAAAATTTATAAGAAAAAGAAGTTTAAAAATACTTGAATTTGTCATCATAAAGCTGTTTTGAATAATGAACCAAACACCACATAATGGTTATGATATTGACTAAGGTTAAATCAAAGTATATTCGACTAAAACCCATTTCATCGACATGTGATGTACATTTAAAGAAATACAAATGATACAAAGTAGCTCTTGCAAAATTGCTTTCTAAAATCAAGTGAATGAGTTTTACAAATGATTTATCTTTTGGTAGTATCTGCATATGATTCCAAATCATCTAATGGTGTGTGCCAAGACAATATGCTGTGTCTAATCCCTCCTGTTTCGTTGAACTGATCGTTACACGGTGTAAACTTGTCCGAATTTAACGAAACCAAATGATATGAATGAGATTCAGCTCTGGGAGGCAGCTGCAATTTCTCCCGACTTGGGTGGAGGATGCTGGATTTGTTCTGCCATTTGAATGGTACAACGGCCTTCAAGCTTCCCTTTGAGCTCGGCATCCTTGGAAAACAAACTGAATGGAGTGATTCCGAGTAGTAGTCACGGCTAGCACATGCGGAAGGCGATGCCTTCAATGATGATTTGCCCTTGGTCCAGGGAAAAATGGATTGGATCAGTCTGGACGGAACCTGAAAAACAAAGTTGGAAGGAAAAGGGTCAGGATTGAAGAGATCGTCCATTAAACGAACACATGAAAAATGAACTCACCCCTGAAACAGGAGTACTAGAAGCAAAATGTAGTGAAGCTGTAGAAAAGGGTGAATCTCTTGGCTTGTTTGGCTTCTGGTCCTTTGATGGGTCTTGATCGGCTGCAACAGAACCAAAACTGGACGGTGGAGCATCATCGGCGTCCTCATCATCGTCATAATCTTCACCGTCTTCTTCTTCACCTTCCTCTTCGACTGTTGCTTTTTTCTCTAAGTTGGTTGATGAAGCAAGCAAACCCATCCCCACTTTCTTCACTTTCTTCTGTTCCTCTTTGTCTTTCCTTTTCAGTTCCTCTTCCATATCCTCAAGGGCCTCTTCCAGACAAATTTCAGTTTCTATCATTTCAAGTTGCTTTTCAATTAGTTCTTTCTCCATTTCACAATCTTTCTTTTTCTCTTCAGCCCATTTTTGTAAGCTTTCTAGTCTTGATTTCAATCCATTTTTCAGCCCAGAGACACACCGCATAAAAAAATTTTCCTTAGCTACCTCTCTACCATAAAACTCATCAAACCCAAGTGGTAAAAACTCGACCTTCTCTGGGTCGACATCCTCCCCTTCTTCCAAGGGTGGCTGCCAAAACATACGAACCCCATACTCCTCATCCTCTATATAATTTATTATTCGTCCTGTAGGTGTGTGTACGATGAGAGGATCTTCAGTGTATACAAGCTTTGATGAATCTTCTGGATCAGGCTCCGGTTCCTTGTTGATGAGAACGAACTCGGGAAAATGATCTGCCGAGTAAATATAGCTTATATTAGTATAATAGCAAATCTTTACAGAACCATTTCAGAAACAGATAAATAATTCATATAATCAATATACACATACGTTAACCTATTCATTAAACAATATTGTCTCACTTACATATAATCAATATTGTCTCACTTTCTGAGATAATTTTCAAGCACTCAATTCATTCGCATCAAGAAAGAGGCCTTAAGCTTAACTCAGGCAGGTCAATGTTGACATTTGGACTTTTAAGGGTGCTATGGCACGAAAGGTAAATAGGAGACGTAACCTTGATAAAGGGTTAGGAGATCATGGATTCAATCTATGGAGATCACATACCTAGAAATTAATATCTTAAAAGTGTCCTTGACACCAAGTCTAGTAGGGTAAGCGAATTATCCTGAAAGATTAGTCGAGGTGTGTGTAATTTTAGCCAAACACTCACAAATACAAAAAAAGTACACACAATATTAAAAAAAAAAAAAAAAAAAAAAGGAAGCATATTTAGGTAACAGCCCATGGTATAAAATTCCCTCCCAAAAGGATAGCATATAGAAAAAGAGAGCGAACCACGGCACTACCAGCTGTACTAACATTGGAAAATGCAAACTAATAATTGAAAGGTTCTATCTGAATGTCAGGGTGGAAAAGATGGTGTAGCTATCTATCATGTCATACCTTGTTCCCACCAGTATTCAAGTTCTGCAGGCATCGGTAATCTCAGTGGAGCTTTGTAAAAGGAATTTAACCACATTTCTCTTTCCTGATCTACCTCGTGCGCATATGTTTTCCAATAGTCAGGGACCTGGAGAACATATCCATACATGTGTCATTTAATAGTTTCAAACCGATGCTCATGCAGAATAAGAGATAAGAGGTGAACTCACTTCATAAAATTGATTGATGAAGCCTGGTGCCATCCACGTGTCTTCTTCCTCATAGAAATAGGGATGTTGTGGATCATTATATGGACCTCTCTCTTCTCTAACCACTGTGCAGATAAGGTAAAACCCAAGTCATGAATGAAAGAAACAGCAAGTAATAACGATTGCGTGAATATTTTTCAATCGACTAACTGTTAAAAATGCCAAGTATTTTCCGTCTACTTCTTGATGCAATAGCAATACATAATATTTGTGTTTACAGGAATTCTAGCAAATGCGACACAAAGTTTTGAATCTACCCTAAACTATCATGAAGAAGATAAAATGACAGTTCATAGTGTTCTTGCGAATCTGACGTGACTTAACTAAACGAGAATAGAAAAGAAAATTTGATTGACACACCAAATTCTAACCCATAATACAATTGCTTGAATAATATGGTGTACCAGAACCAACCAACAAAGATTATTTACCATAATGGTTACAATGTAATTTTTTTTTTTTTAATGCAATCAATCTTTGATTGAGAAAAAATGAAAAAGTACAGGGGCATAAAAAAACCAGCCCACCAAAACACCCTCACTAAAATAAGGGGACCAAATAAATAAAATGTTACCAATAAAATAATTACATAAATTCTTTAAAATCGAAGCCTAAAGGAACACATGAAATCTAACCAAAGACCATATTTCATTATGCTCCCTCTCCCTACCCCAAAATACCCAATCATTCCTCTCACCCCAAATTTTCCAAATAACCGCGCACACCCGGCAAGCCATAAAAAACCCCGACACTCCGAAGGCCAACGAAACTAACACCGAACTACTGGAGGAAAGAGCTCCACACAACCCATGCATACTAGCAATCCCAAAAAAGATGACCAAGATCTTCCTCCGCCTTCCTACAAAGCATGGAACAAAAAGGCCCGACAAGCGAAGTTTTCCTCCTAACAAGCCTATCAACGGTATGTAACCGTCCTAGTTAGAGATATATGGGTTTATTAATATAGTATTTGTATTTGTTAGGACCACAACTAACAAGAATTATCTCAAGAACAAATGAAGAACTCAAGAACAGTTAAAGAACAATCAAATATGAAAATATATAAAATATATTCTAGAATATCATAAGAACAAGTAACAAAGTAACCGAAGCCTTACGAGAGGGCTAGACTCTCCCAAGTTTCCCATACAAAGGGAATCCCTCTACAAAATTCTTCACACCTCTCCCCAACCCCTCTCCTGCTATTTATAACTAAAAAAACCCTACCCAACCTACCATCCAAATACTAAAATGCCCCTTGTATTAAACCTACATATACTATATTAATAAACCTGTATAACTAACTAGGACCCCCACATTACTCGCCCCTTGAAAACACACCTCCTCAAGGTGTGGTTAACAAAACAACCCGACAAAAGAATTTAGTCATCCCCCATCATCAGAAATAACGACAATCTGCAACTCATTAAACATCCGCTCCTCCCTCTGAACTTACCCCCTTCATCGTCATGGTAAGTAACTTTCTGGACTTTCTTCATTGTGCTGGGATCCACCCATGTGTTCGGCTGTTTTTTTTAAGGAAATTGTTGGGCCTTTCACCGATTATCCATGAATTAACCTCTCCATCATCTGACTATTCCAAATTTATGCTACACTCTATTTTTCTTCTTTGTTTCCTTCTCTATTGATACCATGGTATTAACCCAACCAAGCAAGACTGACCAAATAAAGAACTTTACTTCTTAGAGACCTTAGTCCTCCAAATCACGTAAAATACGAACTCCTTAGGGGCGGCAAAATCCAACAAAAGACTAAACAAGGATTTTATTGAAAGGAGAGACAAAGAGCACACACCAATTTACATGGAAACCTGAGTACAAGGAGAAAAACCACGATTGTTTGTTGTTATTATCTTTTGATGAGTAATACCATAGATACAACGGAGAATAAATAGAGTATACAAGGGAATAAAAAAGGAAAAGATTTAGGAAATAAGGAAAATATTCTGATAATCTTTCCATAAATATTCTAGGATTCTAACAAGGAAAATATTTAGAAAATAAGGAAAGGATTCTAACACTCCCCTCAAGTTGGGACGTAAATATCAATGAGGCCCAACTTGCTAACACAAAAGTCAAAGTTTTCTGAGAAGCCCCTTGGTAAGAACATCAACAACCTATTGACTCGAAGGGATATACGGAATGCATATGCTCCCACTGTCAAGTCTTTCTTTGATGAAATGTCGATCAATCTCAACATGTTTAGTTATATCACATTGAACAGGGTTGTTAGCAATACTAATAGCGGCTTTATTATCACAGAAAAGCTTCAATGGTGTCTCACATTCCTGATGAAGATCTGACAGGACTTTCTGAAGCCAAATTTTCTCACATATTTCCAAACTCATAGCTCTGTATTCGGCTTCAGCACTGCTCCTGGCCACAACACTTTGCTTCTTACTCTTCCAAGTTACCAGATTGTCCCAAACAAAGGTACAATAACCAGAGGTAGACTTTCTGTCAACAACAGATCCTACCCAATCCGAGTCAGTATATGCCTCAATGGTCTTTCTGTCTGTTATTCTAAACATCAGCCCTTTACCATGTGTTGATTTCAAGTATCTCAAGATTCTGTTGACAGCTTTCATGTGTCCTCATAAGGAGCCTGCATAAACTGGCTGACAATACTCACAACAAAAGAAATATCAGGACGAGTATGCGATAACTAAATTAATTTACCCACGAGGCGCTGATATTGTTCTTTATCAACTAGAACTTGATCATCAGAGTTTCCTAGTTTACAGTTGAATTCAATAGGAATGTCAGCGGGACGACATCCCAACATACCTGTCTTGGTTAGCAAATTAAGGGTGTATTTTCTTTGAGGCATGAAGATATCTTCTTTAGATCTGGTCACCTCCATTCCAAGAAAATATTTCAGATTTCCCAAATCCTTGATTTCAAATTTCCCAAATCCTTGATTTCAAATTCATCAGTCATTCTCTACTTTAGTTGACTAATTTTTGCCTGATCATCTCCAGTCAAAACAATGTCATCCACATAAACTATTAGAACAACAATCTTTCCTATCTTGGAAACCTTTGTAAATAAAGTATGATCAGAGTGCCCCTAACTATACCCTTAGGACTTGACAAAGGTAGTGAATCTGTCAACCTCTGAGAGACTGTTTCAGACCATATAGAAATTTCTAGAGTTTACACACCTGCTGACTAAACTGGGCTCCAAATCCAAGCGGAGGCTCATGTAAACTTCCTCCACAAGGTCTTCATTCAAAAAAGCATTCTTAACATCCAACTGGTATAGACGCCAATCTTTGTTCATAGCAACAGATAGCAGAACTCTAACAATATTCAACTCAGCAACTGGAGAAAAAGTTTCTGAATAGTCAATACCATATGTTTGAGTAAATCCCTTTGCAACTAACCTTGCCTTGTGTCTGTCAAGAGTACCATCTGCTTTGTTTTTTAGAGAGAACACACATTTGCATCCCACAATTTTGTGCCCCTTGGGTAGAGTACAAATGTCCCAAGTACTATTCTATTCAAGAGCTTTCATCTCTTCAATGACAACATTCTTCCATTCAGGACACTCTAAAGCAATGTAGATATTTTTCGGTATTATGGTAGTGTCAAGGCTTGCTTAAAAGCTCTGAACTGTGGAGAAAGATTATTATACGAAACATAGTTGCAAATGAGATGTTTAGTACAAGACCTGGTACCTTTTTTCAGAGCATTGAGAATGTCAAGAGAGGAATCATACTCATCAAGTTTTCCTGTATGACCCTGTTCAGCTTCATTATTACTAGTTTCTATTATGACCTCAGTCTCATCACCACTGTTCTTTTCTTCCACATTTTCAAGAACATTAGACCCGTCATTCTCACTTATTGTATTATTAGTTTTCCATACCTTGATCTCAAGGAGGTTTAAAGTCTTGGATTGGAGCCGACAGCTGACTAGTAAGGGAATCGACTTCCTTTTTTAGATTCCTCCTGTAATACGTTTTCCAGGGAACTTGGTTTGTGGGTAGGACTGTAGGATGAGAATCGATGTCAGACACGACATTGAGTGTAGGTTCGATAAATTCAAAGGTGGTGTTAGACTCTTCACTCACACTCTTCCTCTGAAGATGGCTAACGAGAAAGTAAGGTCGGTCCTCACAAAAAGTAGCATTCATAGTGACAAAGTATTTCCTGAACGGCTGAAAACATTTATAACCACGCTGGTGAAGGGGATACTCAACAAACACACATGCCTGAGCCCGAAGGGTAAATTTGGTCTGATTAGGGCCAAAATAATGGACATATGCGGTACACCCAAACACACGAAGAGAAACCTCAGAAACAAGATGAGTAGATGGGTAGGACTCCTTAACACAATATAAGGGAGTCTGAAGGTGGAGAATATGAGAAGGCATTCTATTGATTAAATGAGCTGTTGTAAGAATAACATCTCCCCATAAGTATGAAGCAAGGGAAGTGAAAAGCATAAGGGAACGAGCTACTTCCAGAAAGTGACGATTTTTTCGCTCGGCCACTCCATTTTGTAGAGGAGTGTAGGCGCCATGAGTTTTAATATCCCCTTGGAAGCTAGAAATTCACTAAGGTTATGGTTCTGGAATTCCCGACAATTATCACTTTGAAGAATAACAATTTTTTTATGGAATTGTGTTTCAATGGTGTGAGAAGTTTTGGAAAATAGAGGAAACCTCAAATTTATCAGTGATAAGGTAAACCCAGGTAAGACGGGTATGATCATCAATGAAGGTTACAAACCACTGTTTTTCAAATGAGGTTGTTATCTTGGATGGTCCCCAAACATTACTATGAACAAGAGTGAAGGGTTGGGTTGGTTTGTATGGTTGTGAAGGAAAAAAAACTCGATGTTGTTTGGCCTAAATACATACATCACAAGATAAGGTAGACACATCAATTTTAGAAAAGATATTGGAAATTAGGGTGGCCTAAACGAAAACGCCACAACATACAATCTAGTTCAGAAGTAGTGAAATAGGAAGATAAAAGACTAGTCCTCGAAAGGTTACTAGAAGAGGTATCGTCATCAAGGAGGTAGTCTCCTACTATGTCGGGCAGTGCCAATCATCTTCCCCGAGCTCAAGTCCTGAAAAGAGACAGAATCAGGTAAGAATATCGCTTTGCAGTTGAACTCATGAGTAATCTTGCTTATCGAAAGCAAATTATAAGAAAGTTTGGGCACATGCAAAACATTATGTAAGGAGAGCCCTACACAGAGAGAAATCTTCCCCTTTCCAGAAATGGGGACCAAGGAGCCATCTACAATTCTAATTGTCTCGTTGCCAGCACAAGGAATGTATGACACAAAATGTTTAGAGGACCTAGTCAAATGATCTGTGGCACCAGAATCCAGAATCCAGGGGTTCTTCCCATCAACACTAATAAGACCGAAGGAGTGAGGTATACCTGATTGGACAATGACACCTAAAGTAGCAGGAATAGGATCGATTTGGTTCCTGTGTGGATCAGATTGTTGAGGAGTTTCGACAGACTCACTCACATACGCTCGCCATGTGATCTGTTTGTCGTTGGGAGGCTGTTTCTTACCTCCTGAGGGACGACCATGTAACTTTCAACATTGTTCTTTGGTATGCCGTTGGTTTTTGTAATGCTCACAGACAGAAATTGGTTTTCCATGCTTGTCACTGCCACTATTAGAAAACCTCGCACTAAAAGCAATGGAGTCAATAGTAGGAGTTGCAAAAATATTCATAGCACTTGTGCGATCTTCCTGAGGCAGATTTCAGAACAAACTTCCATCAGGGAGAGAATCGGTCTTTGGTCTCATATACACTCTCGAACTACATCAAACTTAGGATTAAGACCAGCAAGAAAGTCATAAATCCTGTCATTTTCTTCAATTCTAGAGTACTGGACACCATCAGTGGGATCATGCCAGACTAGTTCTCTGCATAGGTCCATTTCCTGCCAGATAAGAGAAAGCTTATTAAAAAAGGATGTGACATCCATGCTTCCTTGCTTGCATTCATGAACCTGCTTCCTCAGCGTGTATAGGCGAGAGGCATTCTGACGTTTGGAGTAAAGTGTCTGGGCCGTGTCCCAAATATCTTTGATTGCTGTAGCAAACAGTTACGGCTTGCCAATTTGAGGTTCCATACTGTTGATCAATATGGACCGAAGAATAGTCCTTTGCCTTCCAATATCGTTCATGTGGGTCACTCGGTGGGGGGAGAGGTATTTCCCCTATCAGAAAGCTAAATTTATGTCGTTCTTCAAGGACCATCTTCGCTGACTGAGACCATGAGAAATAGTTATTGGCATTCAACTTTTCTCCTGAAAGATGATACACCGAAGATTGCGCCATTGTATTAGTCACATAAGGAGAGGATAAATTAGGGAACGAGTTTACCAGATTCTCATAATACATCGGTACAGAAATATTGGATGTCGTCCCTAACCTCAAGTGATGCTATCTGTTGTCGAAGCCCTTGCAGTTGTTGTTGAGCTATTCTTGAGAAAGCTTGCACGTTGCGATTGGAATGTGCCGAGTATTCACCAAACTCAAATGTTGAGTGAATTTGAGGATTCTTAACATAGGGATGATAGCTAGGGTCATGGGTGGCAGGGCATACAAATTTGATGACAAAAGCAGTGGCGGCCGATCGAAATTAGGTGGCAGAACATAAATCGGGGTGTGGGGAGCAATATAGGTCGCGGATGAAGAAAATGGTTGGACAGATGGAATGGTCGGCGCTGTCTGAGGAAGAAAAACCAGCAAATGCAACTCCGACGGCGACGCGTTTGGCGGCGCATGAGGCTTGTTCGACGGTGCGAACGACTACAGAACTAACGAAAATTTTATTTTCGAACATTTTCTGTAGGCGGCTGAACCATTCTTCCATGGCAGCACTCATCCGAGCATCAATGGCAGTGGCGACGACAACACTAAAACTGGTGGTTGTCTCTTCTATTTGATTTTCATCAGTAGTTTCACTTTCCAGGGTTTCTAGGGTGTTCATTATCCCGCTCTAATACCATATTGAAAGGAGAGACAAAGAGCACACACTAATTTAAGTGGAAACCCGAGTACCGGGAGAAAAACCACGATTGTTTGTTGTTATTATTTTCTAATGAATAATACAATAGGTACAAGGGAGAATAAATAGAGTATACAAGGGAATAAAAAAAGAAAAGATTTAGGAAAAAAGGAAAATATTCTCATAATCTTTCCATAAATATTCAAGGATTCTAACAAGGAAAATATTTAAAAAATAAAGAAAGGATTCTAACAGATTTATATGTAAAACTCCGACTAGGATTAGTGTTCCAAACACAAAAATCCCTTCTCCCCTTCCTAAAATTGTGTCCCTCAAGCAAGGAAATAAGGAGGCCACCTCCGTCGTTTCCTTATTGGTCAAATTACAACAGAACCCGAAAGAAAAGGACACGGGATTCTGAAGTCCAACAAAAAAATCCGAAGTCATACAAGTTTGGAGGAGGATAAATGGTAAAGATGCGGAAATAATGAACAAAGAGAACTCTCCCCCACCCACTGGTCCTCCCAAAAGAACGTGTTTATACCATCCCCCACAAAGCAACGAGTAAACCAAGAGAAAGAAGGGAGCTTGAAAGAGATATCCTTCCAAGGATTTCGGTATGTGCCTTTAACCCCTTTCAACGTCCAACCAAAGGGATGAGAGTCATGCTACTCACAATAATCCTATGCTACAAAGAATCACGTTTAAGAGAAAAGCACCAAAGTCACTTAGCCAACAAAGCTCTGCTTCGGAATCTTAGATTACCGATCTTTAAACCCCCCCCCCCCCCCCCGACTCACAGGGTGCTCACAAGATGGGAATTGTGACCTTCATCCACCCCTCCGACAAAAAATCTCTCAGGCACTTTTCAATGCTCTTGCACACCGAGTTAGGGGCCCTGAACAACGTGTAGTACATCAAGATTCCACTCAGCACGAATCTAATCAGAGTTAATCTACCAACTTTTGAGAAGAACCCTTTTCCATATTATTAAACCATCAATTCACCAAAAAGCTTAAGCTGATACTCTCTCTCACTTGTGAGCTTGAAATATTTTAAAGGCCCAACAAGTGGAAATCGATTTTAATTGGGAAGGAAACGACAATGCAAGGGCTTGAACACAGGACCCCCCTGGACCACCTGCTCTGATACCATATTGAACCACCAATTCACCCAAAAGTTTAAGTCGGTGGTTGAAGACAAATTTAATCATATATCCCAAAAAGACAAAGCTCTTGAATTGCCCCCAAGAGCAAGCCTGAGATAATAAGAAGGGAAGAAACCAACCTCACAATAACACCTCCAACCACCTCTGTAACTTAACAGGATCCAAATTAATAACAATTTCTCATCATGCTTTACATACTTGATAAGAAAATGACGCCCTTTTAAGAACGTAATTAACAATGTAAGTGGCATACTTCCATCAGGTTTGTTGACAAACATTCGGGCCTTTGCAGCAGCAACTTCTGCTAAGCCTGCATGAAGCTGGAAAACAACGGTGTAAGAAAAATATCTTTCTGCGGTCAAAAAAAAAAAAACAGCAATATTATACCGCTGAGGTTTTCTCATCACATTCAGTAGAATCTGTCACCAGCTCCCCAAAATAGAACCTCCCCTGTTCACTCAGAGTATACAGTCAATTCATTTATTACATAATACTGATGTCCAAGAATAGAATTAATTCATCAGTTTAAAGTCCAAAATGTGCTTAACCTACCCATATTGTGCGCTCGTTAACTTCATATACTCCACATCCATGCATCCTGCTATGCTTCCATTCACCAGCATAACGGTACCGCCCCTTCGCCCTAGCATGTGACGATCACAAGATAAAAAGTAAACCTCCTCATCCTTTCATCCAAAAAGGCAATTAAGTAATTTATAATTTCATATCTATTTCTTGGCTTAATGTGATTGTATGACATTGGTATTTACAGAATAGCCTTCTAGAAGTAAGTATGCATCTGACCCCACAGACAATTGAGACCATACTACATACAATAGTTACATGTGGAAAAGGGGAAACAAAATTATATTGTTGATATTTGGTTCAAATAATGCAGTTTAAGTTTAAATGATGAATGAACAAAGAACTTACGGTTTCTCTCCGAAATATTTGATCCATTCATCTCTCTCATAAAAAGGAATCTCATAATTTCCTCCAGCCAGACGGATGCTATCTTCAATGTCCATTTCCAGCCATTTTTTGTCTTCTGGGCTCATAAAATCTCTAGAGATTATTTTCCCTCCAGCACGCATTTTTTTTTCGAGCCTAGAAATTGTGCAGAGAATAACTTGGTTCACATATGTCAAAGAGATTATGCTCTCTATCCATCTGTTTGTGACTATTTTAACACATCTAATAAATGAAAAATCAAAATTAAGAAACTTACTTGGAACCAGGAACAGGTTCTATGTCAGGAATATCAACCTCAACGACCCCATGACCCTCCATATTGTTCTGCAGCCATTCACCTTCATACCTACAAAGATAGAGATTCTTCTAGCTAATAAAAAAATGAGTCTTGCATGCAATGATAGGAATTAACTATTACAGAAACAAATTTCTTAACACAAAGCAAATAATTATGAGATTAGCATATTACACAAAAATATATACGAGAAAGAGCGTTTTGAGATGCTGAAAACAGTGAAAAGCTTTAAAAGAATATTGTCTATATGCCAAATCTGAGAATTTTTGCCAATCTAGAGCAGTGTTGATAATGATTAATCAACTCAAAAAACAAAATAGGGTTAAACTAATGCCCTCAGAGGTTCATACAACACTCAAGAATCAACTATGCTCATGGTTTCTTTTTTCTTTTCTTTTTTTAATCAGAAAAGGTACATGATGGAATTGGTAGTGTCTATAATACTATTGGATACGGCTAGAGCTGGTTAAGTGGATTTTGGTAAAAAAAAAATGAAAATTGTGAAAACTAACTTTCGATTTAGATGAAAGAAGAAGAAAAGCAGATCATTCAGTTAAAACCGAATAGTGCTTTACAACTTTTTTTCTTCGCTACTCTGCATTTACAGAGACAAATACCTTCATGGTAGAAAAACTACCCTCTTCCAACAACAAATCTGGTTAAATTGTTAGCATCAACGATCATTTTAATTGTACTGATTATTCATAAAACTGACGTGAAATTCACAACATCTTCCCCCAATTCTTCATAATGTGTCTTTTATAATATCTTTAACCAATAAACTCGATAACAAGATATTAAAGATTTTAGGTACAATACTGCCTAAGTGATATGATGAAGTACAGACCGACCTGACCAGCCCCAGTTCAGCAACGTAAACACCTTTACCATGAGCCAAATCATCCCAAACAGTGCCTTCATACCTTGATCAACCAAAAATAAAGATTTAAGCAATGGCTAGTCAAACATATCAGAGCACAAGAAACAGAGTGTCAATTATGTTGAGGATCCCACATTGTAATCACAAAGTTTGTAAGACAAATTACACTTGTTGCCAATTGGTCCCTAGATGGAATCCAAGTTATACAATAAATAAAAAATCCTTTGCAAGGAAAGTATCATTGGGAGGTTCATCAGCTCTACGCGAACGATCAAAAATTTATGAACTCACCAGCTAGGCTAACATAAAACAACTAACGTGAGGTAGATTTCGAATAATCCCAACATTGTAGCCAAAAGTGACAGACCAAACAAAGGAGAAATGATTGGAGCAGCAGTGTGTTCAAATTGAAAATGTATTTCAAGTTTTGTATCAGATAAAAGCCATGCATTTCGAATCTATATCTAACTATTCTCAGAAGTGAGCCATCACCCAATGACGTTGATGGTTTTTTCAAACAAAAGGAAGCTCTTCCATGCAAAATTTTGAACAGAAAATGGAAAAATTTAGCGAACATAAAAAACGTACGAGCTTCCATCAGGAAAAATGTAGCTAACCCAAGTGAGAAACTCCTCAATCCTATCCAATTCTTCGATCACTGCTTTAGGAGTTCTAATATCGTGATTGTTATCTGTAACTATAGGGTATGGTTTCCGGTAAGGGACGTAGAATGGTGCAATGGGAGGATCATTCCCATCTTCAATCACATTTCTCACAGCACTCCAATCCTCCTCATCCGCCCAAATTGGGTCCCAACCAGGCCCCATCATTTCCAATGGAGCATCCATCCAAATCTCTTGCAAGTCCTCCTCTCTCCATCTTTCAGGGTCCTTAGGAAAATCAAAAATGTCTTCCACAGACGCACGGTCGTCGTCTTCTTCTCGCCTCTTCTTTACTATCTTGCTGTCGAGTACTTTACTAAACCGTCGAAAGTTCTCTTCCGAAGTATTCTCCCAATCCGGCATCTCTTCCGGCCGAGCATAAACCCATGGCTCAAACTCCTCGTTTTCGTCGTTGGAAGATTCGTCAGAGTCGTACACGTGCTCGTCCTCGGATTCTGAACTAACTGAAGAAATTTCAGCATCAGAGTTTTGTTCATTCAGCTCGTTTTCTCCTTCTCCTTGAACTTCTTCCGCCATTGTTGAGGAAAGGAAAGAGCTAAAAGAGAAGAAAAATTTGAGGAAGAAGATAAGGTGGGAAACGAGGAAATGAGACGAAGCAGAACTGCGGTTAAAACAAGTGAGTGAGTCTAATTCCATAGAGAGGGATATCGCTTTTCTTCGTGCCCACAGTTATGGGCTGGGCTTTACTCATCATACTAATGATTATGGGCTGGGCTGGGCTGGGCTTTTCATCCATACTTGAACTTGTTGAATAGTGTCGTGGAGGATATATTGTTTACATCTTTTTCTTGGAGAGGAAAGTGTTATCAGTTATGGAAGTGAAGTGAAGTTGTATAGAGGAGCCTCGCTTTTCTCGTCTTACTTCTTTCTACCTCTAGTGGTTTGTTTATGCTTTGCAACTACGAGATGTGATTATCTAATTCCTTTCTCTGTTATTATCAAAGTTCTTACTTATTTGTCACTGCATTTCGAATATCAATTTATAGTTTATTAGTTTTTTATATCTTGCCTTATGTTTGTTCTAATATTTGGAGGATCAATTTATATACTCAACAGTTTTTGTGTATGTTTTTCTTTTATATATATTGATTGTTTTTTACTTTTTTTTCCTTTCAATGGTTGTATTTTAGGTTATTTGATTCGTTTTAATATTTGGAAAGTAATTTTGATAATTTTTCAATTGTTTTGAAATCATGAAAGCCGAAAAATGGTAAAAAGTCTGAAATTCTACCTTTGTATATTTTCAAAAGAAAGTCAAATGTGGTTTTTTTTTTACCTTAAATCAGGTGGATAATAAATTTAATTCAAAAATCAATTTGTAACTAACACATTTTCAAAAGAAAATCAACTCACCCAAAATAACAATATTAACAAAATATTAAAAACTTAACGATTCTTGAACAAATAACAATATTAACGGTTTAGCACATCCTATTTTTGACGCATGAGTTATTATAACCCAATTAGGATTACAACTAGTCACTAATTTTCTAAATTTTTGTCTGTCACTATTCCCCACTTCCTTTTCAATATTTTCCACTCCCTTCTTGGTTATGGTATATTTTACAGAATTTATTTATGCTATAATAAAAATGAATTTTGTTTATATATATCTTTAAAACTTTTAATTTAATTAAAAAATTAGATAAAAAGTTGTGTAAATATCATCTATGAAAATTAACACAATAATAGATATTTAACGCCCCTTGACCACAAGATCAATTTCCACCTTTTAATTTGAAATAAGTTTAAAGTTAAATGATATTTTTCTAGAACAAATTCAAAAATGAAAATAACACTTTTCTATTACTATCATATTATACTCAAAATTATTAAAATTACTAGTAATCTAAGTAAAATATATAAAATTTATAAGTTTAAATGAATATGTGAGTTTAATTAATTAAAATAGCATTCGAATATTTTTAGCCTCACTTTCACTTTTTATCTTTACAGAATTCTCAAAAGTAATATCTGTTAAACCAATATACTCTCATGAATATTATAAATTAAATTCCTTCACTTACGTAAAGATATATTATTTTTTTATCAACAGTGATTGTTTTTCATAAAAAATATATATATTATTATTTGAGTTTTTTTTTTGTAGTATTTTTGTTTGTTAACCCTTCATCTGTCTAATCTACAATATCGACACCAATGAGTCACTTACGATAGTAAAAATCTCAGTTTGAAGCTAAATTTATTAAATGAACATCTCGATTAATCACATTTGATAAAATCAATTGAAAATAGATGTATATTTTATGTACTTATATTAATTTTTAAAGAGGTGGGTAGGTGTTGAACTAATTATAAAAATGGATTAAAAAAACCTTAGGATAAAATAGCATCAGCCTTTTTTTTATTATTTGAAATTTATAACTTTTAACATAGCCATTTAATGTGTATTTTATGTGCAAACCTTTATTTTTATTAAGAATGATGAATCTATGAAAAATTCTACACTATTTACCATTCAAATTTATGGGAAACTGAATAAAAATAAAATAAAAAAAGAATGAAATATTATATATAAAATATATAATATCACTCCCAAGATTTTCTCTAACACCAAAAACAGATTTTCCCTCCAATTTCCTTAAAAAGAAAAAGAAAAAGAAGATTTTATCTCGAAATAAAAACCCAACTTGAGAATAATGAAAAATTACACCAAAAAAGGAAATAAAAAAAAAGAATTCAAATGTAATATGATATTATTTGCCATTTCTTTTTTCCTTTTCTAGAGAAATTTAATGTCTTTCTTTCTTTAATTGATTATTGGTCATTTTACTCTATGAATTTTGAAATAAAGTTTAAAATATCTCTATTTTTATTAATTTAGATTATTATTTATTAGAAATGGAATAACAAAAACTAAAATAGTTTTTTTTTTAAAAAAAATATTTAATCTCTCTCTCCCTAACCGCGCCGGTCAGGTCGCCGGAACCAGTCATTGCCGACGGCCATTTTCTATAAGTCCTCCAAATGTTGTTCTCTCTCAAACTCTAAAACCCAAATTCAATTTCACCGTTCTTTCTACGAATCTTCATACATGGGGTTCCTAAGCATTTGAGGAAGTTGGATTTTGGAGTTGTGCTTGTTAGTGGAAATGAGCTACGCCGCTCGGCGATTATGGCTATACCGGTAACGAAGGCACCAGTTATTTAAATTCTCATTCATAGAAAAAAGTTAGGCATTTTGCAGGGTGGGGACTAACCGATTGGGTCAGTGATAAAAAACGTATTTTTACCATATATATATATAATATATATATAATATAATATAACATCATAACCATAAAGATTTTCTCTGGATTACCTGAGATTGTAAAAATATTATATATAAATATATAATATAACAACCAAGATTTTGTAGAAAAAATCAAGGTGTAATCTGATATTTGGTTTATTTGTTTTTTTGTTTTCTTCATTTTTTAGGGAAATTTAATGTTACTGTTCTTCAATTGATTGGAAGTGGTTTGAGTACAGCATTTCAATGGCTGAAACACCTCTTGCATCAAAACATGTGAAGGAAGTGGAAATGGAACCAAGCATTTCAACCCCATTACAGCAGGAAGTTAAAAGAAAGAGACCATACAATGGAATCGAAGCAACCAAAAGAAAGAAGCCTAGGAGAAAAATGTACAGACCGAAAGTGATTGGAGAAGGAAGAAAAAGGAAGAGCAAAGGATCAAATACAACACCTGCAAAACAACAATCTGTTACCCCAAATCCAAAAACGCCAAATCGTGTTGTACCAAAACTGAAAAGGACTCGAAAACCTCGTCCTTTGCCAAAACCAAGAACCCGAAAGCTTGTTCCATGTCAGGAGAACAGTATTTTGTTGGAAGATGGATGCAGAGATTTAGCAGAATTTGCTGAAATTAATGCTATAGAGAGTTGTAGAGATTTAGTTTTAGTGGAGAATGAACGGGAAATTGAGAAATTTATTGAAGAAGTTGCAGCCATTGAAGCAAAGGAAAACGAGGCGGATAATCCAGTTGATGCTATAGATAGCTGCAGAAATTTAGTTTTAGTGGAGAATGAATTGGAAATTGAGAAAGTATATGAAGAAGTGGTTGCCATTGAAGCAAAGAAAGCAGGCAATGAGAATTTAAATATTACAGTTTTTCGAACTCCAGTCGGTTTGAGCGAAAGCTTCTGTTTAACAAAGGAATGCAAGAGAAAGAGGAGTTCAAGGAGAATATCAAGGAAAATAATTGAGAGGAAACCATATGGATTGAGGGCTGCAAGAGAAAAAGGCTGGGGATCAAGAAAAAAATTACTGCCATTCTTATTCTCTAAGCAAAAAAGAACTCCAATGGTTAGAAGGTGCAATTTAGCTTCATTATTTGCACTTCCAGTTTGTAACCAAGTGCCAAGAAATATACATAAACATGCTGTCAAGAGCGGGAAAACAGAAATTTTGAATGGGAATGACATTGTTCCCATTGCAGGGTGGCAGTTAAAGAGACCTCGGAATAAACTGAAATCTCGAGCTAATATTGCAC
This sequence comes from Cucumis hystrix, assembly GCA_025688845.1. Classification (NCBI taxonomy): domain Eukaryota; kingdom Viridiplantae; phylum Streptophyta; class Magnoliopsida; order Cucurbitales; family Cucurbitaceae; genus Cucumis; species Cucumis hystrix. The sequence goes on from CM046893.1 coordinate 12,234,711, forward strand.
TTCAGATTTTAAATTGTAGTAGCAGAGGTAAACTATTCTAAGGTTTTCTTGCTAATATTGCACTTCAGATTTTAAATGTCTGGATGGAATTTTATGATATTTCAGATGATGATGGGGGCACAAAAATAGGAGAGCTTGCCTGTCAATCTGCCTTTGATTTAAATGCTAATGGGAGGGAAACATATGTAGGAACTGCCATAACAGATGGTAATTTCTTTTTAGCTTGAGAGTTTTGGCAATTCGAAATATTATATATATTCTCTTTGTGTGTTGGTATGGCTCTTGTAGAATCAATGTAGCACTCTTTATTTCTACAGTCAATAAGGAAGAAATACTAACAAAAGGATCGGCTCAAACATCAATCTCTCAAGCTAATGGGAGAGAGACATCTATAGGAACTGCCTTAACAAATGATAGTTTCTGTTTAACTCGAGTCTTTTTGACAATTCGAAATATTACATATGTTCCTATTGCCTGGGGGTCTTGAATGCAACAAGGTTATGGCTCTTGTAGGGTACTAACGTAGCTCTTTCAATTTTCACAGTCAATAAGGAAGAAACGGTAACAAAAGGATCTACTCAAATATCACACTCTCAAGTTAATGGACTCCAAGGCAACAGGAGAGACACATCTATAGGAACTGCCTTAATAGATGGTAATTTCCTTTTAGCTCGAGCCTTTTTGACGATTCAAAATATTATATATATTTCATTTGTCTACTGAGTCTTGAGTGCAACAAGGTTATGGCTCTTGTAGAGTATAACATAGCTCTTTTAATTTTGACAGTTAATAAGGAAGAAACACTAACAAAAGGATGTGCTCAAACATCACTCCTTCAAGCTAATGTGAGATATACATCTACAGGAACTACCATAACAGATGGTAATTTCTTTTCAGCTTGAGTTTTTTTTACGGTTATATGTGTGTGTGTGTATTTATGTATGTATTTCTTTTATGTAGCACTTGGTATTTTTACAGTCAACAAGGAAGAAACACTAACAAAAGGAGTGGCTCAAACATCACTCCCTCAAACTAATTCCATGTTTTCAGATATGCGAAGGGAGGGGGGCCTACAGAAGATGGGAAATTTATTTCATAACAAAACAATAAGTAGGACTTGACTTCAGCAATAGTAATTGAACTTTAATGAACTTACAAGCAAAATGCTGACAGAAATTGTCTTGCAGGTAAACACAATGTGCAGGTAACAATGAAATGGCTTGATATCAGCCATTTCTTAACTAATTCAAGGCTTCTCATGGGTAGAAGTGGAAACAACCCACCAGAAAACGGCCTTTCAATTCCCAGAATTATAAGAGGTATTACGCCATTCTCTTGCTTTGAGGGAGGCAGATAATTTGGTTCGGTTCAATGTTCTTTTAAGTAGCTAATTGTTACGTTGTTATTGATTGTTGGACACCAATGAAAAAATAACTAAGAGAGATGTCTTGATTTAAGACAGTTTCTTTCCACTTTTCAATCCAATACGGAAATAAATAGAAGGCAAAAGGTTAGCTAGTCTTATTTCAGGTTTTCATAACGTAGGAAGTCGAGGAAACTTGACCAGGCATCAGGACTTCACGCTTTCAGCCAAACCAAGTGGTATGTTGTTTCACGACCCCAAATGAAATTCTAACTGTTTTTGAGAAAGATTGAAGTTTAATGGTATTGATTTACTGATAGAAATTATGTGAGGATCTTAATAGGGAATGCAGACAAAGAGAGACCCACCCTCAGTATGGTATTATGGAATAATAGAGAAGGAATCAGGAACAATCATGAACATAACAACAGGCTTATAGGTGAAACAAGAGGTATCTTCTTTTTCAGCATATGGTTCAAATTTGCTCCTTACAATAAAAGGCACTAATAACAGTTTTTTTTAACAAATAATAAAGGTGTACTTGGAGAAGAAATGGATTCTTCCTGTAAGAGGTTTTTGGTTCCATATGCTGCTGATGGTCGTTACAACGAAGCACTATTCAAAAACGTTTCTCCTTATGTGGGAACTAATAACAACAATGGTCTATCACATCATTTGCAAAAGGAAGGAACTGCTTCAGTACATGAGAAGCAAATTATTCCATACGCGCGTAAAGGAGGAAAGAAAAACAGCAAGCATGAGCACAATCCAAATTCTCTTGATGGGATGCAAGGAGCAATAGTTCCCCATCCTAAATCATTGAACTCAACTAAGAAAAAAGAGTTCGGTAGAGTTTACCTTGAGCCAAGAGATATTACTGTGTGGAAGGTACTAATTGAAAATGACAGTAATTCTGAAAAAGAAAAAATCGACGAAGAGTGGTGGGAAAATGAAAGGAAAGTTTTCCGTGGACGGATAAATGCTTTTAATGCTATAATGCATTTAATTTTAGGTAACTGCTTATTTCATGTAACTGCATAATATGTTGTATATTGTTGTTACGAACTAATCTTAGGAAAAGGCAAAATAAGTTAGTGTGGTTGTCATAGCCATAGGTTCCATGCTTCAATAAATGCTCAGGACCTTTATATATAAGCAGGACTTTTCTAATATGCAGGCGATAGGCGTTTTTCACCATGGAAAGGTTCGGTCGTGGATTCTGTGGTTGGTGTTTTTCTAACTCAGAATGTCTCCGACCATCTTTCAAGGTAAATAATTAACATTTTCCTGTAGATGATTCGTAGCACCAGTCAAAATAAACCAAATGAGCTGATATTTTATACTTTTCTTGTTCTCCACAGCTCAGCTTATATGTCACTTGCTGCAACATTCCCCCTCCCGGAGACGGAAAATTATCATGGCGAGGAGATTTTCTGCATCCAACAACCGACTCAAAGAAACGAAAGATTGTTTCTTTGCGAAAGTAAATGGAACAATGATAGCATGATGGAAACCAACAAGGCAACTGGGGATCCTGAAGAAGCTACAGAATTAATGTCTGTTGATGATGCAATTTCATCTCAAGATTGCCAGGGGTCATCTATAAGAGAAAACCATGATTTAACACTTCTCTCGTCCACATGTTTAGAAGATGATTGTGGGACCTGTTTGTCTAAGAACTTGGATGGCACGGATAACTTGGCGCTCCATTCTGATAAATCAACCTTTGAGAAAGAACCTTATAGCAGTAATCAAGATAGCACATTGTCCTGTGGAAGCAATCAAAAAGATAGAACTTCAGAATCCAAGGAGGTGGGTTGGAGAGACCAAAATCCAATTTCCGGAAATTTAAATCCCAGTGACACAGTGCATACGCCAAGATCATTAGGGAAGTGCTATTCTAGCGCAGAATGCATTAGCAAATCAAAGAGTGGACTTGAAAATAATGCTGAGGATTCTAACAGTTGTGAAGAAATAGCTGTTGATTTACAGTTCACACCAAATGAGAAATCTCAGGGATTTATTGGCAGTGTACAAAAGTTTCAAAATCAAGAAATTCAACTCATTGGTGATGTCAATGCTAAGTGTTCCTTGTGTTCTGAGAGCAATGAAGGAAAAATGGAAGCTGGTTCTCAGCTTTCAAGTGACATCGACAATTCATCTCAGATAGTAGATTTTGATGTTGAAAGAGTCCAAAGTGAAGAAAGTGTGGTTCCAGCAAGTGAGAATACCAACGAAGCCAAAGAGAAAGAAAAGAAAGAGGTGAAAGGATATTTGGAAGACGGAAATCCTAATCATCTCAATGATGAAAAAGGGAAAGCCAAAAAGAGTAAAATGAAGCCAGAAGTAGACTGGAATAGTTTACGTGAAAAATGGGATAGTTTAAGGAGAAAGCATCCTCCCTGTGAGCCAAGAAGTCGTGATCACATGGATTCTGTGGATTGGGAAGCAATTCGGTTTGCAGAACCTACCAAGATAGCAGATGCCATCAAGGAACGTGGCCAGCACAACATCATAGCCGGAAGAATCAAGGTTTAACAACCCGAATGACCCGAGAAACATTTTCAACCCAACCCTATAATTTTTTCCAATTTCTAATATTTGTTAAATTTAAAAAAACATTATATGACACCATATCCATAAGTACATGAAATGCTTTGGACCAACGTTTCTGACTTTGCCTCATATATTATGTTCAGCAATTTCTTGATCGAACAGCAAGACTACATGGTTGCATTGACCTTGAATGGCTTCGACACACTCCTCCAAAGGATGTTAAGTAAGTGTTCTTTGATGGGTGAAATTCTTTTAAATATTAATTTTAAGATTTTGATATATTTACTTATTTGTGCAGGGAATATCTACTAGAGATAGATGGACTAGGATTGAAGAGTGTAGAATGCATAAGGCTTTTAGCACTTCAGCAAGTTGCTTTTCCGGTAAGATTAATATAAGGAATCATTTGTAAGATACGTATTCCACGTATAACTTCTATTTTTCTTTTTTAAAAAAGGTGGACATAAATGTTGGACGAATTGCCGTTCGACTAGGATGGGTTCCTCTTGAACCGTTGCCTGAGGAGGTTCAAATGCATCTTCTTGAGACGTATGTATATAAAAAATTATAAAAATGTCCATTTTTCAAATGACGTGTAGCTAACACTTTTTTTTTTTTTTTGTAGGTTTCCTATGATGGATTCTATTCAAAAATATCTATGGCCAAGGCTTAGTATGCTTGACCAGCGAACATTGTAATTTTAAACACCTTGTTTGCTACTTTCTATTTCTTTTTTCTTTAGCATAACATAACTATGTCCTTCATAAGATCTATCAAACAATCAAAAGTTTACCATTCACTGCAGGTATGAACTACATTATCAATTGATAACCTTTGGAAAGGTAAATCACAAGTTCCTAGCAAACTTTGATAGATAGAATATAAATTTGTTATCTAAACATTCAAGTAATTGATTATATAATATGAACATTCAGGTCTTTTGCACAAAGAGGAAACCTAACTGCAACGCTTGTCCATTGAGGGCAGATTGTCGGCATTACGCTAGTGCATATGCAAGGTATGAATTTTATGTCATAAACAAAAGCACATTTTTATATATTGCTGTGCATAAAAGATATTTGGAAGGATTGAAAACTCTCTTTTCTGGCCTGACCTTACATTTTTTTGTCCACATCAAAATATTGATTTTGTGATGGAAAAGTTCAAAACTATGGAAATGTGTTTGTGATTTTTTCTCTAGTTGAGTTTCTATAAATTAAAATAGTGCAAGGTTGGCTTTACCTGGACTGCAAGAAAAAGGAATAGTAAGCACAATGAGCTCAGAAAAAAGTAGTTTTGAAGGCAATACGCGAGCATCGGTACTCCATATCGATGCCAATCCATTTTCAGAAGTAGGATGTTCAACCGACAATTGTGAACCCGTCGTTGAAGCGCCTCCATCACCTGAGCCTGCACATGACGAATCCCAATTGTCAGATATTGAAGATTTATATGAGTATGATTCTGATGATGTTCCTATAATCAGACTTAGCTCTGGACAATTTACAACAACCTCACTCAACTGTGTGGACGATAGCATTGGAGCTCTGGTTCCTTTGCACCCAAGAGTCGCTTCTGTCCCAATGCGCAAACTGAAGCATATTGAGCGTCTGAGAACCGAGCATCAAGTGTAAGTCCACCTTCGAACATTGAGTTTGTGATTAATGTGACTTTTTACTTTATAAAGTTACTATATATGAGAATATTTGTGTAAAATTAGATTTATATATAAACATAGTTTTTATGTCAATTTTTCTAAATTTGAAATTAAGAATCAAATAGAAATAAGGCCGCGTAATTATTTATTCACTAAAAACACATCATAAAGAAAAACTAATTTTTGATGGTTTATAAAAATAATTTATTCTTCAACGATGCAGCTATGAACTTCCAGATACTCATCCTCTTCTATCACAGGTAAATACTTTACCATTCTCAGCTGGAAAATCATTACATTTTATTTTTCAAGGCTAAACGATTGGACTGTAACTATGTATCTACAGCTAGAAAGACGAGATCCAAATGATCCTTGCCCGTATCTTTTGTGTATATTATCACCAGGTATGCTTGTTGCACAATGTAATATATACATATACATACGTACATAGGTATATATAAAATCAATAAAAGTGTAAATGTAAATCTCAATACGTCAATATTATTTGGGACGAAAGTCCAATTTCCAATGATTAGGAATACCAACACTTGAAAAATCAATATTCTCAGGTGAAACGGTAGATTCATGTGAGCCACTGAATACAATATGCATGTATAGGGAAATGGGAGAAATTTGTACCGAGGGATCATGTTCATCATGCAACATTGTCAGGCAACAAAATAGTGGAGCAGTCCGTGGAACAATTTTGGTAAGTGAAAAAAAACAGACTAATAGGTTATTGTTTCACTACTTTGCAAAACTACCAAAATATATGAATGAATTTCTTGTAGATACCATGTAGAACCGCCATGAGAGGCAAATTTCCATTAAACGGGACATATTTTCAAGTCAACGAGGTTAGTCGGACTTTAATTGAAACTGTTCTATGATCTATATCGTTTCTATATTGTTTCTACACATAATTAATTCAAATGCAGGTTTTTGCCGATGATGAAACAAGTAAAAATCCCATTCAGATTCGTAGGGAATGGATATGGGATCTACCAAGAAGAATCGCTTATTTTGGAACCTCAACGACAACAATTTTTAGAGGTAAATTAACATATAAATGTTGGTTTGTCTCCTGAAGAGAATTTAATGCACTTTATTTACAGGATTGGCAAAGGATGACATCCAATACTGCTTCCAGAAAGGTACGAAATAACCGCTCCAACCTAGAAGAAAAAGACCAAACAAAAACTTACATAATCATCTTTAGGAGCTCTAATATTTATTGTTTTTTACTTACTGTTTTGTAGGATTCATTTGTGTGAGAGGATTCAATCGAAGAACACGGACTCCAAAACGACTAACTGAGAGGTTGCACAGGGCCACCAATGCATCCATAAAAGCGAGAGCAAACAAAAACGATGATCAAAAACAAAAAACATATGTTTCAAATTCAAACTCACCGACATGAGGTAGTTGTGTTGGTTTTTTTCTTTTATCATTTCACATGTTGAAGGAAGCCCATAGGAAAATTTATACCAATTAAACAATGATTAGTGTATTATTAATCATGTTTAATGACTCATTGACCACATATTGGTGCCTTTACAATTCATTCAAGGCTTCTCAAGGGTATATTTTGTTAATTTTCATTAAAAAAAAAAAGATAAAAAATCACACAATTCTGGTGTATATGTGCAAAAACTAATACAATCATACATTCTAAATGATGGTAGAAATTATAAATTCAAACACGGTCAGATCATTTAATTATGTCACAATATTACGACATTGTGACACTGACTAAAATGGATATTTAAATTTAAATATACATGTGTTCAATAAAAACAACTAATTAATAATTGTTCTTTTATAATAATTTGATTCTTAGTTTCTAGTTTTTTAAAATTAAGCCAAATTTCACTCATTTGTTGGTTTCCAAGATCTTTTGACTACATTTTAAAATTAAGCTAAATTTATAAAAGAAAAAAAAAACTTTTTATTTTTGCTTTTGAAATTTTAAAGTTTCAACTATCATACTTAAAAAGTGTCAATGTAAGAATAGAAAAGAAGATGCATTTAATTTCTAAAAACTAAAAGCGAATTCGCTTCATTTGGTAAAAAAAACAGAAAGAAAATGAACTCAATTTTTAGAAAATAAAATAGTTACACGTGCGTGCACGAGTATTTAAATTTTTTAGTATAAGTACGAAACATGCCATAGAGATGCGAGAATAAAAATAAATGGATCTTTTTAAAAAATAACAAAACAGTAAAATATTTACATTGTACAATTTTGAAAAAGGAATAAGTGAGAATTTTGAAAAAGGAAAAATATTATAGTTAACATGCGAAATGAAATCAAAGGAGTAATTTTCTTCTAAACAATTGTGTATTATCATCTAAATGATTATACACAATTGTATAGTTCATTTTAAATGGAAAAATAAGTGAAGAAGTACACAACTTATCACACAATATTTAAAACCAAAAAATATATATATAACTTATAAAAAAATAATTAGACTTCATAAACTATTCTTCTTTTGTTGTACAAAGGGATTTTGATATATTTATGTAAATTAACCGATAAATAAATAAAGTGAGCTTTAGAAAGAAAGAAAAAAGAAAAGAAAAGTATGAATGATGAAATGGAATATTTTAAAACCGACAATTGAGAAGAAAAGATAGGATTGTAAAAGAATTGGATAATGCAATCAATCACCGGCTTTTCCCTTCGGAATTGAGAGAAAAAGACAACGAGCCAAAATCAGGGGAGCATCGGTCATCGTTTAACCTCAATACAAAAGTTAGATATTGAGACTTTTGAACACCTAACCCTCAACCATAAGTAGTATGGATTGATTCTTACAGAGTTGCTAAAAGTGTATTTAACATCATAGTAATTTGCATGATGTGAGCTCCAAAGTTACAACAAAAATTCCAAGAACGTAGTAAAATAAGTTCGTTTATTCTTGAACATGGAAACATTAAATTGTTACATTAAAATACGACGAAAAATGTGATCGAAGTCTCATATTAGCATGATTAAATCAATAAACATCATGTTATCATATAAAAAAAATGAGACCAAAGTTTTACCTTAGCTAGAAAAGAAAAAAAACATAGATTGATAAGTAAAAGGACTAAATTAGTAAACTTTTTGGATGATTTCAAAAAATATATATATAAGGTTAAGTTGCTTGTAGGTGAAGGTAAATTCAATATTATATATTAAAAATATGTTGAAGACTCAATAGATAAAATTAATATTAATTGAAAATGAACTAACATTCCTTCTAATATCATCTTAAATATCATCTTAAATCACCAATTGAACCAAAAATAGGAAATTTGAGAATTTGGGAATGCCAATTAGCATTTAGATAAAGCTCATTTCAACAATTGACTCAATAACACCACATGCTTAGGACAATAACAGTAACATCTTAAATAACCAATTGCTTGGTAACTCAAAAGGAAATTACAACTTGGGGTTCACAATTTAGGGCCTAAAATATAAACTTAAGTTTAACATATGATTACAAACTTATAGTATAAAGTTTTCACATTTGTTTCCCACTTTAACCATAGGGAGAGAAAAATGAGTTATGATTCCTAGGAATTGAGAAGGCTAAACACTAAACAGCAATAACTATGGATTTTTGATACGCAACCATTCATCATTATCTCCATCTTCTCCACAAAAAGAGTGGGGAAAAAAGGGCAACAAAGAGAGAGGAAGACGTTATTAAAATGAAAACCCACCTTCTGAATTCAGTCCTGCGATCTTACCCTTCACTGTACAGTCACCATTAATGGCGGATTCTCATTTCTCTCTCAGTCTTCTCGTGTCCTCTGCAGTTTCAGATTCTGCCATATTTACAGAACCAATTTCAGCAGCAGCGACCAAAAACACAATACATTGATATACCAAATAAAATCAACAGATGGCAGATTAATTGTATCAATCAATATGTAAAAGGATTTTTTTCAATATTGCTTTACCGATCTACGTGCGAAACCTCGATCGTCGTTGTCTCCTCGAGACCTTGATCTTGCTTGGCAATGGTTGGGATCGCCATGGCTCGAGAACTGAGTCTTTATAACGACATGGCAAGACTTGGCTTCTTCCTCTCTTTGACCTCACCAACGGCGACCTGTCGTCAATATCTCTTACTATGTTCATCACCATCCAATTTCCTCGTTCGAGCTTCATCCTCTTTGATTCGCTTGAATGCGACTCTGACATTACTTTCTCGAGTTGACTCGGATCTTTCATGTCTAACTCGTTTTCGTCTTGAGTTAACTCAGTATCGAATTCGTTCTCACTGATGTCTCCAAATATCAGCCTCGCCGCTTCGATGAGCAAACCTAGACAATCGCCACTGCTCTTGCATTTTGCTCCGTTGAACGGTGCCATTTCGCCTTCGCCATCGTCCCTTCGATCAACGGAACTCGCCGTGAGTTTGTTCCAGTTACTTTCTTCTTCTTCTTCTACGGCTGTCTTTTCGCTTTCGTTTTCGTCGAACCTGCTGCTTTCAGCGATCTTCGAATGTTCTGGAATTTCCCTCTCGTGTCCTTCAACGTCGCATTTTCCAGTCTCATTTACAAGAGATTCAGAGCATTTCTCGCCCTCGCCGTTACCATCACCGTACGAACATTTCTCGGTTGCATCTACCGAACCATTTCCACCACCGCTTCCTCCATTCTCCACAAAACCTACCAATTCTTGATCTTCGTCCACCGTAAACGCGCCGATTCTCAGATTAAAATCAGTACGAAACCCTCTTCCACCGCTTACATTTCCATCGAGGTCTAATTTCCCGATTGTCGAATCCACACACGGTTCTTGGCAAGGAACAGAAGAAATGATATGCAGAATCTTTTGAAGGCACATTTGAGCTTTAGAACATTCACGAGAAATATAATAACCGGAGCGTGAATAATCTACCTGATTCGAACGGTAAGGAAGCGGAGTTGAATTCATGTTCAGGCTTTTACAGGGATACAGCTTTCAATCAATCATCCGCTTCGTCTTCTTGGCAGAGAATGATTACAGAGTTTCGAGAATCCGAGAGGAAAACGGCATGAAGAGAGAGAGAGAGAGAGAGAGAGAGAAAGGGAAGCCAAGCCAATAGCAAAAGCAAAGCATTGAAGCCAAGCCGAGAGCATGCTTTGCGAATTCTATATATACCTAGGAAGTAGAAGGCTAGTTTTGCAAAATTTTATCAAAAATAGGTTTTTTGTTTTTGTAAAACTCAAACTACGATTACATTTTGGGATTTATTGTTATTATTATTAGGACCAAAGACAAAAAACAACAACCAAAACAAAGAAAATAGAGAGATTGTATTCTTAAAGAATTGATAGTTAAAGAGATTGTATTCAATATTGTGTTTACATCTTATAATTAGCCCTTCTTTTGCCTCATTACTACTCCTATAAGGAGGACCCTGCGGTAGTCAAGTTTGTCTACGACGAATTTGAAAGAGCAGCAACCACACTTGGAGCCCACGACAAGACGTTGCCTAGGATTTTTATCGTAGGATGCTTCAGAAGCTAGAAGGAAAAACCTTAAATATAAAAAAAAAAAAAAAAAATACAAAATCTAATGTAACGTAAACAATACATTTCACATCTAAATACATTAAATATTATAAATAGAAGACGACTAAAACTCCTAATAAGATATATAAGTTACTTTTCTTATTATTAATCGGCTTTTCAAATGAAATTTTAAAGTATTAAATATATTTTATTTTATCTACGTAGATATTGGATCCGATAAAATAAAATTGAAATTGAATGAAAATGAGTGAAAAGTTAAGAAATATGAACAAGAGGATCATTTATGGGTATGATAGTATGAGTAGGGTGAGATAGTAATTATTATTAAGAGCAAACGTCTTTCTCCGAGGAAATAAGGCATGCTTTCAATAATACATAATTATTTATCAATCCCCAATTGTATACATATTTAAATTACTTCTCTTATACTAATTTTGATTCTATCTGTTAAAAAAAAAAAAGTTATAAAAGTTATCCCCAAACTTAAACTTCTTCAAAAAGTAAACAAAAATCGAAAATAATATCAATTTTCTTTATCGATAAAGAAAATAGAAGACTCATATTGTCTGTTTTAATATAGAAATATTTGAAAAGTTAAGAATTCTTCTCTGATCTTTTTTTTTTTTTTTTTATCGATAGCCTGTACCATAATACAAGGTAAATAAATCTAAAATATATATGTATAGAAAAACAAATGTATTTTCTTAAATAACGAGATCTCCCAATATTTAATATGGCAATATATTTGATCATTTTATTATGGAAATTTTTTAAAAATAATAATTTTACAAAATATTTACAACCTATAGCAAATTTTATCACTGATAATCATAGATATGATATAGTGATAGAATCCAAAATTTTGCTATATCTTGTAAATATTTTAATTTATTTTGCTATTTTAAAAATGTTCCTTTTATTATCTATTATTTTCCTTTTGGAATTTTTACAAAAAACAATTAAAAATTAACAAACTATTCACATCCTATAACAAAAAAAATATCACTAAAAATGAAAATTAATTATACTTAGTAAATATTTAACAAATGTTGCTATAATTAGAAAGAAAGGTAGGGATTTGTGTTAATTATTTTAATGTTTGAACAAACATAAGAAGGGAGAGACACAAAAAAACAAAAAGTTTGTCATTATACAAATTCAAACTATCAAATATTTAAATTAAACCCAAATATTGTACGAACTCTACCACGAAGTGTTATATTCCCATCGTCATGTTGGTATTTCAATTGTATTATAGAAAAATTTGTATAATAAATAAAATAAACAACAAAATTTAAAAATCATAAAATGTTTATTATTGATTTTATATTCTTTTTAAAATTCTTTTAGTAATATCCATTCAAATTTCCATAAAACTAAAACTTTGATTTCTTTTATTGATATCGACCTAACTCGTATTTAAGTGGAAATTGAAATAATATTAAAATCTACTTAAGTTTGATAAGTTTAAGTCCCATGAATTGTTATCATAAATTTTGTTGGTATTTTACGTAGAATAATGAAGCATAATTGAGGTTTAAAGATGAATGATGTGTAACAAAACAGGTTAAAGTAGTATAAATGCATTATGCAAGTCTCGAAAGGTAACATGCTACTTGTAATATCTTTGTTTAAAGAATGTTGTTGGAAGATAGTTTTTTATTAATCAAATTTTGTCACATCGTCGGAGAGAAGGACTAATAGAAAAAGAAGAAGACAAAAGAATTGGAGTGATGAAAAGCTAGTGTGTGCTTCCGGTTAAAATTTTAAAACTACTAGCAGTGAATTAGAAAGTGGATAGTTGCTAATAGTCAAGTAGTGCAACAATATTTTAAAAAATTTACAAATATAGCAAAAGCTGTCAAATCCATAAGTTTTCAATTAGGAGAATTCAATGAAATGGCAAAAGTTGGGTCCCAGTTGAAAATTTAGTAAAAAATTGATTTAATAAGTTTTATAGCAAATACACTCACACCCACATTTTTCAATTTATGATAATTTATACTTTGCTCTTGATTTTGTATTTTATGGTTTTTAGTTTTTATGTACAATGTATTTGACATTGATAAGATAACGTATTTGCAAAACATAATGTATTTTACAAACTCGAGTATTGTGTTATACTTTAACCAAATATGAGATTTAGATGGTCTGATTTTTACTATAGTATAGATATTTAAGCCATTTTTTTAACATAATTTTATTCAAAATTTTCGTTTTTTCCACATTTATAATTAAAATATTTTTTTTCCCAATTTATCCCAAGTAAATATTATTTTTTGCTATTCTTCAATAAATTATGTATAAATGATGATGCCTAATTCGACTAGTAGTTAAAAGTTGACCTAATTGTAAACTAGACGGGCCCATTAAATTAAGTCGTTCGAAACCCAATTCAAGCCCGTGACAAAACAAACTGAAATGAAAGGTTTTGATTCACCCAAATTTGGCCCAAGCTAAAATCTGATTGCTGGGCCAAAAACAATCAGGCCCAATCTCACTTAAAACCATTAAAAGCTCCACTTGTTGGGCCAAGTTCGATTTTTGGGCCAGAAACAATCTGATTGTTCTTCCCTCAACGTTTCTTCTTCTTCTTCTTCTTCTTCTTCTTCTTATTTTTGTGTGTTTTGAAAGGTTTGTTTGAGTATCGTAGCTTTGAATGTACTTAATACATTCAAATCAATACAAATATAAAATTTGTAAACTAATAGATTACATACTTAAAATACAAATATAGACTTTTTTTTGTTTTGTTTATTTTTTAAGAAATGGGATGACGTAATTGGATGTTATAGTTATATATATATATACATAGGACTTGGTAAACATTTAAAATATTACCGTTTACGTCACAAAACCACTTGACTTTAACTTTTTTAATATCAAACCTTAAAGTATAAGACTTGTTTAATTATTTCTTACAATAAAGTCTGCCTTAGATAATAATGTATAGTTTCTTAAGTTCTATGAAGACACAAGTTGGCTTTGATAGAAACATCTTGGCATAATCAAGTATCTAAGACAAGTTTTATTGTTGTTATGGTTAAAAACATCCTTGACAAATGCAGGTACACAAGTCGAGCAGTAAAAATCTTGACACAATCAAGTATTGTTCTTAGAGATCAAGATATATTTTATTACTACCGTTGATTATATAAATCATAGGCCAAATGGATGAGGATTGAAATTTTCATTTTTAAACCATGTATAATTAATTGACAAATGTCGATGACGAATAACTTACGACGTAAACTCAATTATAAATTTGCACAAACAAGCATTTAATGTGAAACTATACCATCAATTATTGCACTGAAATTAACATGTCCTCTCAAGCTTGAATGCTTCAAAAGTCTAATTAGTAATTACTATCTCACTCACGTACCATTAATGAAATATACATAAAAGTACGATCCTCCCATTAGAGTTTTCACAAATGACTCATCACTCACATATATTACGATCTCTCAATTTCTTACCCTAATTCACATCTTTTTAAATATACCAATCGAACCATATGGCAAATTCTTTATCAAAAAACAAATTTATAAACAATTTCTCAACCAACAAAAAGAAAATAAAAAGTTAACTTATTCTTATCATTTAAATAAGAACAGTAGTAATGACTAAAAAAAGTGTGAAAATGATGGTTGTGTTGTGTGGAGGTGTGTGTTAGTTGAGAATTGAAATTGTGCTGACGTTGTGAAAGCGAGAGGATGACAAATGGAGACTGAGGATTGGTTCATAGTGGGGATACGTCGTCGTTTAATTCAACGACCCACAATCTTCCACGTCACATCTTTACCAACCATACATTGCTCACACCTACCCTCCTCTCTCTTCTCTCTCTCACCTACCACCCTCTTTTTGACCTCTCCACCAATTACTATAAAATTTCAATTTCTTACATTAATTATTTTAATTTATTAATTTTAATCTATACTTTGGTAACTATTTAATTTGTGTATTTTCAATTTTATAACAATTTAAAGTTGAGTAGGCAACAATTAATTTAGCATGCATAACTTCTTATCCTAAAAATTTATCTTAAGATTTAATTATATTTTTTTATATAAAAAATAACCCTATATTTTGATGATTTTTTTATTGTTAGAAAAATGAAAATTACTCGTTCATTTCATTTGAGTTTATGGGCCTTTTTAACTTTTTTTGAAAAATAAAAATGTTAAAAAAGAGGTATAGTATGATAAGAAACCATTTTGTTAAAACCAATAGTTTTTTTTAGAACATAATTTTAAAAAAACTAATTAATAATCATTAAATATTGAATTAGCGAAAACATGTGAAGCAAATTCTATCACATATGTTTTAGTACAACGATTGAGGTTGGAGATTTAATTTCAAACATTTCACCTTTAGAATAGAAGCCAATGTTAAATTCAATGAAAAAAAAACTTTGAAATACTATATTTAATTTGTACTCCAAAAACATTGACATAATTGGATAGTTATATACACTAAGGGGCGTTTGGAACGTGGAGTGGGTTATTATAATTTGTGAGTTGTAATAATTTATAGTTTATTATAGTTCATGTTTGGAGTGCAGATTATTATAGTATAAATTATTATAATCTATGTTTGGGAAAGTTATAAATAGTGAAAGGAGGAGTAAAGAAGGATGACACATGATAAATAAGAGAAAAAATAGAATAGTCATAATCCTAATCGATTATGAAAACCCTAAAGCAAACATGGAGTGAGCCAAAATAGCCCGCTCCAATATCTAGGGCTAAACATCCCATAAAAGTTAAAACCAAATGTAAATATTTATAAATTAAAATATTTATAAAAATCACAACAATTTTCAAATAGTTTTTACCTATTTTTTTAAATTGTCAATCAAACCAAATGTAAAGAAGATGGCAAACAACTTCGACCACTTGAATAAGGAGGTCAAATAAGGTTTGAAATTTTGACCATTTTTTATAATTTCCATTATCATTATTTATTAGATATTTTCTTGTTCAATCTCATTCTTCTTTTTGTTTTTTTTTTTTCATTTACTTTTAATAAATCTTAAATTTAGTATGTAATATTAATTTAAATAATTTTCATGAAAAAAACACATATTGTGAATGTACTTTTAAAATTTATAAAATTTATAGTAAAAATTGTAAAGAAAAATAAAAGAGTAATAAAAAATTACAATAAATGAATAGTAAAGACTAAATTTAAAATTTATTAAAAGTTAAAATACTAAATTTAAACATTTAAAAATATAACCATTAAAATTGAAGACCAGAATGTTATTTTAACTTTCTTATTATTATTTAGAATATTAAAAAAGTATGTTAAGAATGTTAGGCGAACGCATCAAAAGAGGAAAGGGAAGACAAAAACAATAGAAAGGAAAAGGAAGACCAAATGCTTAATTGAGTGTGTTCAAAAGTTTCAATGGTGGGTTGGTAGAAGGTTGAACAAATTACAAGTCCTAGCTACTACAATACAACCAAAAACACACGTGCATTTGAAAAAAAAAAAAATCGTTAAATTTACTCTCATTTATAAGTTTAATTTTCTAGATCATTGAAAATATTCAAGACCATGTTAAAGTAAGTGGTCTAAAATGCCATATATTCAAAACTCTTTAACGTTAATTTTTCTTCAATTAATATGGGCTTACACTTAAAGTTTAATATTAATTCAAAAAATTGGAACTAAAACTTATAAATTGGAGAGGTCAATTATTACGATCGAAAACTATGAATGATGTAATTGCAACAACTTCAATATCTAAGAGGTGTGTTCTTGCAATTTGTCTTATTTTTAAAATTTTACGATTGAATATTTGAAATTATAACGTTGACCTTTATTTTGTTTTACTTTTTATGTTTAGAATACGTTTCTTCCCATTTTTTATATGAGATAATGTGGCTCCATGAATAATGAAGAAATCAATTTTATTTTAGGAAAACACAATTTTAGAAATTGTAAAAGATACAAATAGAAAGACAAGAATATCAATTTTTGTGTTGGATACCAAAATGTCAAATATGTAGCAATTTATCGAATCAATTAGCTTGTTTTTTTTATAATTTGATGTTAATAAATGCATTGATTTATTTGAAGAAACAAGCAAGTATTAAATGAAATTAATGAAACAAGTTGAACTAGAACATAATATAGGTGCCCTCCCAAAAATGAAAAATACAATAGCAACATAAAATTAATGTTTGACGAAATTAGTATTTTGATTTTTGAATTGTTTAGGGATAAAGTTGATTTTTAGAGAATAATAAATTGAGTGAGGCATTATATATATATATATAATTCAAATACTATTTTATGACGATATTTTTTATTTCATTTAAGTGGGAAAAAATTAAAACAAAATCAAAAACTAAAGTAAAGAAATGCAGAAATAGTCTGAATAGTAATTTTTATTCGGCTAAAAAATAGAAAACTAAGAAAAAGAATAAATCTACAGAAGAGAAAAAAATTGTCAGAATAATATTATGCAGAGCCCAATCACAACACGCCACGTAAGAACATGATCCCGAACAAAAGAGCACCTCCAAACGGTAAGAACGAAACGCCACTTTCAACGTCGTTTTAAGCACAACCGCATATCTAAATCCATCCACATGACATACGTATATTAAATATATTTATTTATTTTACAATTTACATAGTCCCGTCCACTGCCGCTGTTCGCGTTACCAACCATCGCCGCCGCCGCCGTCGACGCTGCCGCTAAGACTTTTTGACTTATCATACGGCGGCTCAGATCGAAACGAAAAAACGGAAAACAAAACAGAAGGCGGTTTTTGGGAATATTTTGGAATATTCTTCTTCCTCTCCAGCCGTTGAGAAAATATGATCGGCGATATGTGATTTGTTATGCTAATGGCCGCCGGAGGGGGACCAAGGAGTCATGTCCATTGGATAACTTCCCAAGACTCTAAGGAAGGATGTGAACTCCTGAACTTCTGCTAGGGCGTTTTGTGCTCTAGTTTCAGCCATGGAAGCTTCAAAATCAACATAGAACATGTACTCAAAATGCTTGGCAGTGCCGACGTTAGCGTCGTCGACCAGACGGATAGGGCAATTTCTGTGTGGCCGGGATTCGATCTTCGTCAAGCTAATGTTGCGGAAGGCGAAAGCGGAAAGTACCTTGAATAGCGCAGATGTTCCTTTATCGTGAGCGAAGACGATGCTGGTTTTGAACGGCCGATCTGTTCGGGGAATAATCGGATCTCGAGCTAGCATAACGAATCGCGTCACGTTACTCGAATCGTCCTGGATTCCATCCGCTATGACCTGAAGACCGTACAGTTCCGCCGCGCGTGCACTCGCAATCGCCGCCGTATTGAGGAGATTGTTCGCTGCGATGTATTCAGCCGCGCCGGCGGTATCGTCGACGGCCTCTCGAGTCACATTGAGCCCTAATTTCGTCAAAGTAAGCTCGCATTGAGCTAGGGCTTGGGGATGAGAAATAACTCGGTTCAAATACTCTTTACGGACTCCAGGAAGAGCCAGAAGGCAGTGGTGAACCGGAAATTGAACCTCACCAACAATGTGTAGCCGATGACGAAGCAGGAGATCATAATTTCTATGGATCGAACCGCCAAGAGAGTTTTCAACCGGAAGTACCGCTCGATCAGCGATCCATAACTCCACCGCTTGAAAAGCCACCTCGAATTGATCGCAAGGAATAGCCTCACAATTAGGATACGCCTTTCCGGCAGCCGCTTCAGAGTAAGCCCCCGGAACACCTTGGTAAGCCACACGAAGCTTCTCACCGTGCATCGGAGCTGGAGAAAAGTCGGTAATCGTGAGCGGCTTAGGTTGCGGCTTGGTTATTTGATAGGTATCAGAAATTTTCCCAATCGGAACAAGATTAAGTTTCTCAACATTCGTCTTGTGACCATTAACCGACGCAACAACTCCACCACCGCCTCCACCCGCAGATTGTTGCTCAGAAACAACATTACTGGCAAGAATAGCACATGAGCTTTGCCAATCGGCTCGTGAGAGGCCAACGCCGTTCTGGACGTTGAAAGTTTCAGGTCCATATGCACATTGGACGGCGACGGAATGAAACGGTATAAGACGGGGAAAGGAGGGACGTCGGATTAAGGTAGTGAAGGAGGGCGCAGGAGAATAAGGACTGAGAGCCTTCATAGCTATAAATGAAAGAGAAAATGAAGAAGAAGAAGGCTCAGCTTGGTGTCCACTTGAAAAAGAGAAACACAAGCTGAGGAAGAAGAAGAAATGGTCGTAGGGTATATATATCTCAAGAGAAAGGGATTGGAAATAAAATAAATAATTATTTGTTTATTATTATTATTATATATATTTTTAAAGAAGGCAATTTCTTGAACTGATGGTTTACTGCAGTGAAAAGTAGTAGTTGTTTTCTTGGGTCCGTATTGGTGGATTGGTCGTTCTCATACCTACCCCCACCCCATTATTATATAATGGAACATAATTTAATATATTACTATTTTTTTTCAAAGTGAATAGAACCAAAATTAAAATACCAATATGCTTGGTTTTTAATTAATATTCTACCAACTTAATTTCCATTTTATCTATGTGGATCTAAGTTGTTTGTGTTGTTGACATGATGCATATAATTCAACAAATTATACAGTTTTTTTTATTTGATGAATAAAAATTATTAAATAGTTTGTTTCGTAATTATAATCGCGGATAATTTTAAAACTAATAATTAAATATATAGCAACGCTTTTAAAAATAGTAAAAATAACCAAATTTATTGGTGATAGCTTATCAATGATAGACTAATATTTTCGATAGATTTTGCTATATTTGTAAATTTTTTAAAATAATGTTATATACCTAATTATTTTGAATTTAACTTATATATTTGCAACTATTCCATAATATTTTATATGTAAGAAGCTAAAATAAGTGATTTTTTAGAGAATTTGTCAAAAATAGCAAATTTGACCAAATATTTACAACATATAGCAAAATTTTCAGATTCTATCGTATACATTGGTAGACACTGATATCAGTGGTATTGATAGGCAATGATAGAAAACAAAATTTTTCTATAGCTTATAAATATTTTAATTTATTTTATTATTTTTAAAAAACGTCTTTTTTTTTACAAGATTTGTAGTAAAATGTTATAGACAATAAAAATTAAAAATAAACAATAAATTATAATTATGGACTAAATCTCATATTTATTATAGATATAAAATCTAAAATTAAACCCACTTGAAATAAAGTATATGTCCAAAATAATATTTTAATCTAAGTTTTTTTTTTTAAAGATTTACGGTTGAATGAATTTAAATCACAAACTTTTAGTTACATCTATCATAATCATAAACTTATACAAATATTACAATTTTAAGTATTTACTAAGTTCATCACTCATGACGATTTATTTTTGGTAGGTTAAACGAACTATAGAGACATATACATGAGATAAAATTGATATATTAGATTAAGAAAACAACACAAAGAGTTTTTTCAAAATTAGAACCAAAATGATGAATTTAAAAGCTTGTGTTAAAATTGGCAAATTCAAAGTCCAATGTTTTTTTACAATGGGTTGATAACAGTTTGTGAATTTAATAAGACTATATGAACCAACTAAACTTAATTAAACTATAGTTGACTTAACTGGAAATCAAAACTTTAAAATACAATTAATCTTTGGCCAAGCTATGTGGGTAAAGTTATGGTTGTTTTTTTCCTCTAAATTAAACAACAGAAAAGAAGAAGAAGAAAAGCCCTAAATGCTAACTTCAAATCAAACTATATTTGGAAGGATACAACAAATCTAAAAAGAAAGTGGAAAAAAAATTGAACTTAATTAGAGTCATAGAGTCTTAATTACAAATTTAATTGATTCACATGGGGTAGGTTATAACTAAACCTACAAACCCAAAGTCACTTTTAATTCTAGTAGTTTAAGCCAACACAATCGTACTTAATTGAAATAAATTTGTATTATTAATTTTAAAGCTTAAAGTTTTCTTAATTAATATATTGTAAAATAATGATAGCAATAATGTTTCTCCTCATAATTTAGAGAGTGTTTGTCACGTATGTTTAAAAATGTTAAAGAGCGAAAGGTTTAAGTAGTCTGAAAATGTAAAACTGTGTTTGAGGTGTTAGAAAGTTGAGAGTGCATATTTTTAAATATTAAGTTTTGAGAATGCATTTTTTTATTTAATTAATTTATTAAATGTTAAATTAATTTAAATTTGTGTCATCTTAATAATTTTAATATAGTTAAATTTCAAATAAACTAAAAATTGGTAAGAATATTTGTTTTTTCTTGTAAATACATATTTGACAAAAATAATATAATTTGATTTGATTTGTTGTTTATTAATTTAATATTTTGATTTCTTACAAAATAAAATTTGACATACTTTTGTAACTTTAATTAATTTTTAAAATATAGCATTTTTAATTAACCATAATTCACTAACTTCAAATTAAAACTATTTTAATTTTAAATTCAATTATTGAAAAATTATCGATGTTAGTCGGTGAGTTCATCAAAGTTGGTGATCGAAAGTTCGTTAAAGTAGTCGTCGGTAATAGTGACCAAAAATTGCCCAATAGCGATCACGTGAGATGATGTTCGAAAGTTGGTAACAATCTTTCTAAGTTTAAAAAAAAAAAAAAAAAAAGTAACCGATGTGTTCGAAAAAGGTAACATATGTAAAAGTTGTAAACTCTCATTCCGCTCTCCTTTATTTTTATTTATATTAGCATCTTCTAAGTAAAAAAAAAACGAGTTTAAATCCAATTATAAATTCTTTAAGAGTTTAATCATTTTATAACCATATCTCATTATATGTTTGAAAAATAATAAATACGACTATTATAGCATAGAACGTCAAAATATTGAGTGAGTTATAATATCTCTCCCTATGCAAGACAAATCATTATTTCTACCAAATGACTTTTTAACCTTATGGGACGCTAAGCTAAGTTATAAAGTTTGTGTTTAAGTTAGAGAGTTATGAAGATGAAGTTTCTCAATAAAAACAAAGTTAATTAAATTAAAGACGCAGTAATCAAATCTACATTTTAAAAATTAACAAAATTTTGGATCGTTCAATATTCATTAATCAAACATTTTTTTAGGCAAACGTAAAACGTGTGATGGTCAAAGAATAACAAAATAAATTATTGAAAAACGAAGATGCTCGATCATTATATGAAGAAGGAAAGAGTGAGAGTAAACATTATTTTTAAAAGTGGAATAATAATAGTAACAATAATAGAAAAGAAAGCACATGATATGTACTCCGGAAATTATAATATTGAAAATTGAAGAGAATGGATATTTTATTTCTAAGAAAAAACAAAATGAAAGAAAAAGAAAAGCATGTGCTGCCATTTTTAGCTCGTGAGTGAGTTCTAAAATCTAAGCTAATACGTTTTAGGAGAAAAGTTGTAATGCGAAATTACTTGGATGTACAATTAAAGGTAAGTTATAAAATTTGGTGCCTTTTGTGGTTAACAATTAACACAAATTGTCCCTCTAAACATAAACACAAAGAATCTAACGATGTTAAATAAGAACGTTTTTTTTTTAAGATGATGATGAAATTCTTTGATCGAAAAGATCCCTTACTTACATGGTCGAACATGATCATTGATAAGAAACTCAAGCCATAAAGGAACATAGGCTCCATCCATATCCCACCTTCACGATTAGAAAGAGTTCATAAAATAAATAAACGTGTCACCATGTTATATTTTTGAAAAATAGAGTGAAGTTCACTAATGTGTAACCTACACACCCAAACACAAATAGCCTAGATACTCAATAGAAAGAAAAATTTATCATGGATAGTTGTAATCATCTAGCACAATTCAAATTGGTATAAGCATTAAAAAAAATGTTATGTTTAATTAAATTTGCTAAAACGAGCTTAACTCGACGATAATTAATATAATATTATATCAAGGTGAAATGTGGTTTGATCTCTCATTCCATAATTATTTAGTTACCGTGACTAAAAAATATTAATGGGAGTTTTTTGATATTAATATTGATTGGATTAAAGGGATATGGATAATAATATATTCACAGCCATACAAAATTTTTGATAAATGTTTTATTAAAACAAATTAAAAAATAATAATAATAAAAAAAGAAGGAAAATAAGAAAGGAGTAGCGCGAAATAACACCGCCGAGAGTAGAAAGAATTTCCCAATGTTCTCCCTCAGTCTTACCCCTGCAGCTCACCACTTGCATCTCCTCAGCTCCGGTTACTTCCCGGCTAGAATTCTGATCAGTTCCTTCACCGTCCGATCTTCTTCAAGTCTTCAGGAGGTCGAGAAGTCTTCAGAATCATCATCAGACCGTAAAGACCTTAGTTCCGAGCTTGACGCTTCGGTTCCGTTGCCTCCTATTAAGAGTGCAAAGAGAGTGGTTCTGGTCAGGCATGGACAGAGCACGTGGAATGCGGAAGGTAGAATTCAAGGAAGCTCCAATTTCTCTGTTCTCACTAAGAAAGGGGAGGCTCAGGCGGAGACCTCACGCCAAATGCTCATCGATGATGCGTTTGATGTCTGCTTTAGCAGGTTTCTTGTCTCTTTAATTCCATTCGTTTTCTAGTCAAAGCAATGATGACTTTCGGAAGTGATTCTAAACAATTTTTTTTTCAGCATATGTTTGTGTCTGTTGCATGAATTGACCTAATATTGTTTCGTTACGTGAAATTTGGCTTTGTTTAGACCTGGAATTGATCGATAGTGAACATTTTGATATTTGAACTCCTTGTTTTGCTTGACTGAGATGAATTGCACTTCCAGCCCCTTAGTGCGTTCAAAGAGAACTGCGGAAATTATATGGGGTGATCGTGAGGAGGTGATACTTACGGATTCTGAACTAAGGGAAATAGATTTATATTCATTTCAAGTAAGTTCCGTTCATTTTTTCTTTCATATGGATTGATTAGATGAGAATTGATAGTTAATCTTATTGATGTTCTCCACATTCTTGTTCTGATTGCTGTGGTTGGGTGGACTCAGGGTCTACTCAAGCACGAAGGGAAGGAAAAATTTGGTGCTGCTTATCGTCAATGGCAGGTAGATGCTGCAAATTTTCAGATTGATGGCCACTATCCAGTGAGGGAGTTGTGGGCTCGTGCTCGAAATTGCTGGGATAGAATTCTAGCCCATGAGAGCAGGTCTGTTCTAGTGGTTGCTCACAATGCTGTCAATCAGGCTCTTGTTGCCACAGCTATTGGTATTCTATCATCTTTTCTAAAGCTCACATTTATTGTTGCAGTAACGAATTGAATGTGTTCAGTGTAACTGTTACTTTAACCAGGATTAGGATCTGAGTACTTCAGGGTTTTACTTCAGAGCAACTGTGGTGTTAGTGTTCTTGATTTCACTCCCCATGCTGAGGGTGGATCTCCAATTATTTGTTTAAACCGTTTAAACCAGGTATGAAGAAAGTGGATAAACTTTGCAACTTCTCACTTATTTTCTTTACAGGTTTAGCACACGATAAGTTTCTCTCTCATTGTTTTCTTATTATTTTATCTGCCTTCGTTTTCTATTCATTTAAATATTCCTTAACGGCCATTTATTTGCATTATTTTGCATCCTTTTTTTCTTGGCAATAGTTTATTTCTAGGCCAACAATTAATAATTTGTAGATTAAATTATGTTTGTTTTGTCTGGCATTCCTCTTCCAAATTTATCAAGTGAGTTTAAACTACTTAATAATTTTGTTTTAAAAGACGGTAGTTATTCATAGCAAGAGACAGTGAGTTTAAACTTGCAATTTGTGGACGACAAGATGTTCTTTTTTTGCACCTGCAGTAGTTATTCATAAGTTCATTACTATGTGGAAGTGGAAATATCTTCACCATACACTAGCTGCTCTCTTGTTTCTTGGCCATAAGTTTTGCTTATTTAAGGGGCCATGATCTTTTCACTGATGCAGACCCCGAACTCACCTGTTGCTTCTGGTAGTTCTGGAGGCAGGAAAGCAACAAAAAGGATCATACTTGTTTGCCATGGAGTTTCCGAGGATAATAAGGTTTGGTACTTAATTGATGGTTCTTTGAAACTTTTCATGAATTCATGGTGCCTGCCAAGTGTAAGTTCACTATATAGCATAGTTAATCCAAAATGTTGAAAATAACTGATGGAACGTGAAATCCGGATCTTGTGTGGTTTTACATTGCATAACACCTGCTGAACCGAATTTTTGGAATATTATTTCTCTGATTCAGCTCTCACAAACTTGCAGGCCAGTTCTTCCTTCTTGGAGGACAAGCCAATGAACATTCTTGGGGTTATACAGGTAGAGCATCCATACCATTTCACTAGATATGTTTGGAACTCATATAATTACATTTTCTGGATGTATGACAGTCCCAGAAAGTTGCAGAGCTCCTTCTTGATCTAAAAGTGAGCGCTGTAATGAGCAGTCCCAAGAAAGCTTGTGTAGAGACGGCTGTAGCAATTTCCAGGGTACGCTTATATTACCTTTCATGGTTCTTTTTTATATATATTTTACAGGTTCCGAATCACCACATCTTACTAATGTTTTCTCTTTTCCGCCTCTTTTTTTTTTCCTTGGAGACTCTAGAGAGTATGAACAATGCCACATCAGAAGAGAACCATGACCTGATAGAACCAATGTAAAAGATAATGAAACTACAATAAATTCCCCCAAGTATTCGTGATACTTAAAAACTCTCCCTTTATCGAGATGCCACTCAAGTCTCAACCACTTAACAATTGCCTAACTTTCTCCTTTTCTACCCCTCCATTTACAACCAAATACGATAGCAAACTTCCGATCTAATTACTATTATATGTTTAATAATCTAATAGTATTCCTAATCTTCTCTAATGGCATTCCTATCAAACGCATTCAACATTATATTAGTAAACCATCGATGAGAAACAATATGCGTACTTGGGTTGCTGCATTCTCCATTTCTTTCCTATTCCTCCTTTTAGATCACAACCAGTGTTTAAAAAGGCCCTCTCCTAGGCTCAAAGCGCAATTCTTGCAGCTTGTCTTGAAAAGGTGAGGCTCTCAAAATAAGCATGCCTAAGGTGCACGCCTTTTGTAAAGCCCCAAAGCTCAAAATCCTATGAGCTTTTTCACTTTTTATTATTTATTATTTATTTTTTATAAATAGTAATAACTAATAATTAGAGTTTTTCCACCTTTACTAACTAAAAAAAATCTAATTTATTAAGCCTAGAGGCAAAATCGCTTTCATTTAGGGTTTTTTGCCTTCACATTTCATCTTCAACTATGCTTTCTCTTCTTATGTAGTACTTTTATATATAGTTCGCTTCACAAAGAAAAGTTCATGTTTCTTTTATTTTCCTCTTGCGCTTAAGCCTCAAAAGACTATTCCACTTTATTCCGCCTTGAGTTTTAAAAAACACTGATTACGACCTATTCTTCATATTACATTTTAGTTATCCACTATTCTTTGGGGCTGTGAGTTCACGAGTTCCATATGGGATTACTTTTTTCAGACATTTGGTTTTTCGCTAGCTCAATGTAGGGTCATTGGTGTCATGATCGAGAAATTCCTTATCCATCTGCACTTTTATTATTGGAAGGGTCGCCTTTTGTGGTTCATACTCATAGAGATTTGGACTATTTTATGGTTTCTTAGGGGAGAGTGTAATAACAGTGAGAGATCCCAATGATGTTTGGTCCCTAGTCAGTTAGATCCATTGTTTTCCTCTGAGACGTGATCTCAAAATTTTTTTGTAACTATTCTATAGGAACTATGTTGTATAGCTAGAGGCTTTTTCTTTAGTGGGGGTTCCCTTCTTTTGCAAGCTTGGTTTTCTACATGCACTTGTATTCTTTCACTTACATTAGGAGCACCACAGTACAAATCCTGGAGTAATTACTTATTAATGCTGAGGCGCCATACTCTTTAAATGCCCTTCTTGACATTTTGTATCCCCAAGAATTCTTGTTTCTATTTTTATTATGTTGGTCAATTTTTCTTATCGCCTGAGAATTTAAAAGCATTGAAACTCTTTGCACACATGAGGATGATGTCTAAAGGAAGGCGGATTAATCACCATCAATCGATTTAATCTAGCTTGATGGAGACCTCAAAAAAAATGGATGAGTTGAAGAAAAGCATCAAAACTAAGTTCTCTTGAGAAGGTAAAAAATCCATTTTTTGTTAGACACGGCTTATTCTTTGTAGGTACAAGAAGCTGCAGATTGCTTGGGTGCTGATTGTGTGCCTCGCTATGTGGAGATGAAGCAGACGAATAAACTTGATGTAGAGAATATTCCCGATCATTTCAAGCAGGCAAGATGTCTGGCCATTGAATTTTAAAGTAAAAGTAATTAAGGTTGTGACATGCCGTAATTAGGTTGATGAAAAAACTGCATATCTACCATAGTATCATAGTACGAGTAGCTAATAAGTTCGTTAAACAAATTTGGAAATGCCTAACCTCCTTCAATGTTTCAACTATCTCGTTTGGGTTTTACCCGACTAGGGGAATTTTAATTTATCAATTGTATGTCTATAGAAGGGTTATATTGATTTCTTTGCATTCTTTATAGATGAAAAGTCAAAGTTATAACTTTTCATTTACCGTTCAATCCAATAAAATTTTCATTCTAACATTTGATACTTATAATTCCATAGGATGTAGGTGACATTAATGTCTTTGAACCTGGTTGGTTAAACAAATTGAACGATGTGGTGATTACAGAAGTGTGGAATCAGAGTGGCGAAGCCTGGAAGTCTCTATTGAATGAGATGGCTGATGAAAAGGATCCGGAAAAGATTGTTGTTGTGGTTGGTCATCCTGCCATTCTTTTAGGATTGGTGGGGCAGTGCCTGAATCTCACAAAAGACTGGATTGGATCATTTCATCTGGATGCTGGAAGTATTAGTGTGCTTGACTTCCCTGATGGACCTAGTCGCAGAGGTGTGGTTCGATGCATAAATTACACTGCTCATATGGGAAGATGGTCAATTCCCATTACTAGACCTACCGTGGATGATGAAGAGTTTTAACGGTAAATGCTGAAATTTAGAATTTAATTGTACAGTATGTTTAAAATACTCTTTGATTCGAAGTAAAGAAAACAAAGGTCGGGCACATAGCTGTCGTTCTTGTGCTGCCTTTTGAGTGCATCAATATTCCTCTGGCATCTTTCTAGAAATTAGAATCTAAAGATTGTTTCAGAACATCTTGAATGAATTCATTCTGTTATCTGTCTATTGTTGGCGAAGAAATTTTATTTTAAAAAATCAATATTGAACACAGTTTGTATTCAGTGATAAAAACAATTTTACATACATCTCATACTTTCTACCTTTGAAGTAAAAAAATTGATGTAGGTGATGGACAGAAAACACTAAAAGGAACTCAAAACTTCTACAGAATTCGCCGGAAATGTCGATGCCTCAAATTGCCACATGCAAGAAAACCTAGGGTTTGTTTGAGAGAGAATCTCGAGGCTACCGAGAGGGGTTGAAGAAAAAGAGAGTGAGCAGTGTAATTATGTTAGTTGTTTTGTAAGTTTGTCAGTTAAATAGTATATTCTGATACTTTTAATTAAATAGAATTTGTGTTATACGTTTTAGATCAGTAATTATAATAATATTTCTAGAAAAGAAAATTTTAAATTAAAAAAAATGTTTAGAGTTTATTGGATGTGATCTCAAAAGTTAATTCAGGCCTCGTAGTTTGATAGAATCTTCTAAATAGTCTTTATAATTTGATATAATTCACAAAGATTATTTATAAAGATTATTTTATGAGGATTTTATCCAATTTTAGAGATTTAATTCTAATTATAAACTAAATTTTAACAGGAATTTGTAATTTAACCAAAAGAAAAAAAAGCCATGGCCTTACTACTTGGACCATGAATCTTCTTACTTTATCATCTAGTTGGGCTGTCTACTTGGACCATAGGTTTTCTACCATTTTCATCTATTGGGCTAGCTTCTTGGGTTCACTTATCTCCCATGAAGTCAAGAGATTGGTATGTAAAGTATGCTAGCAATTTCTTTTTTTCCCTTTTTTTTTTCCCTGTTTTTTTAGGTAAAAATGGCTTTCAAGCATGGATCGAGATGGACATCTCTGCTCATGCTCAGCAGATTTTGATGATGGAAAAGAAAAAAGAATCGCTTTGTTGGAAAACAAACAGTAGTACTATTATAAAAATACTCATCATGTAGGGGTTTTACATTTCCAACACAAAGAGGCACTGGCTGATATTCAAGCTGGTAGAGGTGGTTTGGCACGAATAGCTGGGAAATCAAGCACCACAATCTTGTCAATGGCTGCCGAGAAGGTTGCAGAGAATTCAACATGCTTGGGATGTCCCACGAACGCGGTATGAGCCTCCTTGTTTTCAAATGTCATCAAGAAGGCATGCGTGAATCCCTGTGTAAGCATCTCTGGTCCCTCCATTTCCTGTCCCCTGTTTTCATCATAAAACATTCATTTTTCTAGTTCCTTTTATGTTCATTAATTACCCTTTGTTTACTCTTAACATATCTTGAAAATAAATAAGTAAATTATCACTAAATTACATCAAATAAAACACTCAACATCACGTCATAAGCTTATGCATCCCCACCATTAAAATACTCAACTTTTGGGTCCAAAAAGAGCGAAGGTTTCTAACCTTTTTATATTGCTTCCCCTTTAGAAATTTAAGGGAAAAGTTAGATAGAGCCTTTGAATCTTAATTCTTTTTAAGGGCAATATTTTGATCTCAGAACTAAAATGTGCCATTATCCCCTCCTGCCCTAAACTAAAACTCCTGTGTTCACACTAAACTAAAAAACCAGTACTTTAAGCCAACAATGGTAAATAATGCATAACAAATAAAAAAAATTTAGAGAATAGTTTTAAAATTTTAACAGTTTAACAAAGATGGGGTGAAGAATACCACTCAAAGGATTTGACAGCTTCGACTTCAGAGACGAGGTTCTCCATGCCTTTGAGAATCTCTCCCACCGCTGCTCCTTCCTTAAACTTTACGAGCACCAAGTGCTTGAACTCTTCTCCCATGGCTGCTCCACCCTAGAACTCAATGACCCCTCCTTTCTTATACACACACACACACACACATATCAAGACATTACGTTAGATTGGATGTCACTGTTTAAATGCACCGACACAGCTCACGTGTCATTTCTTTTCTCTGCTGACTCAAATACTATAAAAGAATTGTTGTCCTTGTCCCCTACCTTCCTCGACAGCATCTCTTACTCAATATCTGAAAAGCCTCACCATCAGATAAGACTTAGACCCACAACTTCCACCTTCACTTGTTTGGATCTATTTTTTTCTTCTTCCGATCAGTATATCCTTTTTCTTGATTTTTTCGTCCAATTTGATTTTGGGATCCATGTATAATCTCTTTGCCTATCTGGTCGATATGATTGTTCATGGTGGAAAATCAAATTACTCATCTACCAAAATCACATGACTAACTTGTAGCAATCGAGTCATAATACTGTTTAGTTTAGACAACAAGATTAGCAGTAACATGCCTCTGCTTATTAGACTCTGTTCTATCTCACTCATCCACTTATTGTTTGATATGATCAAACTGTTCCTAAGATCACATGACTGTCATTTGGAACTCTAATCTAATACATTGTTTAGGAAATAAAATTTACTGAGATACTCTTCCACTTAGTATATTTTTCGTATAACTATGATCAATTACTCATATATTATGTATACACAGAAGGGGTCTTTCCAACAAATATAATAAAAAAATCACAAAATATTACCCAAATGATAAAATATCATTAAAGTCAAAAAATGACTTTAATATGGTTATTATGTGTAAATATTTTGTCAACAAAAACATGGCTATTTCGTAACTGCTCATGTTTGAAAAATTATTGGCTCGTTAGAGAACGATTTCTCTATTATTTTTTTTTGAATTTATGTTCGTTTCCTTCTAATTTTCTGACTTTGAGTTTGACCTTTCTTGTAGAAATATTGAATTCTTCGGCCAATTCTAAAAAATAAGGACAATTTTTTAATTTTAAATTTCAAAGATAGTTTTTTTTTTTTTTTTTTTTTTTTTTTTAAACAAAATAAAAAACATTGGTAAGTGAAAAGAAGAAAATTAAGAGTGAGAGATAAGCTTGTTTTTATAAGCTTAATTTACCAAAAAATCAACTAGTTATAAAAAAAACATTTAAAAAAAAAAGACTATAATTTTTTAGTTTATATATATACAAAAGAAATTATAAATGGAGTTTTCCTTTAATCAATTTTCATAGGCATGCCTTTACTTCATATTTTATTTAGGCAATAAGATTGAATTGTTGGTATCTTTTATACTTGCTCTTCAGATGCCAT
The DNA here is from genome assembly GCA_025688845.1 of Cucumis hystrix. NCBI lineage: Eukaryota > Viridiplantae > Streptophyta > Magnoliopsida > Cucurbitales > Cucurbitaceae > Cucumis > Cucumis hystrix. Next base: position 12,266,148 of record CM046893.1, read on the forward strand.
AAACACTTCATCCATCACATGACCTTTGTAGGAACTAAATTGACAGTTCTAAAAAATAACGCCCCTAGAAAAGTAAAAAGATACCCCTACTATTAGCACTTAGTATAGGGATATATTTGGGTACACTCATCTCTATGCACAAAATAAAAAAAAACATTATATATAGAAAACTTTTCAAGGATATAAATATGTCAAACTATTTACATAAATAGTAAAAAAAAAGATTGATAGACTTCTATCAACCTTTATCACTTATAGACTTGTATTAGTTTCTATGTTGATTGTATCACATATAAACTTTTATTAGCTTCTATCATTGATAGACATCAGTAGACTTCTATCAATGTCTATTTTTGATAGACTTGTACTAATTTCTATTACTTATAGATGTTGATAAACTTGTATCAGTTTCTATCACACTATAGACTTCTATAAGCATTTGTTTGAGCTTTAAGGAATGTAAAATCTTTAATTTTTTATATATTTAAAAAGTTCATATATATAATATATATATATATTAACTTTAAAAAAAAAATTTATTTGACAATTTATGATTTAGCATTTAAGTAAGTTGGAAATAAGTGTATCCAAATATTCTTCTTTAGTATATATGTTTAGTTACCCAAGTATATAATTTTAGTAATGTATGTTTTAAGTCTGATATCTTTAAAGTGCTTATATCTTTTCCCAAAGGAGGAATAAGTTTAAATGTTATTTGGGTCAATTGTGGTGGGTAGCTCTGCTTTTGCACATGACTGGGTGTTACTGGGTGGACAGGTTTTCCTTTTGATTCACATTCACATGCCCAAAATTTTGCTTTCATATTTCCAATTTGTTGCTCTTTCAATTTTTTCCACTCCAACTTTTTCTCTCTGTCACTACCATGTGGGCATCCTTTTGTCCATTAACTTTATTTCAGTGGAAAAAATGTATTTTTCTGGTTATCTTTTAGAATCTATATGTGGAGAAAATGATGATGTAAGTTAAATGTTCCCATTTGACATGGCCTTTGCCTTTTTCTTATATTCCCCCGTACCAATGAACATGAAAATCCAATCTAAGATTTTAGGATTTCAGAATTAACTAATTTTGTTGTTAACATTTAAAAAGTAAGTAATCCTTTTTTTAGTACTACATAGTGGAGGTGGAAGATCATGTCAATTATCACTAAATTAAACTCATTTTGACGTTTGTTGGAATCTTTCATTTCTATTATTTGTTGAAGTTGTAAGTTCAAATAGCTTTACATTTATTAGACTAACAAAATAATAATGTAGGTTGTGGTTAGTTCTTTATACTATCTAAAATTTGATAAATTAAATCGTTTTGGTGTGATTTAAAGAGTGTTTGGCTCGAAGAGTTAGGGAATGGTAGATTTATAAACTTTACTCCTTATATGATTGAAGTTCTTTTTAAGTTTCACAACTAGAAAAACAATAATTTTATGGCTTATTATTACATATAGGTCTGATTGCCGGAGTTCACAACTTTACTTGTTTGCTCCAAACTTTCCCAAGTAGTTGATAACTTTATATTCATTTGTTTTCCTTAAATGCTTTTTTAGGGCTACTAGTAGAGTTTTATAGTGATAATTTTGACTAATTTTCTACATAATGATATTCATTTTATCAAGTATCAAGGAACAAAGTCATTAATTGGGATGTAATGGGTTTAACCTTTTTCATTTGGACGAATCCAAGATCATGTATGGGAGGTCGGACCCGGCTGAAGTCCAAGAGTCTGCAATAATTTTTATAACTGTCACTATCAGGACTTTATTGATTAATAAATGGAAAACCGTTTGGGATGTACCTGAATAATTGGATTATCAAACCCATATTATAAAAGTTGGATCCGATTATGTTAAAATATGAGTTGAGTTGGGTTAAAAAAATTGATTTTTTTGGGTTGGGTTGAGTCTCGGGTTGGAGGGTTGAAAAATTCGGTTCAACCCAACCCAATCCGAATTAATATATATATATATATATTATTTAATGGAAAAAACAAATTAGGTTTATAAACAAATTGCATGAAATTTTGAATTATGTATGTTTTAAATTTAAATATAACAATTTTAAACTTTTATAATCATTAGAAACAATAAACGAAAAAAGAAAAAAAAAATTATACCATCTGACAACCCAATCCAACCCATATTTTACGGGTTGGGTTGGGTTAGAAACTAAATTCGGGTTATTTAGATAGCCAACCCAAATAACCGGATTGGGTTGAAAATGTCTTCCAACTCAATCTGATTTCATCCCTAATGGTAGGTTTTGGTTTTAGTTTTTCTTAAATATTACATTTTATTTTGTAAAATTTTGAAAAAAAAAATGTTAAAATTATTTGAGTTTTTGTTCGAATTTTATCATTTTAACCTTAGTTTAAAGGGAGATTGAAACATCATACCATAGCGTTCATATGGTCAATACTAAAATAGTTTTATTTATACTATTATAAAATTGCATCGAAGTTGAGAAAAACTTGAACTTCTGAACTTATGGTAAATTTGTCCTAGATCCATGTGGGGCTGTGGGGTCATGGCCAAGTGTTCTTGTTTTGATGTGAATGGTGTATATACATATATTGTGTGTGTGGGTTTGTATGTTACATTTCAATGAAATTAATTATTAAATTGATTTAGTGGTAGGGCATGAGGTTTATTTTTGCTACTCAACGTCAAGGACTAGGTACCTTCTTTGTGCTGAACGTCTCTTCTTTTAGTTACATTTTGTTTGCCATACCTCAATTTAATTTTTTAGGTCATACTGGAGACTAACATAGGATTTTTATAATTAATTATAAACATCAATTAGATACTTTTTAAATAAAATTCAGAAAGTATATATATAAATAAGAGATTTTTGTTCGAACTTCTTCCGAGGCACCTCCATAATTGGACCCGTTTCTCGCAAACTTATGCATTTAGCCTTTTGCTTATGTCACATAAAATATTTTTACAACTTAACCCATATTTGAAATATGGAAATGTTAGAGGTTTTAAATTTATGAAAATTTTGATTTTTATGTATATTCCAAGAAAAAAAAAGTATAATTAAAATAATAAACATTTTATTATTTTAAAACAAACAAACATATTTATTATTTTTTTATATTTATATTAATGACATTTTAATACTTTGTTAATATAAAATCTACAAATATCGACATTTTTATAACTTGTTGAAACTTTAAATTAAAGTTCTAAATAATAATTATAAGTAGATTAGCCAAATCTCTGTAAATAATAATATATATATATATATATATATATTTGATTGGTGATTGTTTTTGTAAATTTATTTATGGATTTTAGGCATTGAATCTAAATGGTTAAAGACTTCCAGTATTCTTGTGAACAGGCAGATTCGTTGCTGCTTGCAATTCCCAAAAACTCCAATAAGTCCAGAATGGCCCATCATTTGCCTCTTAAATTACAAGGTTACTGCTGACTTTTAAATTTTTAAAATTGGTTTCTATTGTTTGGAAGAAAGAATTGTAAGAATTCAATCTCTGTATGCTTTATAATTTGAATTCATTTTCAATAGTTTGATCATTTTTTCTTATATATATATATATATAGTATTGGTACGACAGTGAGACTATTTGTTAAGTTTTATCAAATTATAAGAACTAAGTCCTTATTTTAAAACTATAAAGACTAAGGTGGTGTTTGGTAGATTAACGGGATGAGATTTTAATGTAATATAATAGAAAAAATTTATATATGAATTGATAGTTTTAGATCTCTCTTTATTATTATTTTCATGTTTTACAATTTTATTTTTGTTCTTACTCACACTGTTAAACACTCCTTTGATTCTTAGGGTGTGCTTGGGGAGGAAAATGGTTATATAACCCTTCCTCAATTCCCTCGGTCCTTCCTTATTCCTTAGCTTACTCAATCATTCTTTATTCCTTCCTTAATCCTTCTTTATTTATAATTAATCAATTTAAGTTTAAATATTATTTAATTCATTTTTTCCCTCATTTATAATTGCTATGCTTATGAATTTTGTTAATTTTAATCTTTTTATTTAAAAAACACAACTTATTGTTAAGTTAAAAAACACAATAAAATTTTGTACAATTACATTAATTTTTAAATTTTTTATTTATTCTTTTACTCTTGAATTCGATAATTTATTGTGATTACCTTACATTTTTTTTTTTGCTCATGTATTACGAAAATTAGGACAATTTAGTAAATTAAATATATGAAATTTGTGTATTGGATTTAAAATATGAATTTAAAATAATAATAATAATTTATTGGCACGGAAAGCTTGCATAAAAAAAAAATTGAAAATGAACATCGTATTTAAGAAAACTACTGTAACTTATTTTACGAAAAAATGACAATTTGGTAAATTAAATATACAAATATGTGTATTGGATTTAAAATACAAAATTTAAAAAAATAATAATAATAAATAATTTTCATAATCCTTCCCATGTAATTATTCCCTCAAACAAATATTATCATAACACTACCAATAATAAACCTTCTCCCAAACATATTTATCATAACATTAGGATCATCATAATCTTAGAATTATCATAATCATTTTCTCCCATAACTCTTTCCCTTCCCCAAACGCACCCTTAGTAATTATGATTACGTTCTAGCTTTTCAAACAACTTTTTAAAGTTGAACTTTCTTTTAATTATATGGATCAAACTTGTAATTTAACATTTTTTAAAAATGTTTTCTAAGATGTATTTTAGTAATTAAAAGAATAAATTATCGGTAAGTTTTTTTATTTTTAAGTTTGTATTTAATAGATGGAATTTTTTCCTAGAATTTATAGGCTTTTAGAAATTTTAACGTCATATTTAATAGGTTTGAAAATGTTTAACTACTTACTAGATCAAATAAATAAATAGATAGATAGATAGAGAGAATAAATACAAGAAGAATTGCTATGGATAGAAAAAAAAATGAAATTTTTTACAAAATATAATGAAAAACTTAAATTGAGTAAAGAAAATTTGTTGGACTTTGCTATATTTTGTAAATAATTTCAAAACATTTGATGTTTTTTGAAAATGTCCTTAGATATATAATCATCTCTAAACTTGTAAATAAGGAATAAAATTATGAGTTAACATCATTTTTATAAGCCAAGGATTGAAACATAAAGGCAAAATCAAAGATCATTATAATGTCGTTGAGCTTTACGAATCCAATAAACAACATTTAATGATTTTGAGTAGACGACATCGTCTAAATACAAATTCATCGAACCACTTGAACATAATTTGTTATCCATGTGAAATTTATTATTGGTTTTTTATAACATTGTGGGGTAGTGAGTATCGAACCTCAAACTTGTAGTTGATAATACAAATATATGCTAATTGAATTATGTTCAAGCTGATGTTAAATTTTAAAATAACGAATAAATATTATGATTTAAATCGTTTGGCTTTGAAAGTATAGGCTATGTAAAAATTGTTAAAACAAAAACTTAAAGATATCGTATCAAAATTTTCAACATTTGAGCATTATTTCACTTCTTATGGTTAGTTATTGAATCATTTTGAGATAAAAAAAAAGCGTATTACCACGTCGATCTCACCCCACTAATCCAAGGAAGGCAAAAATAAATAAATAAATATAATATAATATTAAAATCGAAAACTTAAATCTAGTAAAATTGACAAATTTATAAGAATTAAGCTATACTCATGTAATATATCTATATATATTAAATATTAATTAATAATTTTTTTGCTTCATGTATATATATATATATAGGAGAAATCAATACTAATGAATTCAATTTGATGACAAGTGATAATTTTATACCAAATTGATCAAGTTTTGAATGGAATTAATAAGATCGATATTATTGACTACTATGAACAATATTAATGGATCACAATCAATTATTAACCATTCCATGGCAATAGTTGTTGTGATGTAATGTACAAATTAGGTAATTATAGTGTACCATTTCATAATAATAATAATAATAATATATTTACCATTACAAGCCATTTAAACAAAAACTATCTAAAACTATAATAATCATCTTTTGCTACGACAAATACTATTTAAAAAATTTCAATTAGATATGATAAACTCTCTATACCAAAACCTTTTTTTATTGTTTACATTTGATACTATTTTTTTTTAATATTTTACCTTCGTCATTTTTTTTATTTGCTATAACATTTATTTTTTAATTTACAAATACATATTATTATAATACAAACTTAAATAATCTATACCTCAAACTCAAACTATTATAACTCAGTCATTTATAAGGTTTAATAGTCTAAGAAAAAGTATTTATAATTAATCTTCAAAGATTTTATATATATTTTTATATTACCTAAATAAAACAAAATAATATCATTTTAATTTTGTAATGTTTAAAACGTCACTCTTTTAGAGTATGAGTAGGGTGGGGGGAGGATCTCTGTCCTACGTGCCATTACGGTACGATCGTGCAAAGTCCAATACCCGCTCGTTAAGTTGCTTTCGCATTCCACCCAATCAAATTGTGCCATTGAATACGTTACCATGTACTTTCACTCACCCAACCGATATCCAATTGTTCCGTAACCAATAAGCCACAATCTCGCAACCTCAAAAATCCCATACGCGCTCCCGATCTTCTTCTTCCTTATTCTTCAATGGCGACCATTATCAATCCCAGTATCTCAACACAACCACTAACACTCCCTTCAACATAACCCTCGATTTTCAGTCCCACTCCTTTTTCTCCGATCAATATCACTCGCTGATCGAACTTTTCTTTTCCCTTCGTTGCATTGCATTCTCTTTTAATCGTTTCTTCTTCTTTCTTTATGTTTTTTTTTTTTTTTTTTTTTTTTTTGTTTTCAACTCAATCTTGCTTGCTGACCATTTTGTTTTTTGTTTTGCTTTGCATTGTTTTCTTTCTAGTTTTTTTGTTATGTTTTCTTCTAGGGTTCTTAGTTTTTGTTTGAGTGAAAATAACGCAATGAACTCTAGAGAAATGAGTCGGGATAAGAGGTCTCAGTCTCCATCGTTGTTTGGACGGAGAACTTCCGAAAATTGGGTTGAAGAAAATCCAAATTGTTATTCGCATTGGTTTTCACGATCTTCATGGGAACGACCGATGATGAACGAAATTCCTGGTTCTTCTATCAGAGACCATTACAATGGAAGTCGTCTTTATTTTCATAAAGACGAACATTTTCGTAAACTCTCTTGGTTTTGTGAGAATTTACAAGGCAATCACCGACGAAAAAGTTTCAGTGGAAAAAATTGTTTGTTAATACTCTCGCCAATGAGAATTCAAAGTCGAGTATGGGATTGAAACATGTTAATGGGTCTGATAGTGATAATCGAGGAATTAGGGTTTCTGGTTCACATTTGGGTACGTCGTCCAAGAGTATTTTTGGTGATAGTTTGCGGACATTCCATATGAATATTGGGGCAACTAAAGATAGTAACGTAAAGAACAATGGGGATACTTCCAGAAGTGTTGGAATCAGTGACTGTAGCCACTTTTCTTCTTCTAGAAAGTATGATGGGCCCGTGTATGACATCAATGATGTTCATGTTCGGGACCGTACGATCTTTGAAATAGCTGAAAATTCTCACAGAGGAAGCTGAGACGAAACTTCTTCACATGGGATTCAAGCGTCTCATCTTCACTCCAATGCGCCTGTTGCTGAACCTAAAGGCATTTTGCAAGACGAATTTCATGATTTACTGGAGTATAAATTAGCTCGGAGGAACCATATTGAACATTTTGACAATAGAAATCAATATTTCTCAGTTCAGCCATGTATGAGGACTGATATCGATGCTGGGCCTAGCAGTCCTTTCTCTCAGCAAATGGTTCGAATCCCGAAAGATGATTTCTATCGGGATTCTACAAGGACCAGTGTTGTAATGGATTCTGTTGTCGAAGGATTCCAAGACACTGAAAGCCATTTTGAAGAGACTACCCGACCAAGAGACCGCTATGCTTTCATTGAAGGTTCTTGTATGAGCACTGCCCAAGTTGCGATGGAACAATATGTTGAAGTTTTGGGTTCAGGAACTGAAAGTTCACAGAATGATGAAACAGAAGCATATATAAGCAGTGAGAAATTACTTTTGGTTGAAGAAGATGGTTATAGGACAAATTATGGGAAATGGTCACTTGAAGATGGAGTAAATAGATCATAAGTATCAAAACATAAACAATATTTGGGCGTCATGGAAACATGGAAAGCTCAACATTCAACAAAGCCGAGGGTTGAAGGAACAAGAAGCAAAATGCATGATCCTGGGTCTGCTTCATCCAAAAAACCAAATGTGTTTAGCAGAATCCAGTTTTTAAATCATGGAGATGTTGAAGATACTGATTTTAATTTAAAATGTAGAAACAAGTGGCGGGTTGACGAGGATACTTCTATTTCCTCTAAACGGCAGTTGCCTTGGGTAGCAAACCATGTCTCTCCACGTTCAAAGCATAAACGTAGACCTAAAGAAACGTTTGGGTTTGTCCTTAGGGGATCCCAATTCAAACCCTTTAGTTAGAAAACGAGAACTTAAAAGAAACAAGCATCTCAGGAAGACAAATGTCGATCATGGCTGCCTTGATGTCCAAACAGGTGATTACTTGGAAGAGAAGGTGCAAAGTCCAACCAGTAGGCCACCACTTGAAGATCCAGAGGAGTTGAACCAGCTGATAAAGAGTGCCTTTCTCAAGTTTGTCAAAGTTCTGAGTGAGAATACAGCCAAACGAAAGAAGTTCACTGAGCCAGGGTGTGGTATTATAACATGCATTGCTGCGGCAGGTTTGTTTGTCTTTTCCCAATTTGTTATGCTCTAACTCCATTGAGCTTGTGATGTCTCTATCCTATTAGAAGTCTTATTTTAGCTTGCTCACCATGTAATTTGAGTTTCGTAATGGGGAAATATGCTTCTAGCCAATTAGAAACAATTTAACAACAATATGGAACATTTTAGATACTTGTATAGAAAACACTTGGAAAATGCCTTTTTTTGTGTGTGACTGTTTAAAGAAAAAGTAATTAATATAAACAAAACTCTCAATGTTCATCTTAAAAATCATGTTTAGTATCTTTCACAAAGTCAAAACTATTCAAGCGTGTGAATTGGAAAATGCTTTTGATCTTTTGATAGTAGTTAGTTTAGGTAAATGCTGGATTTGGCGATCCTAGGTTTTCCAGGATAGATATATAATAAATTTAGGTGTTGCTTTGCTGAAGGAGTTAAAGGGAGTAGGAGTTGAGAGGAGTGAAGTCGCCCAAGGAGTTAGGTGGAGTATAGGATCTAGGAGTACAACTCTACTCCACACCTTGCACGAGGAGTTGGTAAAGGAGTAGGAGTTTCCCCAAGAAATTTGTTGATCCCATGATTATGAAATGTCAACTTTATGCCTTGTCATTTAACTCCCTACAATGTAGGTCCCAAAAGTTCACAACTCCACTCCTTACCCTTAGATGATAATTATAGAAACATTTTCTATTATTATGAACTTCTCTGATGTAAGTTTGAATTGAGGAAGACTTTTGTATTTAACTACTATTTACATATTTCTCTCGTTTCATATATTTTATTAATTTTTTTAATGGAAGCTTCATTTTGAAATGAAATTGATGGGACTCCGTGGAGCTGGTTTAGACTTTTTGGAATCAGTATCTTGTTCCTTTCAAATGATCAGTGAAAGAGTTATCTTTGAACTTTGTTTTGATTTTCAATTGAGAAATCATAGAAATTTAGACCATGGTTGGGAGAGGTAGACAACAGAATTGTGTTTTCAAAGAGAATAAGTGTAATCCAAGCTAAAAAGTTTCTTGGAATCAGGACTTTGGTCTGAGTTTCCTTCCACTCCCGTGACTACATAATTTCTTGCCTTGTATTGTTGTTTTCATATCTTCTTTAGAAGCTATTTATGAAGTTCAACCGATGCTCTAGTATTCCACCTCTTCTTAAGTTTGTAATGAATGAATAATTTGAGGTTCATATACTCTAGTATGCAAGATGTTTTCCATGGATTGCCATTTATCTTGGCAAAGCCTCGTTATCTTGGTGTACATGTTTCAGGTTTCTGTATATATTGCTTACTAAATTTACTCACATTTTTATCAGCAAGTCCAAGGATTTTGTAGATGCACTAAGCTTAGCACAACATGCCTCTTAGACGCTAGAAGGATCTAGGGCAGAACACTTGGGTCCTCATAAAGCACTTTGTTGGCTCATGGGATGGAGCAGTGAAACAGCGCCAAACGGTCTATGGGTAAGAAGGAAATTACCTCATGTAGAAGTACTTTCTTTGAAGGAGGATCTCATTATATGGCCCCTCGTTCTTATCCTTCATAACAGTTCTATTGCAATTGATAAACGATCTGAAGGGGTAGCCATAAGTTGGGAGAAGCTTGAGGCAGTTATTAGAGGTAAACCCTGTCTTTACTGTAACTATGAATTGCCCGTCTTTCCATCTCTAATTTTCAAGTTGCATGTTGATGGCACATCATTCAAGAGTTCAAGTCATCTTCTCAAGTTGACCAAAGATGTGGTCTATAGACATGCTCAATATATTTTTAAAATAGTGCTCCCTTGGTTGTTTTTATGTTATCGGAGTTGGTATCAATCAATTATATAGATGGTTTTTTCTTTGAGATACTTACAACTCACACCTCTTTGTCTTGCCTATTTTGCAAACTATATTATTTTATTTTATTTTTAGAAAAAAAGTCATAAATACTTGTGAATTCCAAAATCTAAGTAACGGTAAATTTCTGTTAAATATTGCAGTTAAATTTAACAGAATTGGTCAGTGGACTAAATTCTAGTTCTAGGTTTGCTATGTGTATCTACGTTACTACAGTGGACTCACAGGTTTGATTTTCAAAGTACTCAAAGTATATGCATGTAACTCTTTACGATCAAATTGAAAATTTGATCTTTATAATTTAGAGAAAATTATTGCTTTTAGAAGTTAGAATTTTGTACTTTAGGTTTGATAAAATTTTATAAATAGTCCTTATACTTTGGTAGAATAGTCTTGCAAAGATTATTTCAAAAAGTTTTATCAAATCATAGAGACTAAATTCTAACTCTCTAAAACGTAGAGACTAAATATTAAATTTAACAATCTTTTTTCTTTTGCTTTCGGTTACTACAATCCTGTTAGATTAGTCTTCACCAACTCTGGTGAATTATGCATGTTTACCTTTGTTAATTTATTTGATAAAAGTTAGAAGCGTTATTGGTTGTTTAGTCTTTTGGTTTCACCATAGTATTGGTTTGACCCAAAACAAATGAGCAGGAATGGGTTGTGGAGGGAAGTTCAAAATGGTACGTGGTAAACCTGTCAACCAGAGTATTATGGTTGTAACTTTTGGTGCGATGTTTTCTTGGTTGCAAGAAGCAGAAAGACTACACAAAAGCTTTGCAGATAAGAGTCACGACAGGGACGAGTTCCATAAAATCAATTTGAGATGTCTCGTTGACAGCAACGTGGATCTGCATAAAGCAACAGGAGCAAACACATTGGAGAGTGTACTTTATGGCTACTGAGGCCTCGCCAAGGACTTAGATGAACTCGACTTCGAGACCAATAAGAGATTTGTGGTGTGAAGCAAGAAAGAAATCCAAGCCATTTTGAATGCATCTCTTCAGTGTTAGTGTTTACTAAGAGTTAGTTTTGTATAGAAAGTCTCACTCATTGGTGTCGGTTAAGGTACCCGAACCCACGACTGTCATCTTAGTTTTGTATTTGGGTCAACTAAACTAGTTTCTGTAGTTTTTTTTTTTTTTTTTTTTTTTTTTTGTTGGTGGGCAAATTTTTGGTGGGAACACAATTTTTGATGTGTGTTTTGTCAAGAGCTTGGTAACAGAGAGGAGTTCTCTTGGATTAAGTTAGGGGAATGAATTCACATTGGCTTCTTGCCATCATTGAACTGATTTGAAATGCTAATCGTATATCAAAAAATTATCCCATGCTTATAGTTGCCTTGGAATAATTCTATTTTCTTGTGATTGTATCAGCTCCACTATACTAAAAGAGAGAGAGAGAAAGAGAGTCAGAAATTGTAAGGATTTTAGACTAAATCTTTTGTGTACTTATATAAAACTTTTAACAACTTTCATGAAGAACATCTCAAGTTTCTACTAAAAATGAATGCACATTTTGAATGAATGAATAATTTATATACACAACAATTGAGCTATTGTGTAAATTTGATTATGCAACTCCTAATAATTTTGTGATCGAGTTTCTCATCTTCGTTGAAAGTTGAGGAATTTAATACCGTATGCAAACACGAATAAGAAAAGAAGAACCCAACCGAGGTGGCCGATAACAAGTGGGACTAGAAAGTCATGATCAAAACCCAAATTTTTCTCGAGGAATTCATTTACTCGCATCGGTTCTGAACCAGGAATCTCTATGAAGTTGGTTTTGTCTCCTATTTGTGATGCGAAAATGCCATAGATTGTCCAAGCAACTGGTGAAGCCCAATAATACCATCTCCACCACACAGGAATTAGCTGCAAGCAATTTAAGAGTTAAACTTTCAATTAAGATTACATTTTCAACTTTGAGGATCAAACTTATTTACTTTCTTTCCAAGTTAAGGTTCTGAATTCTCTAAAAAACTTATATCAAGGTTTGGAATCACGTACCAGCCTGGGGATGAGGAAACCAGAGAACAAGTTCCAGAAGTTGAGGAAAAATGACATAATCACTGCAGCAACTTGAGGGCCTGGAGTGAGAGCAACAACCATCATCCCGTACATAGAGAAGTAAGTAAAGCACATGAATACGAAATAGTAAAAATAGAAGAACTTGTCTGCCTTCCACTCGAACCCGATCATCGAGTATAGAAGCAACACATAAACAATAGTTTGGATAGCAACATATATTGTCTCAATGGCCACCTGCAGAGCAGCTCATTTTCATCAATCACACTTATTATTTTTCTACATTGATAAAGGAAAATGTGATATTTAGAGATACAATTTGTTAATTTGATATTGATTTTCATCTCCTTACTTGAGCAAATGCATATGGTAACTCAGAATACATCCCTGCAGCTCTTTCTCGATAGAATACCATTCTTTCTATCGAAACAACAGTTTGTGCAGCTGAGGCATTGGTAGCTCCAAGGAAGAGAACTGCAGAGTATATAGCTCCTAAAACATTCATTAGGTCTTGTTGTTTCTCTCTGTCAATAGAATGAAGATCAAGTTGAAACTTTTAAGTTCATCAAATCATCTGAATTATTCTTTCAACATTAAATAGGGGAGATATCATATTCATAGGAACATTATATTAAGAATGTGGTTGAAATAAAAGAACTCGACTTACATTATGTTTCCTTTACCCCAGAAGATTATACCAAACAAAATGCCGATAATGATAGTCATGAAGAATCGAATTGCATTGTATCGAGAGTTTCTCCAATACGACCAATGTTGTTTCCAGAAGCAAGCCTTGCACTGAGTTATGAAGCCTTGGGAATATTTTGTAGGGAAATAAAGATCATTGGACTCTTCTTGTGGAGTGCTTAGTTCTTTTATGAGGATCTGATTTGTTCTGAGGAATGAAGGAAAAGATTCACCCAAGAAAAAGAAAAATCAATTCATGCACTTACTGGAGGATAAGAAATTTCAACGGGAAATGAGCTGCTGCATAACTTCACTTACTGGTAGAGGTTGGAGTTTGCATATATTTCTGCAAAATCGACATCAAGTTGAGCCTCTACAGTGGTAGAGCTCACCTCGAGCATCCAGGTAGCAGGATTGTAGCCCTCTTTAATTTTTGGAACCCCTTGAATGCCCTGCAAAAGTACTCAAATGTGTGGGAAGTATTAATAGACAAATCTATTGTAATCTGATCGTGGTAAACGTGAATATAAATGTAAAATCATCAAGTATGTAAATATGATTCGATGACCAACCATACCTCAAAGTATTCGATTAGTAGGTGAGAATGGCGACCGAGTGGTCCTGCATAAAGCACTTGTCCTCCCCTTTTCATTAGCAAGAGCTACAAGTGACAGCAAAGAAAAAATCAATTTATGAAGATCACGCTTCACACACACCTTAAGGTTGAAACTATGTCAATGAACTCAAATACCTCATCAAATGCTTCAAAGATATCAATACTTGGTTGGTGAATTGTACAGACAACTGTTCGTCCTGTGTCAACCGTGTTTCTTACCGTGCGCATTACAATAGCAGCAGCCCTTGCATCTAGACCTGATGTTGGTTCGTCCATAAAGATGATAGAAGGATTAGCAACCAACTCAACAGCGATTGTGAGCCTCTTTCTTTGTTCAGTTGAAAGACCGTTCACTCCAGGAAGTCCAACTAGAGCATTTCTCAACGGATTAAGCTCAACCAACTCCATCACTTCCTCGACAAACATCTGCATAGACCATTAATAAAATTTTCAGTAACATCATCAGTTGTTGCATTCTCTAAAAGCATTTTAGAATCTAGCAGAGTGTGTACGAATCATGCCTTTCGTGTTTCCGTTTTTACATCAGATGCAAGACGCAACCAGGCAGAGTATAATAAGGACTCGTATACTGTGACATATGGTGAATGGATGTCATTCTGTTCACAATAGCCACTAACTCGAGTAAATGTAGATTGGTTCTTTGGGTATCCAGAAATTGTTATACTTCCTTCAATATAGCCACCAGTTTTTCTTCCTGCTAATACATCCATCAAGGTGGTCTTTCCAGCACCACTTACACCAACCAATGCTGTAAGGACACCGGGCCTAAAAGCGCCACTAACGTCCCTCAGCAGTTGTAGTTGTCTTTCGTCAACCCCTTGGCTCTTCATTTCCTGATAAAGGTACATAGAATTCAATGAGTTGGGATTTTTTTATCTCAAACATATGCTGCAACTATAAGATAGGTAGAGAGAGATATAAGTGTACGTTGTAAAGTAAAGGTACTTACTGGAGGCATGTCAACATAATAGTTCACATTGTTAAAAGCTAAAGAAAGAGGTTGAAACGGCAAAACCATTCCTCGGTTAGTACGATTATCTGTCACACCAACACCTGAGCTTTTATTTCCTGTTGAACTCGTCGTCAATTGTTTCTTAGAGCTACTTTTTGAGTTGTCCTCTGATATCACAACTTTGTTATCACCAAAAGCTGGAACCAAGAAGAAAGCAAAAGGTCAAGAAACAAATTCAATTCAAAAGGAAAGGAAGATGAGTTTGTAGTATCAACTTACGATTCAAAAAGGTGAGGGCGGCGATGAAAAAAAGATTGAAAAGAAGAGAAAAACCAAAAAGTGCTCCAATACAAATCCAGAACCAATATTCATCAGTAAACAAGCCTCTTTCCTTTAGAAGGATCTTTCCTACTGTCGAGTTGAGAATTGGCTGTGCCAAAGAAAGATAGTAAGCATGAAGGATGGAATTCTTTGAATTTTTAAGTTTGAAGTTTTGAATGTTTTAATGTTCAATGGATGTTTAATAGGAACTTACAACACTCCATCTCTTGTCAAGAAACTCGTTGATGGCGATGGCATTTTGTCCATACATCATAGGAGAAATGTAGTAGGCCCATTTCAGCCATGGTTTGATGTCATCTACATAAAGAAAGGTAGCAGTTACATATTATTATTAGATGTATGTGAATGTATTTTATCTAATATAAGATAGTGAAAGGAGGATGGTTATCAGATTGATTCTTTTACTTTTGGAGACGATGAAACCACCCAGCACAAACACCATCTGCAAAGTGAAGGTACCGAGTGTGTTTACAACGACCTCTGCTCTTCCGAGGGCTGCAATGAAGCGAAATAGACCCAAAGCCATTTGATGGATTCCAATGAAGGCCAGCAGCTGTTTGAAGAACCTGAAATGTTGGAAGTGATGGTAGAATTTAAGCACCATTCATAACTCATTTTGATCTTGTTGCTCTATGATTAATTTTACTTTGTTGTTTCTCTTACCTACTGGCGGCAGGTGCATAACCGATTGTGTAGTATGTAAGACCAATCCATATCGTCGATTCCACTAATGAGATGGGAATCTTCAGTAGCCAAATGGGTAAGCCAACAGCCCATGCTGGATAGAAGAAGAAATCTCTTTGTTTATAGAACACAGGAAGCCTAAAAACTGTCATTGCCATTTCCATTGTTCCATTGAACATGACATTTAAAAGACTGAAAAACAAGGCCCCCCAAAACTTCCCACTCTCTTGGATTGAACCTGGTTTCATCTCTGTTCTTAAGAACACTGTGAATGTAATTGTAGCCATGACCGTGATCTGACAAGTCTTAAAAATGTAAATGAAAGAGTTTCTTTTCATCAATAACCATTCTCTTGAGAAGCAAGCCTTGAAGAGTGCCCAATTGGAAAGACCATACTTTTTTGTTACTAATGCAGCAGGATGAGTTCTAGATTTATCAAAAGGAACTCTAAGATCTTCTATGAGGTGTTGGGCTACATGAAAAGAAGCAAATGCTTGGACGAAATTCGACACAGAGACATAATGGTAAGGTTGGTTTTTCCTACTCCAATATTGCTCTTGGTCCTTTTTGGAAGTAACTTCCTGCAGAAAGTCTGCAACACCCTTCCTTTTTGGGCATTTGAAACCGACATATTCGAAGAACTCGAGAATATGCTCACGTGGACCTTGGTACACAATCTGACCTTCAGAAAGAAGGATTATATCATCGAAAAGATTAAATGTTTCGGGTGCGGGTTGGAGTAGCGATATCACCATGCTGATGTCCATAATGTGAACCATTTGCCTCATAAACTTAACAATCTGAAAGGTGGTAGAACTGTCCAATCCTGTTGAAATTTCATCCATAAAAAATGCCTTTGCAGGTCCAACCAACATTTCCCCTAGATTTTAACACACAATAAAGATTCTTAAAAACTAATAAAAACCAAGTGAGAAATTCAAAACATAGATTTCATAATCTATAGCCTAACATACCAGTAGTTACTCGCTTTTTTTGTCCGCCTGAGATGCCTCTTGTCATATTATCTCCAACCATTATATCAGCACAAATATCAAGACCAAGTATCTGAACGAAGTTGAAATTGTTTCAATATGTCTTAAATTTGTATAGATATGGCATTCCTGAAGAGGGTATATAATAGACAAACCTTTAGAACATAATCTGTTATCAGACTAGTTTCCTGGCCAGCCAAAGCTGTGGCTTTCATGTATGCATCGATCTCGGGATCTGGTTTAATTCCTGCTTCTTTCTCCCTTCTAGACAATTCAACTAACAAGTCATACCTCGTTCCAACTCCGAGGCAGCGTCCAGAGAAGTCCAATGTCTCACGAACAGTCATTTCACCATAATGAAGGTCGTGCTGGCTAATATAAGCACCGGTTCTTTGAGGTATGAATTCATCAAGATCATGACCACAATATGTAACTTTCCCACTTAACTGTTTGAAAACTTTTAATTTGTCAGTTAGAATGAAGAAACAATTGGATGCATTAAGGGTCAAACAGAGAGAAGTTGTGGTTGACCTTTAGATCATCATCTAATTTTCCGGCAAGTGCTTTTAAAAGTGTTGTTTTTCCTGAACTAGGAGGACCGAGAAGCAATGTCATCCTGGAAAACATTGACAATAGAATAAGTTGCAACAAAATAAAGGTGTGCATATAGTTAATCACTTTCCTTCTTAGAGAAAGAAGATAGCAAAAATCATAAGAGAAGCAAGTTTTACACATAAGGTTCGTCACTAATCTCTTTAGGTGTCCGTAGTAACCTGACCGCTCTACCTAAACCAATCGTTATAACGGTCCCTAATCCCCATTACTGCAAAGACTCTCGCCTTTAAATTTTCAGTGTGATACCTTTTCTCCACAAACTTCCATTGACAGTTGTTTTGGTCATTTTCTTCATGAAATTTTTGTGCATTCGAAATCTTAAATTTGAAATGTTTTTAATTTATTACCTAGTGCTCCAAACTAACCAAGTAGAGAGGTTTCACTTGTCTTTCTAACGTTTAGAGGAGAATGCTAAATAAACTTTCTTTAGAAGTGCATCTTACAATTGTTTCTGTCCATCCTCATTTTTTATCGTTGACTTCTTAACTCAAAACACAAATCTAAGTCATACTATGTGATCTTAGATTAAGTATGACTTAGATTCAAAGACGTATAAAAGTCTAGAAGCAGGAAAGTTTATAAAATCAAAATGGGATGGTGAAAGAATGTACCTTGAGGGCTTTATTATGCCATTAACATCTTGGAGTATCTTAACAACTCTTTTCTTCGATGGAGAGAGCCCCATTGCTCCAAGAACAGCCTATTTAGTTTAACATTTTTTCCTCAGTCCAAAAAATCACAGAAAGGCTCCAAAACTCAAATACAGATGAACATAAATGAAAGAAAGAATAGTTTTATAAGCACCTCTATAGCATTCATGGTGGAGTTGAGGAGTGTTGGAAGTGCTCTGCCTCCAACATGTGCATTACCTTCGATGGACAATTTCTCATATCTTATTTCAATTTTGGGAATTTCAACTCCTACCCTGTCAAGATCAATATGATATTTAGTAACTTTGCATCTTTCTCACCGACCAAATAGATCATTTCCAAGCAACAAGTCTGTTCGCTGTTTGGTTACCATCTCGGTTAAATTTGAAAATTTGGCCCATTTAATTTGAAGAAAGTTAGAATTTAATTTCTATAGTTTGATAAAACTTTCACAAATAGTTTGGTCAGTAAGAACTATTTACAAGAATTTTATCCAACTATAAGGACTATTCAAAAAGATTTATCAAAACATAGAGACTATATTATAATTTTTAAATTTTAAATTCACACAATTTTATTTATAACATTTTATAAATGTGTGTGTTTGTTCAATTGCTTATATATTTATAAGTTCAAAATCAATAGAAATACAAGTTATAAGTTCTCTTATAGATTTAATGATGTAAAATATAGGCAGTCACATTGTTTTCCCATCCCTTAAATATTTTTTTCTTAATTAAAATAACTATCAAGATTAATTATAAAAATATTAGACATATATTCTAATATACTAATGTTATTAAATCACACCGTTCAACTCAAGAACATTACTACAACTAAAATTTTAAACTAATTTTATTCATCATAATTTTTTAAAAATAAAACTATCATCTAAAATTATATTCAAAGCAACTTCACCGAACAGACGTATACCTTTAGAAGTATTAATAATTTCACTCTTAATTTTCTATTTATGATATTTTTGTTTGATACCGTTATAAGTGTGAAACATTTTTTTTAAAAATAATCATCAAGATTTTTTTGAGCAAAATTTCATGTTATATCTATAATAAATATATCTATAATAAATATTGTGAAACATTTATAGAAGTCTACCTCTATGTGTGGCTATCATAGATAAAATCTAAAATTTTGCTCTATTATATAAATATTTTTTAAAAATGCCATTTTTTAAATAAAATTAAAATTTTAGAATGGGTTGATAAAAAAAAAAGAAACTCATGGATAAAAATAACATTTATAAACTTATTTTTAAAAATAAATAAAAAAAAACTAAAAACCGAATAATAAACCATGGGAACCGAAATCTTTTTAAAAGTATATACATACAAAAGATGATGATCCTTACGACCATCTAAAAATTATTCAAGAAACCAAACTAAATACGAACAAACAAGAATAATATCCATTATGATTATCTAAAATCATTCAAGAAACTATACTAAAATTTGAACACACGAAGTATGTTCCAAAAATCATTCAAGAAACTGTACTGAATAGGAACGAACGTATACCTGTCAGTTCTGGCCCGAATTCGGGCGAGAAATCTTTCATTATCTTCCTCAACAACCTTGAGAATATTGTTAATCAACTGCTTTTTATCCTCATTTCCAATTTTTGTAACGTCAACTTCTTCATGAACAACTTTCCCCCCGCTTCTCACATGCTTCAACATCCCTTTTCTCACCCTCTCATACGTTGGCAGTCTCTCAATCGCCGCCCATTTCAGCTCCTCCTCCTCCTCCGCTGCCGTCTCCCTCCTGCTACTCCGCTCAAACACCTCCGTCGGCGCATTCCATATCTCCCTCATACTCGCCGCCGACGACCTCCAGCTCCTGCTACTCGTCTGCCGTAGAAACTCATCTCCGGTGAACGCCGATGCCATTTTATTAATCTAATTATCAATTGCCACGTGAACCTCCGATCTCATTAATTATTTTTCTAAGTGGGGTTTTTAGTTTGAATTTGAACACTCCCTCTCCCTCTCTCTCTCTCTCTGTATTACAACCTTGAAAGAGAAAATTAGTGAGTGCTGTGTGCTGATAGTTATTTATCGTTCATGAACTAATAATGCTTCTATTTATATAGAAATCGATTTACGAGATTATACGACTGGCCAACTTTGACTTTTTTTAATGTTGGTTAATATTGGTGAGGTGTACTTCTAGAAGGACAAAATGAGTTGTTGTAATATTATTGGTGCAGATATCTCTATGTGCATGCATGTACATGCATGGGCTTACGTGTCACTCACGTAACAAAATTGCTTTGCTGCCTTGTGAGAAACAATTTATACTCATTTTCTCTCCGTTTCACATTCATATTTTGACAGCTTCTACCTCATCTATCCATCTTTTAAGAAATTGATAAATCCATGACGTGATACGCAAAAAATGAAATTTTCTAATACATAACAATTTTCATTTTATGATTCAAGTATATATATTTTTTAAAAATATATTATTTTGATAAATAATTGTATACGTTGTTATAGGCATTTCGTTTATACAAGGCTATGTGATTTGAATTATTAGATCAAAACTTTGTAATAAAGTACATATTTCTTTTTCTATTTAAAAATTTGACATATATCACTAGATCGTACACCGTCGTGTGTATACATACAATTTTAAAAAGATAATTATAAATATGTACGTATTACCAAGTTTTAGGTTTCTCAAATTTTTTTTTGTTAATTAGTTTTTTTTAGAATGCATCTAATACTACTTTACCTTTAAATAATTTTTTAAAAGGGATAACCATTAATATATTTGACATAAAATTAAAATCGGTATGTTATAAAGCTTTGTATGTATTGGAAAATATCAAATAAGTCATAATTAGTTAGGCATAAACTTAAGAATTAATTCATGAAAAAAACTTTTGATCAGATTGATTGGTCCTTTTTCCCAAAAGCTTAAAATCTTAGATCCTTCTACCTTTTCGGTCAATTTTTTATTTTGTAAAGAACCTTTTCGGCTTATTCAGTCAAAGCGTACTTTTTATTTGTCTGCCTGAAAATGGATTTTTTTTCCTTTCATAACACGTCTGTTTTTTCTAATATAACAATTAAATTGCGGTTTCGAATTTTCTACCACCTCTACGATGTGAGACGACGTGAATTTAAAAATTTTGTTGACGAAAAATATTACATATTTTAGGGTTTTATTTTAGGGTCGTTTGTAATACATCCATAATATTATATAAATTTTTTGATGAAAGGTAGTGAAACTAAGCACGCTTTGGCGAAAGTTTTTGTTACTTTTTTATGTATATTTTATTTCTTTTACTTTAAATTATAGTAACAATACTGTGGAGTATATAGAATAAAATTAGTAATATAAAATATTTGATCGATATGATATTTAATATAAACTTAATTTGACTTTGTAACTATATTTTTTAATGTAAAAACCATGCAGCAAAGAAAAAAAAGTATGGAAGCATGTGTAAAATAATAATTAAGTTAAAAGTTTACGAACTACTTTAAGATATGACAATTATTATTATTATTGTTTCTAATAATTCTTTTTATGTAAGAGATTTGTTGATTGATTTTCTTTTTATTATTATTATTATTAATGAGATAACGTAAGACATGACTTCATTATCCAATTTTATCTTAATTTGAAAATTAGAAAACAATATCTTGATGGCAAGAATTCAGTGTCTCGAATTTCCAAATGCTTTCTATATATTATTTGATTTCTTTTATTTAATTTTGAGGAAATTATGAAGAATAAATATAGAAAGTGTATTACTTATTATTTCTACCACTTTGACTTCGTTCTCGTCCTTATACTTTCAATTAGTTTTCATTTTATGTTCATCTTTTTGTCTCTTACAATTTTAAAATTTTTTATTTTGATCTTCTCATTCTCATTTTCAATAAATAAAAATCGCTGACTTCTTAAAAGTTCAAAAATTATATAATTAAAAGTAAAAAGATGTCAATAAATATATTAGAAGTTAAAAACTAAAATATACATTTATGAGGACCAAAACAAATATTTTAGAAGTAGAGTGAATCAAATGAACCGAAACTCAAGGTAGAAGACTAAAATTGTATTTAAAGATTGAAAATATTTCATTTAGAAGAATATATATATCAAAGCTGAAAATGTTTTGCTCCAAAAATGAAATTATAAATATATCCATGGGATTTGTATATGAAATTAATTATTGTGTTCCATATTTCACATGTGTGTGGGGATTAAATATTCTTTTTATTTTAGTTTATAATTGAAAACCATCCCAAATATCACACTCATTGTGAAGTTATTTTTATTATTTTTGAAACCAAACTCCACCGCTTGATAATATTCAACTCAGTCATATTTAATAACATAATCTATATGAGAAATTTTGGATTCTAGTAATAGTTTCTATGTATAAAAAAGAATTATTTTAAATGAAAAGCAAATGAAAATAGGCTTATAAATTAGGAGAATTTTTGAAAAATGATATATTTTACCAAATATTTACAACTTATAACAAATTATATTACTGATAGTCATTGATATGTTATAGTGATAGAATCCAAAAAAATTTTATGGCTTGTAAATATTTTAATTTATTTTGTTATTTTAAAAAATGTGATGCGTCTCTAAAATATCACATTTTTATTTTTGAAATTAATATTTTATAAATATTTTGATTCAATATATATATATATTTTTGTATTTTGAGATTAATATACTATATGTGGTTTCTTAGCTTTGACATGATGGGTATTAAAAGTAAAGCAACAAAATTCCAGTTACGTATTTCTAGAAATTGCAATTCAAATAATTTTTTAAACCACCCAAAATTATATGTTGTAATTTGAGTCACACAACAAAATAAAAAGTCAAAATATACCTATAAGTAGATAGATTTAACATTATATTTAAACTAAAATTTATGAAATATAGCATCATCTTTCCAGGTTTAATTTGTGTTTGTACCTATTAAATAATACATATCGTATAACCTAATATACTTTTATTTGTATAGTTTAAAAGAATCAAAACTCTTTCAATCATATAATCATGAAACACGTTTACGATTGTAATCCAAATAATTGTACTTTTTTTTTACTTCAACCTAATGTGTAAGAGATTAAATTTTGTGATCTCTTGATCGAGAGGTATATATGTTATAAATTGTTAAGTTATATGTTATATATTGATTAGTTAAGTTATGTTCAAACTGAGAAAGAGAGTTAAACAAACAAAAAAAAAAGGTTATATGTTATGAGTGATTTTAGATAAAGGATACAACGGATAACTAGAAAACAACAATAAAGTCAAGAAATGAGTTTATAAAAAAGGTATAGCTTGAACTTTGGTCCAAGCAAATGGTACTCAGTTTCGACTAAGGCTTAAGATCAAGCCTTACCAAACGTCCAACGGGGCGCATAAGTAAAGACCGTCTTGAGCTGACATAATATGGCCTAAAGAAGATGTTGGATAGAAGATGATCCTACTAAACATGAAACCAAACACATCCCTCGACTCGGTAGGTTATCGTCTTACAATCCTAATGCAACATCAAAATCTTAGGAAACAACTTAGAGTCAATTTTTTTTATACTTACATCATTATAACAAGTTAGGTATGTTTTATTTTTTTAACAAAATTAGTTTTTATATTAAAATTTAAACCACGTTGTTAGAACATAATTGGTGATTAAAATTGACGAAAAATTAATGAGGCTTACAGGAACTATAATTGCACATTAAATAGAGGAAGGTTATTTGGGTTTTGCCTTGAAGCGGAAGCCACAAATACTATTCGTAAGGCATTTATAAGTATAAAGTTAAACGTTAAATTAATTTTAAATGACGTGTTAATATAAATTTGATAATGATGTCGCTTACTTGTTAATACAGATTATTGTATGTTTTGTTTTTGTTTTTTTAAACATGATTTAAATTGCAAATTCTCTTTTCAGTATACAACAATTATAGAGTGGAAAAGATCACGAGTTTTTTACTAGGAAAGAATATCATATCAATTATCCGTTAAATTCGTATAGTTGATCAACAAAATTCTGAAGTGCAGTGGAAAATAATGAATAAAGATTGGAAAAGTAGTGGCACAAAAGTGAGATTGAGAGATCACGTAAAAACAATATGAAAAAGTGATTAAATTATTAGAAAAGATTTGTTTATAAGTAATAAAATTATTAGAAAAGCAAATAGAAAGAAGTTACTTTTTCTTTTCCAAATTCATTTTGTTATTGCAGGGAACTGTAGTTTTGAAGAAGAAAAAATTGCACTAAGCTCGATATTAATTCACGTGGTGCTTTTAATATCGTCTTTAAAATCGAAGGTTCGATATTCTACCCGAATGATGTATAAATTTTACATTTTTTTTAAAGATGCACGCACAACTTAATAAAAATAAAATAAAATAATCATATATACCCTGTTTTTATCAATCTTTTAAGAAGAATTTCACTTGTGCACTTTTCTGTCTTTACTAAATTAATAAATCAAGTTGGGCTCAAATTAGACTTCTTTGAGTTCTTAAACTTGTATTTATTACAAATTAGATTTCTTTTACCAATTTTATAGGGAGAAGTTCACTTGTACACTTTAAGACTATAATATATTAAGTTTTGATTCAAATTAGGAATTCTTTTGTTGAGTTTTTAAATATGTATTTATTAAAGGGTGAATATGTAACTTATTAATGCAGGTAATGGCGTATCCAAACATCATATGTAGGAGTAGATGAGATTTGAATGTACGCTAAAGTTTTTAGCGAAATCAAAAAGGCTACTTAACCTGAAGAATTTCTCTGTCAAAATTATACTTATGAATTGAATTTTTTATAAACAAAATTATAACAGTAAAAAACCTGTTTATTTTATAAAACACAACTTAGTAACTACTAAAATAGTATGATTTAATCTTATAATTTAGAAAAAATTAGAATTTAGTCTTTGCAATTTTTAAAAAGTTAAAGTTTTAGTCCTTATGATAGTAACTATTAAATAGAATTTTATGAAATTATACGCATAGTCCTTCAAGATTTTATCAAAACTATAGACTAAATTTGTAACTTTTGAGCAAATGCTATTAAGTAAAGGTTCGTTTGGATTGCCTATAAAAAATGTATTTTTAATAATACACTTTTTAAAAAGCATTTTTTGTAAAAAGAATTTAAAATTTAAATACTTATATGTTTGGTTTGACCATTTTATGAATGTTTATATGCAAAATTGTGTTTTGTTTGTCATATACAAAACAATATTTATAGATATGCCAATTTACCTTAAAAGACTATTAAACATCGGAATTAATTTTATAAAGAAATACACATATTTTGAATTTTTTCATAAATATATTTTAAAATTAATCACACGTTATCTTAAAATTATTAATTTTGTAGTTACTTGAAATTAAACACTAATTTGATTACTTTTGGACAATTCAATTTTAAAGGCAAAAATATAAATGTAAATACATAACCATAAAAAAAATTTATTTCCATTAACAAAATATAAATAAGATAAATAATTTTTCCGAGACAATATAATATCAACGAAACAAAAATATCGCAATTCGATCACGTTCTTCATTCATCTTCATTTCACAAACTGAAGAATCATGTTCTTCATTAACGTTCTTATGATTTCTTTGTTAAGGTTAAATAGATTTGGTTGAGAGAGAAACATTTATAAATTCCTATACTTAAATGTATATGAACACATTGAAAAAATATTCAAAGTATTTTAAAATAAAAAAGAAAAAGACGACAGAGTGAAAAATAGTTATTAAAAAGGAATTGAAAAATATTTAAAAGAAAAAAAGAAAAAGGACGGAGTGAAAAATAAATATTAAAAAAGAATAGAAAAAATAAAGAGAAAAATAGATATTTGAGAAAGATTTCTCATTAAATACTAAATAAACATTTATTCTAAAATTTGGTTCAATATATTTTGTTATTTCATAATCTCATTTTTCTAGAAATTATTTTAAATTAATGTCAAACACCTCAAACCATCTTAAAATGAATTATTTTAAAAATTAAATACCTTAAAAATCAATCCAAACTATGATTCAATCATTAAACAAATTAAAATTTCCATAAGGAGATAAAATAATTTAAATTCTCACAATTTTTATGAAGAGACACCACCTAATAAAAGCATTAAAGTATCAAATATAATTCAGTAAATCACTATTTGTGATGCAATCATTAAGCAAACATTTATATTTGAGTTAACTGAAAGGGAATGCAAAGTTGTGGGTTTGGGCAAGATGTTTCTTTTTTTCTTTTTTTTCTCCCTCTTTTTCTGCTGAAAATAAACACCCAACCACTATCAACGAGACTGTGAGAGAAAAAGACGACAAAAAAGAAGCAAGACGATAAAGTCAGTCGAGAGGGAGACAACAAGAGACGGAGAGGAATTTGTGAGAGAGGAGAAAGCAAAGAACGAGATTGGACATCTTACATGTGTGCAAGGATGTGCTTTAGGTAATTTCACCCACTAGACGTCACCAAAGGGTAAAAAAAAAACCCTCATTTTCAAGAAGGGAGCAAATCTCATTTTTTCCTCAATCTGAGAGTCTTCTAGGATAGATGGAAATAAAGAAAATGTAAAATTTAACAATATACAATCAAAGGGAGAACATGACAACCAAGCAAGAACATAAACATATCAATTCATATGACTTGTCAACCTAAACATAGCTCAACTAGTTTATGTGAACTTTCGATAATAATAATAATTATGAAGCATTGAGTCTATATAACTTTGGTTTTTTTTAAATAAATAAGAATATATAAATTTGAATCAACTCATTACCACTAGCCAATTGGAACTAACAAAATTTAAAAAAGAAGATTAAGAAAAAAAACGAGAACAGAAATACAATCACTTGAAATCTGAACAAACCACTGCTCTTACATAACCTCAAACTAAGACCAAACATCTGAAAAGAAACTTGACCATTTAAGATAATTCACAAGTTACAACTCCATTTGATAGCCATTTTATATATATAAGAAAATTATTATAAATAATATAACAAAATTTTAGATTCTATCAATGATAGACATCGATAAGACTTGTATCAATGTCACTAATAAACACTTAAAAGAAGTTTATCTATGTCTACCAATCTAAACTTTTGTTATATTTTGTAAATATTTTCATTCATTTTGCTATTTTTTGAAATGCCTCAAACACACACAATCATACCTATATACAATATGTGTTGTCCACCAAAAATCATTAGTAAAGGAATTGAAAAAAAGTATATATATAAATTCCAAAAATAGAAAACAAAAAACAAAATCAATATCAATATCAAACAAGGATTTTTTTACTTTCATGACCAATTGTGTAATAACTTAAGCGCTCTATAAAATCTATGTTCATTGAATAATAATATAACTTCTAATTATCTAAAGCCTGTTACTTTAGCAAACATCAGAGCCAAACTATAAAGGAAAAAGAAACAACTATTCTGGATATGTTGCTAATCCTCATTTTCTTATTTCACCACCATCGGGCTTCCAGAATCTCAATATACATTGGCATCACAACTTTAGGGATCTTAGGAAACCAAACTCAACCAGACAATTTCTCAAAAAAGGAGATAAACAATAATCTGAGACAAACAATTCCAATACACACAACAAAGAATCTGAAAATGATATTCAAATCAATTGGTAGTTGAGTCTGCAACTAAGCAATTATTAGGCTGAGATTACTTCAATGACAAAATTAACAAGGATCCAGAGCATAAAAACTCTTCGAAATTAACATGCAAAGAGACTATAACCTCATTCTTTCTTCCCAATTCCATGTGACATGTTATAGATCCCCCGTCCCTGCATGAAACAGGAGTAGGACAGACATTATATGTAATGACTAATACTGTACAAGTAATATCACAGTCTTCAAAATGAGGGAGAAAATCTTCAACTGCATTAGAGAGTGGAAAACTTACAATAAGATACAACGATGAAGCTGCCAAAGCGATTGGAATGGCAACAGAGGTGACCTTATCCAATGGGCCTTTAAGATATGTGTGCTTATGAATGCTCTGAAAAAACTTTTGCCTTTCAATAAGTTTTTCACGAGGCCTAAATGGCTGTTCAATGGCTTCAGTCATCCTGCAAAATAATTCAAATAGTAAATTAATAAAATTTCATTAAAGCTACTTACAACTCCAAATCCATCCTCGTATGGAGAACAGTTGAATTTGCAAGTGGGTGCTTACAATTCTGATTTCTTCTATACAACAAACATGAAATCAAAGGAATTTGGGAAGTTTCCGACATTACTAAATCTAAAAAACACGATAAATTGCCTACTGACTAAAAATTTAATACAACTCTAGAAAGCAAGAGAATATAAATACTCGATCATCAGCCATCTCGAAACAATGAGATCCCAATCAGTAAGATTACATTCATTTCGCAATTTTTGGTAAGGATTAGTTCAGGAGCCACTACTAATTAGCCCCAGTCCCAGAAGATCCATAGATATAATGAACATCTCATGCACAATTCTTCATTATTTCTTTAGTAAAAGAAATCCTTAGTTGATAAATGAAATCAGAAGAAAACCACAAAGCATCTAAAGGTAATTACAAGAGAGAACACCAATTGGCAACCAAAAAGAATAAGCTATAATGCACGTCCCGTGCACAATTCTTCACTCAAGAGCCCATTCTCACACGTACATCTGATTCAGCTGCGGCAGAACGAAGTAAAACCATTTCCACAAAATAGGCAAAAAAATTAAGAATAGATAATAAAATTATAAGAAAATAACCTTTCTCCTTTTTCCTTACCAAAATCAAAAGATCAATTATTCAATGAGTAAATGATGGAAGTTGATAGTGTATTCCAATCCAATAGTAAAACATCATGTAAATCCAAATCACCAAAAATTCCAAGAAGAAATACATAAAAAGCAACAACAATCGTGAAGTAGACTAACCAGAAAATATATAAAATGGTTGAAACATTACGCTAACATCCAAGATCAGATTATGAAAGAAGAGCCATGAAAACGTAATCCAAAAGAAGAAATAGGAAAAGAGATCGAAACTAACGTGAATTTGGTCTGAGGAGAGTAAAAAATCGTTGTTCCGAAGGCTGCCGCTGATGGGGGCGAATGATAGACGATGACTTCTTTCGCGATGCGGAGGGGAAGAAGTAAGAACACCGTATCTTCCTATTTTCTATTTTTCTTTTTTCCTAATTTTTTAAATGGGCCTAACATTCACTTATTGGATTGACATATCGGCCCAATTTGATGGACCGTGTTTGTAGAAAGCTTATAGACAATGTGGGTAGAAAGCTTAGCGGGCGGGAAATGGATAGCAAATTTAGGGATAATAATTAAATAAAAAATATCATTTTAAAAAAATTATAAATATAGTAAAACCTATCTGACTTTTAGCTAAATCTTTTTTAATTTAGTAATTGGAAAGCTAAATCAATTATACCTTAAGAGGTATGTTAAGGACATCCTAAGATAACGAAATTTAACTAAAGTATTTTTATACTATAAAGTGATCGTTAAAGTGTTTTTATACAATAAAATGATCCTCTTTGAATGCATGTTAAACACACTTGAAATGTTAAAATCGCGTATGTCATGTTTAAAATTATTTAAAAATAAACTATTTAAAATCAATTCGATGATTGTTTATACATTAAAAATGTGATGCTCCTAGTGAAAATTTAAAAGTTTAAATTCTATACCATTATTTAGTTTTGAAGGGTTAAAGAGATTCATTAGTTCAATAGGTTAAACGATTCATGAAACCTCTTCCTCTTGTTTCTCTAGTATTAATTAACATCATTGCGAAAGCTTGGAGTTCAAACTAATACAAGTGATAAATTCACTTTAACATTTTCCTCAATATCACGTGCACAGCATTGATACATGGTTGACATTCATTCTAAGTTCTTTCATCAAATTTTCTGTCATATAATAAAACCATCAGAACGTATGAAAATGTTGACCAAAATGTTGAAGGTAAAACCAAGTCATAACAATATTGGATGTGGCTCAACAATTCTAATAGATATACCATTATCCCAATACACATCCCCTAAGTCACAATTTCATGAAAGGAAAGCTGAATATCGAGAAACAAAGTAGAAAGCAGAGCATCATATCCAGTATTCTACTAGACGAATAGCATTTATTAAACAAAAATTTCTTCAAGATCAAAATTCACGAGTCCAGAAGCATAACAGTGTTTGAATTTAGTTGCCAAGACAATGACCTCATTCTTTCTTTCCAATTCCGTGCGACATGTTGTAAATTCCTCGTCCCTGTTCAAAAAGACAGGACCAAGATCAACACAGTTGTTCGAGTTGTTTAGCAGTATCTGAAACTGGCAAGGAAATGTTCAACTGCAATGGAGAGAGGTACACTTACGATGAGATACAGTGATGAAGCTGCAAGAGCAATTGGAATGGCAACGGAGGTGATTTTATCCATTGGCCCTTTAAGATAAGTGTGCTTGTGGATGCTTTGGAAAATTTTTTGCTTCTCAACAAGTTTCTCGCGGGGTCTAAAAGGTTGTTCCACTTCTGCCATTCTACAATATAATTCAAGCAAGAGAATTAGTGGAACTCCAATTCTTTAAAATCTACTATCCTAAATCTTTTCAGCTCCCAAACCATCCCATATGTAAACAAAAATATGCTTTTGAGATGTTCAGCATAACCCTTGTAAAATAATAAAGCTCATACAATGGGGTAAAGTCTCATTTCCTTCATACACCCCCAAAACCAAAGAAGGGGAAAAAAAAATCCTCCAAAGCAAAGACAATACATGCGTCTTCATTTCCGACTGTTGAAACATAGACCAATCCACACAAACGAAGAGAACATTGAGAGAATCATTCTATGTGAGACTCGACACTGGAACAGAATGGCACTTGAAATTTTTACCAATATCAAGCATTCATGAACACTAGCACATATTAAAACAGAGACACTGGCAAGATTAAGCCCCACAAATTCTGTCCTGTGTCATTTCCAACATGTCCAACATTAAGCCATAGTGTCTAAAAGGGTAAAGGTAATCTTGAGGCCAAATCTCTAGAAGAGGCGAAGCTCCAAACTTAATTAAGAAAGTGTTGAAGATGCCAGCTAACAAGAAGAATCGAAAACCAAAAAACACACAAAGAACACTAAAATATGGATATGTATTGCAATATCAATGAAGAAACTACAATATAACATAGCTTTTCGAGAAGGCTATTCTCTCCCAATACTTCCAATATGGAAATCCCACATTATACTTCCTACTCTCTCTCTCAACCCACACCTTCTATTTATAACAAAAAAAAAAAA
Source organism: Cucumis hystrix (assembly GCA_025688845.1). Classification (NCBI taxonomy): domain Eukaryota; kingdom Viridiplantae; phylum Streptophyta; class Magnoliopsida; order Cucurbitales; family Cucurbitaceae; genus Cucumis; species Cucumis hystrix. The sequence goes on from CM046893.1 coordinate 12,297,714, forward strand.
AAACATAACTTACTAACTAATTACTATTTTTCCCTTCTAAAAAAGATACTGATATTCTACTACTAATCTTACTATTTCAATAACTAGGAGTCTTACAATTTAAGTACTCTGTTTTATAATTCCAGAACGCAAAGGTTTGAAGTTAGAAACTTCAAAGAGGAATTCCAGTTCACACTCCAATTGATCCATCTCAAAAGAAAAGAAAAGCTGAATTTGTCTCCCAATTCAGTGTAAGCAGTGAGGAATTTGACCAGTTTGAGAAATCAGATGAAGTAGAAAAGCAAAACCAGCAGCTGAACAACAAAATTTGGATTGTTTATCTCAAGCTCAACTTTGTGAAGTTCCAGCCCATCTAAAGTCATTGGTAGCCAGTTGCAATCTGATTATGGGCTAATATCCAGCAGCATTCTGTGTTAGAGTTGTCCTGATTTGATGGCAATTTTCAATTTTCAGCTTCAGCAATAAGATTGGAAAGTGTTTGGAGAAGCTTCTTTTTAGAATGAAGCAAACCAATATTATTCTTCTAATCATTACAGTTTTTACCAAAGCATAAACCTCGTATGTTTCATCAAAAGCATAAATCTCGGGGCTAAAAGTTAGTCTTCCTTAGAGGCAAGTCAGGCATAAACCTCTCAATAGCTTGTTAGAGCATTTTGGCCCCAGCCCCACATGCCAGAAACATCTAAGTGCATCGGTTGTTTACTTAAGTAACCATAAAATAACTTCTAAGAACGATATTTATCTTCATCATCAAACAAATACATGCCAAAATCCTTACCCCTTCCCAGACATCTTTATTCCCAATTATCACTGTTTTCTCATTGTGGTTTCCTTGATTGAACACACCGCTTTTCATGAGGCAAGTACTAACCCTCTATTGCAGGAACCAATGGAGTTAGGCTTTAGAAAAGATACACACATGATCCATTGGTTGCAGATGGATTTATAAGATAAAGAAACATTCTGATGGCTCTTAGCGAACGATAAGTACGACTTGTAGCAAAAGGATATTCTAAAAATTAGAGAGACTTTTGCCCCTTCAGCTTGAATGATATTTGTTCGAAGTCTCTTAGCGGTAGCTGCTGCCATACAGTGGCCCCTCTTCAGATGGATGTCAAGAATGCATTGCTCAATGGGACGTTAATTGAGGAAGTTTAGCTTGTATGAAACCATCTCCAACTGCTTCTCTCCCACCCCAAAAGGTGTGTCTTCTTCATCGTGCATTATATGGTCTAAAACAGGCTCTGTGAGCTTAGATTGCAACCTTCAGTTCTACAATTATCCAATTTGGGTTTTAGTCAAGTCCACATGATACAACTCTCTTTACACGCAAAACATCTGACAATATTATTATGCTTCAGCTATATGTTGATGATATGATTACTATTATTGGCGATGATCCTTAAGTCTATATCTGATTTACAACATTACCTTGGGAAACACTTTGAGATGAAAGACTTAGGATCACTTAATTACTTTCTTGGACGTGAGGTATCAACGTGCCCTGAAGGTTACTTGTTGTTTGATAGTATGAGGTTCCATCTCAAAACCAATTGGTAATAAGAGGAGTAATTCATCTATATTATATGAAGTGTGAGTCTCCTTAATTTTTTTCAATGTAGGACTCTTAACATCTCCAACATGGCCCCTCAAGATGGTGCCTCTTTGAGTTCACCTATCTTGAACCGAATACCCGTTTGGGTTTAATGAACTCTAATGCCATGTTTAATAGTATGAGGTCTCATCTCAAAACCAATTGGCAATGAGAGGAGTAGCTCATCTATTTTATATGGAGAGTGAGTCTCCTTGATTTTTCCAATGTGGGACTCTAAACATCTCCAACACTTGTTGTCCCAAGCAAAATATCTCTTATCTTTTGGCTTGCTCAGGCACCACTGATTCTGCCACGACGCCAACATCACGCAATCCCATTGTTCATCGAACTTCGTTTGATGGTGTTCCTCTAAAAGATGCTAGTCTATATAGTCAACTTGTTGGTAGCCTTATTTATCTGACTGTGACTCGTCTAGACATTGCATATTTTGACTCCACGGACCGTACATTTTACTGCAGTTCTTTGAATTCTTTGTTATATCAAGGGCACTCTAGGACACAAACCTCAGTTCTCTTCTAAGTCATCTTTAGTATTATCTAGTGATAGATGATGTGACTAGCCTCCAAATATTGCATCTATTATTTATTCTTGATTGAACATTGTAACTGAATCAGATTAATCAATAAAATATTTGTCTATTATCATTGAAAAAAATTAAGACTAATGTTTTATTTGGTTTCTTCCTCAGGCAAGGACGAGCTGGACTGTGGTAGTTTCTTCCTCAGGAAAGGGCGAGTTGGACATCGGATTTGGACAAAAGGATCCAGATGGCACGAATGTGTGAGCAGGAAACAGTGTTCACAGAGATCGGACGCTGACAACGGATCTAAGTTTTGTGGAGACTAGAGATCCAAAGATATGAGCTTGGTGGATTCTTATGCAGCAGAGACGACAGAGCCGAGTGGAAACAACTGGGCTGCGACGAATCTGGGCAGAGCAAGTGGTGCGGCGGTAGCTGTATTAAGACCTAGAAATGTGACTCTGATACCATGTTCTTTTTACTAGAATGATTGTTTTTTGTACAAGCAGTGAATGGGGAGTTGAATACTAAAATAACAAAGAAAAATATAATTCTAAATAAGAATCTCTAATTTCTTTCAGTTTACATAAATTACGTTCACAATGGAAATAAATCAAAATCTAGTAACTTCTATTTCTCCCTCGAAAAATTTCCACTGCTAGTGGTATAACGAACCCAATTCCGTGTTTCAATCAATAGGTAAACAGAAACATACAAAAATCGATGCCCTAAAAACACTCATCGGAAATTAACACACCACAGCAACATAAAATAAATATAGGGGATAAATCATTTCAAGTGCATGGACAAATCACAAAGAAAAATAATGGCGAAACAGATTATTAACCAGATAGTGACAGAAAAACGAAAACAAGAACAATTAAAATCGAATACTGGATCAAATTATCAAGGCGTTTGTGAAATCTTACTCCCAAAACTAACGAAGAAACCAGAGAATGGGGTTAAACTCACGTGAGGAAAGATAGCGGCAAATCGTTGCTTCGAGAGATGCAGCAGTTGGGGAAGAAAGATGACGAGAATTTGGCGAATACCTGCGGTGAGGAGGCGGTTTTGTCTTTAATACTCTTTTTCTTTTGGGGTTAAAACTACAATTTTAGACGGTTTTTTCTTTAATCAACTTTTATTCAATTTAATAGATACAAAATTTAAAATTTTATTAATTTAGAGTTTTATTAGAGGTAGCAATTAAAGTTTTAAATTAATTTTAAAAACAAGTTTAATAATCTAAAATTTTTTAAAAAATGTGTAAAACACATAAATAAAAAATTAAAATTTTGTTAGACATTTTGGATAGACAAATAGACTCGACTAAACTTTCAACGATTAAACTTGTAATCTAATTTTTTATTATATAATTAAAATTTATTTAACTCTGCAACTAATTTAATTAACCTTTTAAAATTAATTAACAAATATTAGTACTAAATATTAGAAGCAAATTATTACAAGCAAAAGTGAGATCATGATAAACCGAAATATTGTCAAAAGAAATTAATATTTGGGTTTAACGATAAAAAAGTTTAATTTTCCAGAAAAAGAAAAAAGAAAATAATCAGAATAACCACATCAAATGAAAAACCGCGGGATCCGAAGGCCGTGAACGACAAGTTGGGAAACATTGTTCGCAGCATCGTAGGCTTCCGCCAAAAGTTCTCCTCAATTCTTCTTTTCCGGTCACCGATTTTTCGCTTTACGCCGGCGGTTTGTTCCCTACGCCATCGAATTCGCACTAGGTTTGCTCCTTCTCCAGTTTCATTTTCAGAACTTCCGAATCTTCATCCGTCAATTGAAATTCGAGTTTCAATTTTTTGGTTCTTTCCTTCATAGCTTCGTTCTTCTTTTTTCTATATCTGCTTTGATTTCTCAACGGTGTTATTGTTATTCACGTGGATGCTCATGAAATGATTAGATTTCATGCGATGAATGTTCTCGGGGGGGTTATTCTTAGTTTTATCCGTTTACTGATTAATTCGTAATACTGCTAATCGATACACTAAAATTGTCATCCAGTTCAGTTGGTTCAGCTGTATCCTCCGATTAATTACTTTGAAGCTAGGACAATGGTGGAGTGTAAACGCCAGTAGCTTGTGGCACCTTTCTGTCGGCTTCCAGCTAAAATGCGCTCCAAGGATAGGATTTCATACTTTTATGATGGTATTATTTAGTTTGCTCTTTCCATTCTGCAGCTATTCATTTGACTTACTATTAATCTAATGCTCAAGTTTTTCTCGATTCAGCTTGGAACACCTTTCTCTAAAATTAGGAAAATTTTCATAAAATACAGGTGTTGTGTTTGCATTTAAATTTCTGTTTTCTTCTTCCTTTCACATCTGTTCATTTCGATTTAATCTTATTTTGCAAACCATACAACTAGAGTAGGAAATAGCTCATTAAAAACACCATTGATTTGTCCATTATTTCTTGATTGTATTCAACTATCGTCTATTTCTGCACTGAACTCATCCTGATGCCTATTAAGACAGTGTATATTTACGGAACTAATGACTTTATTCACCTATTTTCCAGGCCACACTTCTATTTCTTAAAAATGTTTCAAATTGTCTTATGTTCTGTAAATCATAAACCAATTCCATTTATATGTTCTTTTTACTTTTGTTGGAGTTTGTACATGTAAAAGTAGAGTAATGTATAATTAAATTCAAATTAACAACAAGATTTTAGGTGGTCATGGATTAAAAATTACACAACTCCCTAAACATATGAAACAAATGCCAAAACACAAGGTAAGATTTGCATAATTAGCAAACTTAGTTATTATTAATTTATTTGAGTACAAGGGGGTGGAGGAAATTTAAAGCTTCGTCAAAGTTCTGTGTCCTGCATTTATCTTGATTTTCAATTACAGACCATTTGGAAGTCTAGATCTTAGTTACTCTTTGAGATAAGGAAGTCAGTTAAACTTTAGCCTTACATAAAATATGGTTTTGCAGGGGACGTGGGAAGTGTTTACTTTGGTCCAAATCATCCAATGAAGCCACATCGGCTTTGTATGACTCATCATCTTGTTCTCTCGTATGAGCTTCATAAGAAGATGGAAATTTATGTTAGTCTCTTTCTTTTTGAATCTGTCTTTCAGTGAAACTATTAACATCTGCTCGTAGGTTTACTGTTGTTTTTTCTTGATTTTTGTTCTACCAGCACGGTGTGGCTATACATGTTTTTGTTTTTATGTATAATGCAGCGTCCCCACAAAGCATATCCTGTGGAGCTTGCTCAGTTCCATTCAGCTGATTATGTAGAATTTCTGCACCGAATAAATCCAGATACTCAACACTTGTTTGCTAATGAGCTATCTAAATGTATGATTTTTCTTTTGATCTCTTTCACCATATCTCAGCAGTTTCTTGGTGTCTGTAGAAATAAAATTTGAGATAAATTTGACAAATATTCACTTTATAGATAATCTTGGAGAGGATTGCCCTGTCTTTGAGAACTTGTTTGAATTCTGCCAAATATACGCTGGTGGAACAATAGGTAAATTCGATAATGGATGCTTGAAATTCATTTGGAGGATATTAAATCCTTCTCGACTCATTACTTGCACGCTATTTGCAGATGCTGCACGCAGACTAAATCATCAACTATGTGATATTGCAATAAATTGGGCAGGTGGCTTACATCATGCGAAAAAGTGCGAGGCTTCGGGGTTTTGCTACATCAACGACCTAGTTTTGGGGATATTAGAACTTCTAAAATATCATTCTCGTGTTTTATATATTGACATAGATGTGCATCATGGTGATGGGGTAGAGGAAGCATTTTATTTCACTGACAGGTACAACTTCACCTGGACTTTCTAGTTCTACAATGACTTTATACTTTGAAGCAGGAAAACTTTTATATTGAGTGATTGAGAAAAGAAAATATGTTAGAAGCTAAGGTTGTTATTAATTACACAGACCTTAGGTTTTGTTTGTAAATTCATATATCTAAATTGTAGTTGTTGTGGACTGCTTACACACAATTTGTTTGTTATTGTTTCTTATTTTTAAAAGAACCGTGCATATTTATAGAATGAATCTAATACACAAAGGGGGACTTTTCTCATCTAGCAGTTGCAAATGATGTAATTAAAAAAATTCCTGATATTAAAGCTTCACAAAGATGTTAGAAATTCTACAAAATTTTCTGTGGGACCTTGTATGGTTTGATAGTTCTAGCTGGTGTACTTCAAATTGTTTCTATAAATATTCTTCTTTTTTACTCTAAAGTATATTGAATATATTTTGTGTAATCCTTGTCAGCTTGGATTGGAGAGAATACCATGGTCCCATTGTTACTCTCATTGTTTTTTCTCCATTTGTGTTGAAAGTTCGTTTCTTATATAAATTGTAAAGAAAGAGTATTCCAAGCCTCCACACATTGTAGATTTATTGTAATATTCTTTTGATATAATCGGGCAATCCTTTCTAGAATAGAGCTCTAGTGGCATCCTGCCTGTGCCATGTCATTTGTATTTGTTGTTTAATGTTAGGGGCCAAAGATTAGAATGCTTGAACAATTATTATTTTTCTTTTGAATATTCGTGAGTGTTTAGGCCAGCTTACACGCACCTCGACTAATCTCACGGGACAACCCGCCTAACCTTATCAAGGAAACTCGTAGGAGATTAATTCCTAGGTAGGTGGTCACGATAGATTGAATCCATGACCTCTTACTTAGTTATTGAAACTATGTCTCATTTTCTACCATTAAGCCAACCCATGATGGTTGCTTAAACCGTTAATATTTATGAACTTTTACACTGGAAAAAGTAGCACGAACTGTCACGATATTATATCGATCTTCATTTTTACTGCTTGTTGCTTTCTTACCACTCCATGGATCTAGAAATGGCTGCTGCTTAAACTGGAAAGATGCTATATTTTAAGTGATAATTGCAAACTCACAAGTTGTAGTTGTTAGAATTAGTGGGCTTGGCTCAAGGAAGGATTTATCCTAATTTCCTTTCCGTTTAAGTGATAATTGCGAACTCGCAAGTGTTGTCTATTTATCCCTCCCTTTGTATCTTTTGTTAATATGAGAAATTAATAAGAAAGTCAGTTCGTGGTTTTCTCTCGGTACTCAGGTTTTCATGTAACTCGGTGTCTATTTTATGTACCGCTTTTAACCGTGGTACATAGGTCTCTAATTATCAACATTTCACTGTTGGGCTGAAAGGATTTGAAGTTAGTAAAAATTGTGTAATTGCACGTTAGATGAATTACATGAGGTCTTAATTAATATACATCTATATTCATTATGTTGTAGCTCTCTCTTCTAGTTCTTAATGTTCACAACCCTCCATGACAGGGTGATGACCGTTAGTTTTCACAAGTATGGGGACTTGTTTTTCCCTGGAACCGGTGATGTTAAGGTGATCATTCTGTATTTTCTCATCTCTTTGGTACTTGTTAGACTTGCAGTGGAAATATTAGAAAGTACTCATTAGTTGATATGTGGCCCTCTTTGCTCTGTCTCACTTGTGTGCTGCCAACGTTCCTCTGATGTGTCCTTTGCTTTGCTATCTCTTTTGGAATAAATATTGTTGTGCTCCTTCACTTCAGAAGAGCCTCGAGTGAAAGTCTGGGCATGACTTTACTGTTCTTCTTTTACCTATCTAGGTGGATTTCTTTTTTTTTTTTTGCCCTTCGGCCTTTGTCACGCACATCTTCTCTTGGTATGATAGTCATTTTTCTACCAATTGGTACACTGCCTTCTTACTGTGGTTAACATTTCAAAAAGCTTAAAATTTATTGTTTCGTTGGTTGGCTTTTGGAGGGATTAAATTTCAAGGTCTTCCTTTTGGAGGCAGCACTTTACGTTGATTGAGATTACTTCAGCTTGTATCAAATATTTTCATTCTATGATGGGTCTATCATCAATTTTTCATGCTCTTTTTTGTCAGTGCGGCGTTTTCTTTTTATTTTAACACCTCCTAGTGTTGTTCTTCAATTTCTAACCCCCCCCCTCCCAAACAAAAAAAAAAAAAGAAGAAGAAGAAGAAAAGAACGGGGGACTAGGAGTTTCTATTCTGAAAACCTTCTAAACGTGAAACTAATGTTCTCTTAATATTATTACAATTTGGAAGCTGGATAATACTCATAGATATTAGTGTTTTGAAGGAAATAGGAGAAAGAGAAGGCAAGTTTTATGCCATTAATGTCCCACTGAAGGATGGAATAGATGATGGTAGCTTCACCAGACTTTTCAGGACTGTAAGTTCAATAGAAGTCTTTGGAATTGAGCTTTATGCCTTTGCTGCTATTTCTATTGAACGTGGTACGTTTACTTTGAATTTTGTTCATATAGATTATCTCCAAGGTTGTTGAAATGTATCGACCAGGTGTCATTGTTCTCCAGTGTGGAGCTGATTCATTGGCTGGAGATCGCTTAGGCTGCTTTAATCTCTCTATTGATGGTGTGTATTTCATTGTAATTAATGCACTTTTTTCATTGTAATTAATGCTTTGGACCCTCCCTTCCCAAGTGAGGGAAAGAAAAGAAAGAAGTAAAACCACATTTCTATGGCCTTTTTGTTAGTGTGAAACTCTAATATCTATTTTTCTAGTTATCGAGAAGACCAATGTTTCAAGTAATATTAGGCTCTTTATTCTTCCTACAGGGCATGCAGAATGTGTTAGATTTGTCAAGAAATTCAATTTGCCATTATTGGTATGCTTTTGGAGGGTCAAAATTTTGTATTTAGTTGTATATAATTATAGCGTGATATTCATACAACTTTTTCGTTCCTATAGGTTACTGGCGGTGGAGGTTATACCAAAGAGAATGTAGCTAGATGTTGGACTGTTGAAACTGGTGTTCTTCTGGATACAGAGCTGCCTAATGGTATAAAAAGTCAAATAGTATTTTCCTCCAACCTTCATAATTCTTTTTCCGTGTCTGGTTTCCTTTCATAAGTATCATTGAATTATGAATTATAAAAATAGGAACCTCTTTATGATTTATAATGTGTAAGCTGTTCTCTGTGTTTGTTCTCTCGATATGAGAATTATGAATGTATGTTGAAAATCTATACTTTATTGCAGAAATTCCAGATAACGAGTATATCAAATATTTTTCTCCTGACCACTTGCTAAGAATTCCAAATGGGCATATGGTTGGTATTTTCTCCAAATTTACATAATACGGTTTTCTTACCAATTCTCAGCATTACTTGGGTCTCCATCACTCAAACCCCTTGTTCTTGTAATTCTCCTGGCAGGAAAATTTAAATACGAAATCTTACCTTAGCACGATCAAAACACAAGTTTTGGAAAATCTCCGTTTCATCCAACATGCTCCAGGTGTACAAATGCAAGAGGTGGGTTTGTGGCTGAAGTTGTATGTCTAGTCAACCAGGTTCTTTTATCTTTGAGACTAAATTGACTGTGTGATTGATTCCAAATACAGATTGTTTGATATATCCTTGTCGTGAAAATTATAGCTAATCATTATCATTATTATCTCTTTTGGCTCCACCTTCATTTACCTCCAATTTTATGAGTTCACCGTTGAATCTTTTTTGTTTCTTTTGCAAGATTAGAGAGATGATAGACTCCAGAAGTTAAAGTGTATAGTATAATCATAAGTGTTTAAATAGTTTCATCTTACACCGAGTATGTTTGGGAGTGATTTTGAAATAGTTGAAATCATTTTTTGTATTCAAAATCAATCTTAAAATTGTCTCTAATAAGTTTTATGATTTCCGTACCATCAAAATTGATTTGGGATTATTAGAAATAGGGTAGTAAAGACATTGGTTGGGTGACGGGAAGGGTATGTGAAAAGTTAGTTTTTGGAATTCTCCATTACGGACCTGTATATGTTATTTTACAAGATTTAAGCCTTGATACATTAACCTTATGCTTGAACACATGCTATTGGAGATTGAGAGCCCTTATCTTATGCAGGTTCCTCCTGATTTCTACATTCCTGATTTTGACGAAGATGGGCAAAATCCTGACGAGCGCATGAACCGTGAGTGTCATTAGAACAACAGTCGCAGTCACTTTTCTTCTCTGATTAGATCTTATTTGTTCCTTTTTTTTTTCTCTCAATTGAATCTAAATTCTGTCATTTCAGGACACACCCAAGATAAGCAAATCCAACGCGACGATGAATATTATGAAGGAGATAATGATAACGATCATGATATGGATGATGCGTGATGTTCATTCTCAATTGTTTTAAAGAATAGACGACTGACTTCGGTAGAACAAATATATGTAAATAGGTTGACTTGTCTATTATCTCTGTAGTTGAAAGAAAACAGGGTAGAGTGGTGAACAACATTTTGGTCTTCCATTTTAAGAAACGGATAGATTGAACAATTTAGACAATACAATTCATGAACTTAAGGAAGCTCTTGGCTTAGATTTGGGGATTTCTGAAGGAGAGTTAAGTTTAGAACATTACGTTATGTGGCTAAAGAAAGAATGTACTTGTTTGTTGGACAATCGAACCTTGATGATCTCGCTAGTTAGGTTCTAATGCTAACTTGTGTCGTTAATCTGTCAACACTTTGTTGGGATTGGTTTCCTGCTGTTGGATCGATCTGAAAGTTAGGTCTATTTGGTAGTATTTCTTATTCTTAGTTTTTTTTGTTCTTTCCTTTTTCTTCATAGGGAACAAGCTGAAAATTTCTTTCATAACTAAGACAAAAGCACAACATTACCAATTTCTTCTTTATTAAGGAAAGAAAGTGAATGGAAGTTAAACCAACCGAACTTATTCAAGTTTATGGACTAATGAAAACTTCATTTGTCTGTATGTTATGGTTTGGTTCATCTATTTTAATGAAACTTTGGTTACAATGATATCAAAATTTGTTGGATAAGACTTGAATCTCCTTGCTTTTTACTTTTCTTCTCTCCCACTCTACTTTTGGAAAAGAAAACAACCTAAAAATTGAGAAATTAGAAAGAAAAGAATGCTCTAATCAAAATTGATGTCGGTTTGGGTTAAAATCAGTTTGGTTCAATGGTTACACTTTCTCAAATAAAGCAAAATATTATGTTGATTTTAGGTTTTTCTAAGGCTAAACTAGAAATAATTTAACCTACAAATAGTGTATATATTGAAAATTTAAGGAGATGTTTAGCAACCAACATGTAATTAAGTTGGGTAAGTAAAAAAGCTCACTCATCGTCTAGGTATATCAACAATTTAATATGTTTATTATCTCGTTATTCGTGTTATTCACATTTTTCACATTGTTATTTATGCTAATTATATTTCTCACTTGTTATTTACATCCGTTCCATTAACTACTCTTATGATAATTATCAACTTTTAAAACATAACTCTAACCAAACAATCATTCTTTAAAGTAGGTATCAAAACATTAAGTTGCACGAGTTAGCTAGTTTAAATAACGTGAAACACAATATTTTTTATTGAAATAGTAATCTCTCATTTCCAATCATTTTCTACTCACCACCCATTTCGCCTCAATGCTCACAGCCCAACTCGTACACTAGTAAACAAAATAAGAAAAAAAGTGTTGAAGTTGTACACCGGCCACGATCATCTTGCATGCAAAGGTAAAGGTAAGTAATTAGATATTATATTAAATTTATGTTCATCCATCCGCTTAAATTTTTGAGTCGATCGATGATTTAAAATAACCAACTAAATGTTAGTCCAAACAATACAGCTGGTTTTGTTCCGTAATAATCTAATTCAGCTATGATTCCGCACAGTAACCGAACCGTTTGCACCATTACTCACAAATTTGATACATTGTGCTATCAAATGAAGGAATCTTTTCAAAATCTGAAAATAGAAAGAATTCTTGTGGTTTTGAATAACAAGGAGGGAGGGAAGATCTTTTGAACTGGATGCTTAACAATGGTGAAATGAAAGGACATTGTTTTAAACAAAAGGAATATTGTTGGCCGATAGGACAAAAAAAATACATCTCTACTATTTAATTTGCAGCTTTTATATGATGAACTGTATAATTTACCTCTTTGCTTTTACTTTTACCAAATTTGACTTTGGAGATTCAGAAACAATGGAATCACGTTTTCAATAAAGTAAAGTTCTCTGCCTACTGAAAGCTAGGCATAATTTTATAAATGTTTTGTGGAGAACCTTAGCAACTTTTTTTCTTTGTCTCATTTCAAATTCAAATCTCAAATTCGTGAGATTCTCAAAAGAGAAAAAAGAGAAAAGATTGCATGAGACCAACAGGTGGTCTATGTTATAGCAACTTTGAAACACAACACTTCTACTTCTATATTGAGGACTAAATGAGAAAGGAGAAGGGAGAGATGAGAAAAGGGAATAGATTTACATGAAATTGTTTGCTATTTAGCGAATGTTTTAGAAATGGTTTTGAAATTGTTGAAATTAGTTTTATTGTGTTTAAAATTGCTAAATGTGTCTTTAATCACTCAAGTATAATTAAAGGTTTAATTTTAGATTTTTTAAAGAGGCATTTTCAAAATAGTAAAATCAATTAAAATATTTACAAGTTATAACAAAATTTTGAATTCTATTGATGATAGAATCTAATACACTTCTATTACTGTCTATCAATGATATCAGTATCTATCAATTTTTATTATTAATAGAATATAAAATTTTGCTATATTTTATCAAATTTACTATTTTTGACAATTCCCCTTTTTTAAATGTGATTTTTATGTAATCAAAATTAGGTTTCTGTGGTTAAGAGCATGTTTTAGAGTGATTTTAATTGTTTTAAAACCATTTCCAAACATAACATTAGATGCAAAAAAGAACCAGATTTGATTGTTTTTAGACTCTAAGGAGCCATTTGAGTCCCAACTTCAATTGGGTGAAGTGTGTTATTATATCTCAAGTCGTGGTTCTGCACCTAAAACACAAACTATTATAACCTAAAACTTATAATTATCACTAACTATAATAACTAATTGAGTGTATCAAGCATCCTTTGGATAACTGAATTTGAAAACACCTTGAATTTTATTAAAAATTCAATGGCATGATAAAACTACTATTGTAGTACAATAGAAACAATAATGAGCAGATATATACCATTTAGCTTGAAATATATACAGGCTGCATTGATACATTCAACTTCAAATCAACTTGCTCGAGTAAGGCAAATATTCTTCGGTAAGAATGAACAGCAAACTGACTAAAAATCAATGTCCATTCCACATATGGATCACCATTGCTTTAATTGAATAATTTGCATTATTTTGCAAAAATCATTAATCTGAAATCTGTTTGTTCTCTGCTAAGATGCTTTCCAACAGTGATTCACAGGCATCTTCAAGCAAGTCCAGAACCTAAATTGACACATTGCATTGTTTCATCAGAAGGAACAAACTAATGGGCATTGAACAAGCATATAAAAAGTAGATTTTAAGTGGTAAAGAAATTAGACTACCAACTTGATGAACAATGAAAAGATATCACGCATGAGTACTGTATAATCAACTTGGTCTTAGTTAAAAGTTTCAGAAGATCTTTAGCATTCAAGCAATGAAACTTGGCATTCATAGAATTGATCTTTTAATGAGAATTACAGTCACACTAAATGTGGAAGAAGGGGGAAGGTATTGTAATATTCATATAGAACCACTACATTATTCATGAAAAATTCCTCAAAATGACTTAAAATCCAAGAACTTCTATACAAATGAATCCTTTTCTAAAAAGCTTTTTTTCCCTTTTTGAGTAGTGAAATTATCATTTTACACTTATATTATTACCAATAACATCAAATACCATAAATTTGATCATATCTCTCTAGATACAAATTCATTTTTTTTGTTAAATGACCGCTCGTTTTAGCGTGCTTTTTAGGTTCTTTTCAATCATGCTAAAAAACAAAACAAAAGAGAACTTGATTGAAAAGAACACAAAAACAGATATGAAAACAAGCAGTCATCTAACAAAAATGATGTTATATAGAGAGAAATATGATCAAATTTTTTGTATGTGATGTTTTGATATATCAGGGTAAAGTGATAATTTCACACTTAAAAAGGTGGGGGAACACGTTTTTAAAGAGTTCATTTCTCTAGAAGGTTTTGAGTTTTACGTCCTTTCAGCAATTTTCCATTATTCACTTCAGAAGGGCAGTCATATCATATGACTGAACAGAGATAAATCACAGATTGCAGGTGCATTGCAACTACATTTCTCCAGCAATTGTAGCTTAAAGAGTGTTACTCAAAACAAACAAAGAATCAGAATCCCAATCAAAGAGATAGTTGCCTATTTTGTTTTCCGCCCACAGTCCGATCATGTTTGGTGGTGATTTTGTAAAGGTCAAAATTAGTTGTCATGTTCAAAAGTAGCTCGAAACATTGCTCTAATAATTCAAAATTAATTTAAACGTGTGAAAATTGCATTTGAAACTGTAAGATCAAACCCTAAACCGATTTTGAGAATAAAAATGTGTTCTATAGTGATTTTAAATATAATAAAAATGTGTTCCAAAATCACTGTTGAACATACATAAACATATTTTAAAGTCTTGTTGGATTACCTTCTCAAAACCTTGCTGCCCACCGTAATAAGGGTCCGGTACTTCGGTTTCGTCATGCTTTTTACAATAGGAGCACATTAACTTGACCTGACATTATGGCACCAGCATCTTTATGAAGATCACAAGATGAAAATAATGGAAAACCATACGAAAACATAAACGTCTCTCATTGAAGATCTTGTACTGACCTTTTTATGTGAATCAGGAGGAAGGCCATTCTTTGTGCACCAACGTTCAAAAGCCCCCAAAATATCCTCTATAGAAACAACAATAAAGACCCAGAAAACGAACAATTAACATAGTTCAAGCTAATCTGGGATGGTCGGATTGTTGTAATACATAGCACCAGCATAAAATGTTCCCCATAATACTTCCCCTACCTCTGTTTTGCTTGTCCATAGCAAGAATAAGATCAAAATTCACAAAATCAGATGGCTGGATTGGCCTCGAGATGGATGTTATGGCTATCCCACGTCGTTTAGAGGCTGCCCTCATTCTTGGGTCGGCCTCATTACCCTTGAAAAAGTAATCAAAATCCCTTAGAAGTTAAAACCATAAAGAAACAGTTGTTGCTCCTAAGAAATTATAGAGGTCGTTTAATTGCAGAAGAAACGAAGGACGGAACGTTTTAATCAAATCTACAACAAGAAAAAGGCATCGAGAAATTCTATTGAGCAAATTCCAATTGAAAACAGATGCAATTACCTCATGATAACCAATGGTACCAGCAGAATCGATAGTGAATTTGGAATCGAGACCCTTCTTCGTCACCAAGTTCCTGAATACTCCTTCAGCAGCTGGGCTTCTACAGATGTTACCTAAGCAAACGAAAAGCACAGAGAAAGGTTTCGTCTCTGTTTCTAAGCTTCTGGAAAGAGAAGAATCGGCCATGGAAGAAGCTACGAATGATGTTGAGAAATGGGTTCGGCGAGAACTTCGAGAAGAATTGAATTTCTGAAGATGGGGGTATTTTATAGGTCGAAAAGCAATAAATGGCGAGACATTCAGAGATGAAGCAAAGCAGAGATGACAAAATGGCTTTACAAGATTTGCGTCAACTCTAAGCTGCAAATGCAAAGCCCTCATCACTGCTTTGGATGGAACTCTCAGATTATTGGTTCCTACAGAATCCCCTGAACTCTTCAAACTCCAACCTTTTTTCGGGTCCTTTTCGAGATAATGTTACGTTGGTTTAATTTGTGAATGAAAATTATGCAAGATTTGATCTTCTTCAACAATTAGATATTATGAATTTAATCTCTTTGCAGTTCAATTAGCAGAAGCTATTGACGATAAATTCATATATTTTGTCTATATTTTGAGAGGGAAGGAAAAGATATAGTTTTTTCCTTTAGACACGCTATAAATTTATCTATTTCATGTATCACGCTTTACATCATATAGTTTATCTTATCCTTTCACGTAGACATTTACATTATAAGCTATAACGATGATGAGAGAGCTTAGTAAACGAAAACATCTTTGTTCCCTTGAGAGAAAGTATAAGCTAAAACAGGTCGAACATTGCTGCATCCGTTTCAATATTTTCGAGATCTCTACGCTTTGTATTCTCCCCAGAATCTATTGGCATTGTACTAGTTGCACCGTCGAAAAACTTGGGAAGCTCAGGTGGTGTTGCACAACGTATCAGAGCCCAATTGAGGCCTTCAAAAAACGGGTGCTGCTTAATCTCAACAGCTCCTTTTGTCGAGCCTAATCGGTTTTCAGGCTCCTTTGTCAGCAGACATCTGAGCAGGTCTCTTGCATGAAAACTAACTAATGGGCAATCAGGGAACTTGAGAGTTTGGGATACTATGTTCGTTAATGTGTCCTCGTTTGCAGAACCTTTGAAGGGAGTCCTACCGTAGAGTAGCTCAAACAGGAAAATCCCATATGTCCACCAATCAACAGCGCTCCCGTGGCTTTCGCCCTTGACAATCTCAGGGGCGAGGTATTCATGGGTTCCTACAAATGAATTCGACCGCGCACCAGTTGGTTCGACTATAAGCTGTGGTAATAGACTAGCCTGATGATCTGCTTTTGTTCTCCGGGATTTGTATGGAGCAGATAGAACTTTGGGAGTGAAGCATGAAACCTGCCAGGATGGATGGAGGCAGAAAGGGTCAATGCAACTAGATTCATCACAAGGATTCAATGTCCTCTTAGTGGATTCCACAATTGGAGATGATGATTGAAGCAGCGTTGGGTTAACAGCACATCTAAGGGACAAATCGAAGTCTGTGAGCATGATGTGCCCATCTTCTCGAACCAGGACGTTTTCAGGTTTCAAGTCTCGGTAAACAACTCCTAGCATGTGTAAGTACTCCAGTGCAAGAAGAACTTCGGCAACATAGAACCTAGAATGAACAGATTCAGCGAAGTCCAAGTTGGATCAGAAAGAAATAAATCAAACTTAGTGCTTGATAACAAAAGATGCAATGTTCTATCAATGAGTCAGACTAATTGTTACGGGAAGAAGAGAACCACATTATCGAACAAAATGTTTTGATACTACATTCAAACAGAATACATGAGAGCGTGCTTTTAATCTATCTAATCATCTAAACTCAAAGTTCATTTAATATTCTAACACCCATCCACATATGGTGAAAGCCTGTCTATTCTTTTTATTCTCTACTTCCCAATATACAAGAAACGAACACTCTCACATATTCATGAACTAAAGGATTAGAAATCATGACATTAGATTGGCAGCACTAGTACATACTATCGTTGTGAGAAAACAAATGTGTAATCATACCGGAGTAGTTAATCTAACCTGACTGCACGCTCAGAGAAACTCTTGCTTGGTTGCTTCTGACGCAGTACATGGAGATCTCCACCGGGACAGTAGTCCATGACCAAGCACAAGTGCTTATCCGTCTCAAAATGCACATATAATGTAGGGAGAAATGGATGATCAAGCATTTGCAGTATCTCTCTCTCAGTTTGTGCTCGAAGAAGTTTTTTTCTGCTTTCCAAGAACTCCTTATCCATCACTTTCATAGCAAAAAGACAGCTTGAATCACAAAGCTCAGAGAGATACACAGTCCCAATATCCCCAAGACCAAGTCTCCTAAGCAACTTGAAGTTTCTCGAACCTAGGCATTTATGTTGATCCTGAAGGTTGTGGATAGCTTCCCATTTCAAGTCCTTTGACATGTGAGGCCTAACTCCACTACGACTCGATCCACTGAGAATACTTTCCCCACTGATGCTTGGGCTACTGCTACATTCACCAACACTACTTTTAGAGCTCTGAGAGAACATCCCTTTCTCTCTTGATCTGGATCTCTCATCAGATGCCATAATAGTTGGTCTATTCCTGTTAAAGCAGTTGAGAGATGTACCAGGTCTACTAGATTCTGTGTTTACCACATTTCCACTCACTTCAACACCTAAAGTTATGTTACATGAGACAGAAGAACCTATATCTTCTTCTTTAATCTCATGAAGTTGTGCATTTTCTGGCATCTGATTCTCAGACTTTTCTGCAATGGTACCCAAATTAGTGTCAGCATTTACTGTGCAGACATCAAATATACCAGGAGAGGAATTTGGTTCAAGTTTTGCTTTCTTCTTGACAAAATTCTTGGTCCTGAAAATAGGTTTGATGAAACGTGTATTACTGAAAGCTGTTTTGTTCGGCCTGACAGCAGATCCAGAGCTTGATAGAGAAGATAAACAACTCATTGTACCTTTCTCCTTCTCTGGCACTGAATTTCTTGTCAAATCTTCATTTGAGGAAATGGCCATGCTGTTCGCAGCCAGATCCTTCTCACCAGGAGTAAAGGAAGGAGATTTAAGTTTTCCCACCTCACCAGGTGGCTCTATACTTGTCACCTCAGTAGCTGTATTAACTATAGGATCCTTTGACATCAATCTATCCACACTCGCCTCTTCTGATACCCCAGTATTCTTGAAAGAAGAAGATTCAGCTCCTTGGTTTGGTATATCAGCCTCGTTTTTATGCAATAATTCAGGCATCTTATTTTGAAAAGTTGACATAAGTCTTTCTGAAACAATGGAAATTTCTACCAAATTTGCTTTACTTTCATTTACAGGCACACCAAATCCATTGGCCTCAACCACCACAGCCCTATACAATCTTTTGATAGTTCCAGCTTCAGAGATTCTGGGTGAAGCTACAGACCTTGTTAACCTCTTTGAAGCAGCCATTTCTGCAGCCTGGGAAATACATAAGCCCCTCAAAGCCTGCTTTAAACTCGCGGGCTCAGAAATTCCAATCCCTGCCATGTGAGACGGACCTACTCTAACTGGTCTTTTCATTGCACTCTTTCGCAAAGCATCTTTATCAGCTTCCCGTTGTTGGCCTGACCTCTTGCGTAAGGATCTGATATCAATTGCTTGAAACAAACGATTAATGTCATCCTCTATAGAAAACTTTTTTCCTACATCTAGCCCGTAACTCGTCCCAGCTTTCTCAGAATCAAATTCCTCTGTTGACTCAACAATTTCAGAAGTACTGGCTAATGTAGTCATCTTTTAGGGAATAACAATAAAGAGGGAAAGAGAAGTTGTGGCCTTGGCTAGAAATGCTAACCCATTTCTAAGGAATCGTTTCTAAGATACAATGCAGATATCAAAAGCTGTACCAGATGTTCTCTGAAGCTCCCTTCAACCATACTCACTTGCTGAGTTGAACCCACAAGCAATCTTCCAAGAACTTCAAAACGAAACATCAAAATCCTGCCAGGATTCCAGTTCATGTCAGTAAGCCATTGATTATCCTGATGCAGGAATCACACTTTGGATCCGTTATAATTGGAAGAAACACTGCATCCGAAAAAAAGACAAAAAAACAAAAAATCTGTAAGAACCCAGCATGAGAAACCAACAAAACAAGTATATGAACACCAATTACTATTTCTCTTGTAACGGTGACTTCAATACCAGCCAAGACCATCAACTGAGACTTAAAGAAAGAGTCACAAATGATCCTTTCCTTGGATACACATTCGGGGTTTACACTTGAAAGATACATCAATTGTGAACTTCATGTCATCCATCAAATTTTCCGAACTAATACTAAAAAAATGTAAATGAACAAAAGGAAATACTCGAAATAAACACAAAACGAAAGACCAAAAGGGGATTCATCACTCAGCAGTCAGTACACTCTAAACAATATGATAAAAAATATTTATATACAAAACACCCAGAACAGAAAAATTAAGAAATCCCACAATCTCAAACAAACTTGTGAAATTCCATGTAACACAAAAGATGTATAAAACCACAATTCTCAGAAAGAGGGTTGAAAATCCAAATAATTACCCGAAATTTCCAGTGAAACGATGAAAGAAAAACAACCCAGTAGAGAGGTTGAAGGTCAAGATGATCGTAGCGACTGAAACCAGTGGTTAGAAGATGGGTAAAAAAGGAATTGGAAAATGGAAAGGGAGAAAGAGTGGATTGGGAAAAAAAAGAAGAAGAAGAAGAAGGGGTTTTAGCGTTGGGGAAGTGAATGAGGAAAGAGAGGGAAAAGGAACAGTAGATAAAGGAAATCACGAGGAATTTGAGAGACAACCACGCCAAAGCCAAAGCCAAAGCCAAAGAAGCTACAAAACGAGAGTCTAACGCTATGACTAAGGACTCAACTTCAGGTCTCTGCTTTTCTACTCCCTTTACGGAGCTGCAAAAATGGTAGAGGAGGAGAGAGAAAACTCGCGGGTTGAATCCGCGGATTTGGGTCTTTCCAACAGTAGAAGAGAAGAGAAAAGAAGAGAAGGAAAGGAAGGCTTTTTTGTTTCCAACGTGGGGTCTACCCTAAATTCTTTTTTGGATTTCGTATTTATATTTTTCTTTTCTTTTTTGTAATTTTGTACCATTTTATTTATTTCTTTATTTATGACATCAAAAGCAATGATATCGGTTTCGTGGTTCGGTTCGGCCTTCGGCGTCCAAATAATTTATTAAAACAAAAATTAGTCAACCGACAATCCGTTTCAACAAAAACACACTTCGCTTCCAAACCTTTGAATCAATCGGTTCAAATCAAAGTTAGTAAATATAATTTGCAATATTTTAGACTACTTTACTCTTACTATAACTATTAATAATATTCAGAAAGATCCTATCAAATTATAATAAAAAAAAAAAATGTTTTGGTACCTATAGAGTTTGAATTTTTAATTATTATACCACAAATAACAAAAGTGAAAAAAGTGAGTTAATATAAATAATTTTTTAGATCCACTAACCAAACTCAAATTGATTGTCAAATGACAAATGCTTCCTAAAGATTAAACTTTTTAGGTCTAGTTTGGTACTCTTTCGTTTTTTGTTTTTGTTTTTGAAATTAAGTTTATTTCATTTTTATGTGATACAATGAGTTTCATTTTTATCCAAATTTTAAAAATAAATATAATTTTTTTAAAGTTGTTTTTTTAGTCTTTTTAATTTTGGCTTAGTGTTTTACACTACAAATAGAATGTTGATAGCAAATAAATAAACTAGAGGTGAAAGTAATGTTTATAAACTTTATTTTCAAAAAATAAAACGATTACCAAGCATGACTTTGGTTTTTTAGTTTTTGTTTTTAAAATTAAGTTTGTATACACTACTTTTACATTTAAATTTCTTTATTTTTTATCTCTTTTTTTAATAGTTTAAAAAACTTTTTTTTTTTAAATGGTTAAAAATTCAACTATTTCACTTACACCGAATGCAAATCATGGTAAAAAGAAAATAGGCTTAGTTTTCAAGAACTAAAGACAACAATGAAAAAAAACAAAAAAAACAAAAACAAGAACGAAGCAAAATGATTACCCAACCAATCCTTTTTTCTTTCGAATTATAGAAATAAAATTTGTAACATAACTTGATTAACTTTGAGATAATTAGAGTCTCATTCATTCACTTTAGAAGTTGTTCGAGAAAACTAAATAAGCGTAGTTCAACTTATATATCGTTGATATTATCGACTTTAAAAACAAGTGTTTGATTTATCAACTGCATAATTAATTATTAAGACGAAAAAAGTTGGTGGAAAAATGAGTGAAATTGCTACCCTAACAAAGTTAGTTCTAAGAACTTAGGCCAAATAAAACTCAAAACCACCCCACATAATTTCTCACCTACACACTCCCCTATGCCAAATTATCAAATTCAATCAATGTTAGATTTACATCAAATTTCATATCTAAAAATTTGTACTCTCCTATGACGAAATGAAATGAACCTAAAAGTTTACCATTTAAAAAGTGATTTTTTATTTTAAAATTGTTTGCAGACTAAAATGTGTTTTTGCATTGAAATTTTATCAACTTTTTTTTATCTTAATTGAGTAAACTAAGAAAAGCTTACTTAAATTAAAAATATCTAATAGATATAAAACTAAATATGTTTCTACTCACTTAACACAAATTTAAATTTTAAATTTTAAAGTGATATTAAAAACATACTTAAAAATTAAAAAAACTAAACTTATAATTTAACCTTTTTTTTTTCATTTAATAGGATAGTTATATGAGTTTAAATTATGACCACACTTAGATTATTTAGACTTAGTTAGAGAGTCTTTGATACACATCTCAACAATTGTGTTAATATAGAAGGTAAATAAATTAAAAGAGTTTTAAATAGATAGATAATACTTAGGTGCATCTTCGACTTCAATGTGTTCATCTTTGAACCTTCCTTATCATTACTCACTTAAAAAAAATATTATAAGAAATCGTTGTTTAAAATATTACAAAACAGATTCTTAGTTATAAAACACATTCTTAGTTATTATAAAATATAGGGAACATTTGGATAATAATTGCTTTAAGATTATAATAACCACATTATACTATAATAAATACTATTTAAAAGCTTCCAATTAGCTACCGTCATTATTATTTTAAATCTTTAATTATAACCTTATATTTATCATTTTTCTCTTTTCTACTGTGTTTACTTTTTCTTTTTTATTAGTTTACAATACAAATCTATACTATTACAATTCAAATATACGAGTAATAAATTAATGTGAGATAAAAGAATAGTATGAGAAGCTTAAATATATAGATGATTGGAAGTGGAGTTACTTTGAGATTTAAGCTTTTCTATAGCATTAAAAATAAATGCCTATATTTTAATTATTGTTGTTGTTTGTTCTTTTAAATAAACGAAGGTATAAAAAAAAAAAATCTTTTAAATATAATAATATTTCTGTTGACAAAGTTAAATAACTAATTGAGTTATGTTTGCCCTCAAACGAGATTGAGACGTTTCTTGTTAATATTTGAAATAAATCAAGAAATATTGATATAGGACAATGAAATTGTTTAACAAAATCCTGCAAGGCAATTGTATATTTTTACGGCATATGCTTAGTTTAAATTGAGTTTTTCAACTTTTCAAAAGTATAAAAGTAGTTATTGATGGTTTAGAAATTTGTATAGTTAAATTGACCTAATGGTAAATGAATAAAGACTTTGATAAAAGGCTTGAGAAAATTAGTTCAACTTAATGGCTACCTTACCTATAATTTAGGAACTTACAAATTGTAAAGTGTTTGTATGGTCAAGAAGGTTGTTCTTTGTGATTATGTTAGTTGATATAGACAAGATGATACCAACAGGTACGTATATAAAAGAAAGTCTGCCAAATTTTTTCAATGTCATATTGATTAGATATTTACTTATCATTTATAAACTGTAATATTTTTGAGACTGCAACAATGAGTTATAAAAATGAAATATGATAGAGTAAGAATATAAAGGAAAAACAACATTCGATTGTATAAAATGTTTTTTTAGTTAAAACATGCGTAGGAATATTATTATGATTATTTAATCTAAAGTAAATAATATCGTGTTATTGTAGAGATTTGTGAATGAACTTTATCTTCAAATATTTCAATCTCACGCTAATAAATAACATTTTCGAAAATGTAAAGTTTTAAATATTTAGAGTGATTTTGTTATGTAATGTCTCAACTCTTAATTGAGTTACAACTTATTTTATAATTGTAAAAATCATATTTGAATTTCTATAACTTTATTAGATATAAAATATATTCAAAACATTTTTTTTTATTTAAAACACATATTTATAACTTTTATTCTCTTATAAATAAAAAACTAAGTCGATAAGCATAAAGTTTAAATTTTCACTTTGCTTCTGTAATACCGTGTCTTAAAAACAAACCAACCAAACTAATATCAGGATACGTTTATTTCTAAATTATGCTTGTCTTCCAATTTTTCATGCACTTATCTAGTGAATGAATTTTCACGTATTTATTTAAAAACAGGTTCGAACTCTAGGCTAAATTTAAAACAGCAATGTCACGTTTTTCAAAAAACTACTTACTTCTTTTAATAATAATAACAAATAAAAAACTTGCTTCTTTGGATATGTGCTTAATAAATTGACAATACTATATATGTGAAAGTAGATTCTTGTAAGATATTATCATAGAAAAATTCAAATTAAATCTAACATGAAAAGCATACACATAATGACTACATGACTTGCCTAATAATTTTTAGTAGAATACTAAAATAAAATTAATCATTAATAAAGGTTAAATTTATGTATATTTTGAGAAAAATCCCCAAAGGGAAACAAGTTAATAGTATTTTTCATGATTGGGTTTGAGCTTTTTGTGGTTGGTCACATGGTGAGAATTACTAAATTTTGTTCCAAATATTAAATAGTGATTTATGTGTGTAATTATTTCATCCATCATTAAAGTTTCCATGCTTTGCTTGTCATTCTAAATCTCTCTTTAATTTCGATTTTGAAAAAAATATCAATTTACATCATGAACACTTTGAATGAATAATCATATCAATTTAAACCTTAAATTTTTGAAATTGTATCAATTTAAACGTCAGAGTTCAAATACAACTATTAGTTTTAAATTAAAATAGAAACAATTCTAAAATTCAAAATTTAAATTTATACAATCTTAATAGTCTAAAGATATAAATGGATATCTGCTCTTATATTTTCACATTCCATTTTGGTTTTTTTTTTTTTTTTTTTTTGCATTGTTTAAATATTTTCACTCTTCATTTGTCTCATTTTCTTAACCTTAAATAGAAAAGGGAGAAATATACTAATACACAATTAAAAAAAAAAAAACTTTGACTAGGTAATTAAAAGTTACATGATCAAAGGTTAGACTTGCTTTAATTGATAAATAAACATAAATGTGATCATAACATATTAGGGGTATATTAGGGGTTTATATGATTGACCATTTGAATTATTTTAAAATTGGCTTTAACTTTCTTTCAAATTTGTAATAATAACTTTTAATCAAAATTATTTGACCAAAACAAACTATATTTATATCTCTCCGTTTTTAGAACTTTAACTTGAATAATTACAACTACGTAAAAGAAAGTAAACAACATAATATAATATAGAAATTTATTATAAATATTAATAAATAGATGTTCATTCACCCATTAAGTTTAGTGTTCATATAATCATATGTCTCTCTCTCGTCCAAATTTTATGTCATGTATCTTGAAAACGTCAACTCTTAGTGGTCATGTATTTTATTCCAGTAAATATTGTCATTATCTATTTCATTTTTTGCTTGTCAAATTACCTATAAATATTAACATTTTGGGGGAGTTTTTGGAAGAGTGATAGGTGAACTTTCAAATAAATGGAAGGGAGATTTGATTTTTTTTTTTTATATATATTTTTTAATTTCATTTATTATTTATTTCTTTTATTTATACATCATATATTTTATTTTAATATTATATTTTTCAATTTCCATGTTTCAGTTGTGTCTCGTTTTTTACAACAAAATTTATATATATATATATATATATATATATATATATAAAAGAGAAAAAAAAACGTTAGTGATTATGTTTTTTTTTTTTTTTAATTTATTGAAACTAGAAAGTGGGAATAAGAAAGCATAAACAAGTAATAACTATATCGAAACATTACTATCATTAGAGCGTATTATATACATTTTTAGCTTAAAAAACAAAATTGAGGAAATCGTCATCAATTTTACTTTTTAAATTATTTTAAATGACATAACCATTGAGCATATTTATAAATCTAGCAAAACGTCACATCTTATTTCTAATAATAGACTACGATAGATTATTATATGATCAAAATGAGACAATAGCCTGTCTACTGCTTTCTATATTCGTAGAACAAAAGTAAAATTTTGCTACATTCATCCAGAAAACCAACTCCAACAAAGTCATGGGGCTTTGTAGTGTAGAGTTTTTTTTTTTTTTTTTAATAAATATAATTGAAAAAAGAGAATTTGAACTACGAACCACTTGGTCTTCAACTTAAACTGATGTTAATTGAAATATGTTCATTTTTACCCCAAATGTTTTAGACTTAGTAAAAAAGAGTTTAATTTGGTTGTTGTTTAAAATATTTACCATATTACCAACAACTAGTGAAGTATAAAATTTACTGAACCCTTTGCACTAAATAACAAAGTACCAACTCCATTGTTGACCAATACACCCCCTAAATTAGTTAGTGAACCATAGTGGAATTTTTTTTAATGTTTATTTAAACTTATTGTTCAATAAAATATAATTGAATATTTTTAGTGAAAATAGAACTTAAAATTTATGAATCCAAGCTATCTTCAAAACAAGTAAACAATCTAACAAATAATACAAAATTTAAATATTGTTAAAGATTAAAGTCTACATAGCATATAAGAAAGACGAAGTTGCATGATAAAACTCCGACCATACTAAGATAATGTTCGAAATTATAACTTTATATTAAATTATTGTGATCTATTGTATATTATTGAAAATTGATATCATATGGGTTTACTTAATGTTGTAGGGTAGCCATTATTATTATCTATATCTAAAAAGCATACTCTATCAACATCTATATTTATACAATGTATAAAATATGCCATAGAGTGGATGAGCTTTTTTATTTTCTAACTGTTTTTAAAAGAAAACTTTCTTTTTTTTTAGTTTTAGAAAAATGCTATTCATAGTGATGTGATTGCTATAACTAAACCCAATCTTTTATATTATCAATAATTTTGGTTAAGCTTCTCTTTGAATTATCGTATTATAAAACGAAAGAAAAAAGTTTTAAATTGTTCTCTTATAGAACATAATAATTAATATATAAATCAATTTTGATCTATTTATCAAATAGATATAAATCAACTTTGATTTTTGAATTCAAATGCAAAATTCTTAATTATTTTTATTTCTCTAATTTATTTAAAGAATAATAAGTTAGTTTGAAAGATTTATGCATAAAAGGGCGATTCTCATTAAATGTGTGAGAATAACCTATAAATATATATACAACCACTATAATTAAATGAGAGATTGAAAAGGAAAATAGTATCCTATAATTTATTTTGTTGTTTATAACAATCTTTTATATTTGTATAAATTATTTTCTTATTTATTACATTGCACCGACGTCGATAATCTTAATTAATCGAGATTGTTCGAGGTTCAAAACTTTTCTCTCACATTTTCTATAAACTTTAATGGATCAAGAGAAAAAAGAGAAAATTGTTTGTAATTATGAATTTCTAATTTGAGTTTAAATTATAACTTATTCGATTTGGACTATTTTTCATCTTTTTGCATTTTTATATCATTTATTGGTACACTTCATTTTTCATGGAAGAAAATTATTATTATTTTTTTTTTGTCAAATATGTCATTGAAATAGAATACACCTAGTTGGGACAAAATGAAATAGAAATGAGATCTCCCCCACCATCAAAATAGGATTTGAAATAAATACTAATTTTCAATATAATTTAAAGATTTTTTCAAAAATAGAAAATTTCGCAAAATATTTGAACAAAATCAATAAAAAATAAAATTTATTTCACTTGTAAATATTTTATAAAAAATGTTATATTTTTTTTTTACAATATTACTGTAATTTATTTTCTTTCCAAAAATATATGAAAATATATATTTTATTATATATATATATATATATATTAAATATATCCGTAGAGTATAAATACATTTTTTATTTTTAATTTAGGAAACTTTGAGCGTAATTTACGAAGAGTCCCTGAAGATACGGCACGTATGATTGGAGATGTCTAATGAACCCGGTCCAACATGGCACCCAAAATTTAGGCAAATTGGGCCCTTCCAAAATGGCCCCCGCTGGGCCCAATTAGCCCATTGACCCGGCCCAAGTTTTCCTCCTTCAAAAATCACTCCCTTGCCCCTCTCTTGGCTCCTCAAGCGCATTCTCGTCTTCTTCTTCTTCTTCTTTTCCTCAATGGAGTCTTCTCCAGACGACATCGCCGACGACTTGCAGAGCCTCAGCTTCAACTCAACTAACACCAACCGCAGCACCAGCTCCGGCTCCGAGACTACTCTCACCGCCTCCTCTTCCTCCATTAACATCCCTTCCATTCTCAGTAAACCTCACGCGCCTTCCTCCGACCCTTGCTGGTCCGCTGTGAACCGGATCCGATCCGAATCTTCGTTTCGCCAACTCGCCTTCTCCGACCTTAAGTTCTTCCACCGCCTCGGTTCCGGTGACATTGGCTCCGTCTACCTCTCCGGTCTGAAGTCCGCTGGAACTGACGGATGCTTGTTTGCGGCGAAGGTAATGGATAAGAAGGAACTGGCGAGTCGGAGTAAAGAAGGAAGAGCGAGGACTGAGAGGGAGATTTTGGAGTCTTTGGACCATCCATTTCTACCGACGCTTTATGCTAGTATCGACTCACCGAAGTGGCTCTGTCTTTTGACGGAGTTTTGTCCCGGCGGCGACCTCCATGTTCTCCGGCAACGGCAACCTAACAAACGATTCGATGAACTCGCCGTGAGGTGCGTACAATAGCAAATCAACGAATCATCATCATCATTCATCTCTTTAGTTCCGATTCCAATTTCATTATATTATAATTGCACGCACAAAGTACATTATACAAATTACAACTCCAGAGAGTGAACTTTTCTCTTTTTTTTTTTTTGAAATAAATTATTTTGAAATTATGGGATTGGGTAGTCGGGTTGGGCTCTAGTGTGGGCGAGTGTAGAGTAAGAGGGGAAGATGCATGCTCAGGAAAAGTGACGATACGAGGGAAGGGGCCCACATTCTGACATGACCGGTGTAAGGGTCAGAGGTGGGGGCCAGCAGGTTGGTCACTGTCGTTTGAGGGATTTGAGGGGAATATGATGTTACTGTGGGAGTGTTGGCACTGGATTATCTTTAGCTTCGTTAATGGAAGAAGGTTAGATAGGACAGTTAATTTTGAGAGAAACTGGGACTGTTTATGAGTGCTGTCTTGGACTTTGTGATCAGAAGAGGCAAGGTCCACGTGAGCTCGAGACTCGATGTCTCTCACCTCTCCAATAGGATCCAAATTAGAAGGTCAATGTTCGTTTTCCTTGCTGACTTTTTGTTTTTTTTTTTAAAAAATTAATTAATAATTTTACTGCCAACGGTGTTTTGAGAAATTTGTTCCAAGTGGAGCAACCACGAAAGCTCAAGTCACTGGGTCGACTAGAAATGTCATCTTAAGGTGCTGTTTGTGAGTTGTTATTTAAATCTTGTTTTAGAACGAAGCATCTGAGAAATCATGTTAGATTTTTTTTTTCTCAATTAATTTTTATGAAGGATCCATACGATAAGAGTATTCTGTTATTATATTGATTATTTCAGAAACTGGTACGTACAAAATTTTTATCCTTCATGACAAGTCGTGGTTTTGATAATATTCTAAAAGTAAATTTAGAATAATGTATGTATAAGTATTTATCGACCTTTTAAAATGCTTTTTTTTGATGGGTTGTTTTTAGTAATTTTGTACATAAAACAACTTATGACTTGGAGTTAGATTTGTTTAGTTGTGGTCAATCGTAAAAATAGTTAATAAGTTATGAAATTGATGTTTTTAGTTGATGGGACCCATAAATTTCTTGATCTAAACAAGAAAGGAAGTTATTACTCTTCTCCCCTCAACTCTTATTCCTTAGTCCGAATATGTCCTTATAGTTTAGTTCGCTTTGTTGAAGGAAAATAAAGTGACCGATTTAACTATTTTAGTTAGTTTGTACTTTGACCATGTCGGTTTGGATGGCGTTGTGTGGAAGAAGTATATGAGGGTCCCCATCGCATTAATTCTTTGTTAATTGACAATTTATTCTCACTGGAAACAAAGGCAGCTACCCCTAAAGTCTCCATTGGTGGAGAAAAGCCAGCTCATATTGAATTATATCCATCTATTATTATGCCATACCAGCTGGTTAGATAAACTCCTACTAAACTTTCATTTAGTTCATGGCAAGGCGTCATAATTTTTGTGCAAGGTCCCATAAGTTTTTGCAGGTAGAAAAAGTTTGCCACCATACTAGCAAGTAAAGTAAATGAACCAAAATAAATAAATCAGAGAAAAAGTAATGGCAAGTATGCTTGTTAATGTTTGTCCATTTATTACTTTTGCTTACAAAATAGTTTTCTCTCTCTATCTCTCTTTCCCTCTGTTACTTCAACAATTAGTTTTGCTTTATTTATTATTTCTTTTGTGGGGTGGGGGCAGTGATGATGTAGGGTCCAAGACAGGCACTATATAAATACATACATTAGAAGTTCATATGGCCAAAATATCAAACTGGCGTACAAACAATTCTAGTGGTTGCTCTTTAGCATCAGTGAGGGGCTCACATGTCCTTTCTTCAAGATTTTGAGATCTCGAAAGGAATTAGAGTTCCAAATCACCTAGTTCTGCGTGCTTAAGTTGGATTTGTGGGATTATTTTACCAACCATAATAATTACCCAGGACAGCCCTTCTGTTTCACATCTAAGACGGCCAATCCCTCATCTTCCATCTCACGTTTTATCAAATCTTTAAAATGTTGTAATAAGTTAATAACCATGTGATATGCAAGAATCCAAGGCTTCCCATGTTACAATAATAATGGGGAAGGTTCTCTTTCAGATGATTTAAAATGTGAAAGCACATTATTTTTTAATATCCTTACTGTGTGACAACTTTAACTAGCCAGGCTGAGGAGACGAGACATAGATACAATAAAAAGGGAAATTTTTTGGAGCCACTCCACGTAATACCATTGATTTAGCTATGTGGTCGGCCCACAAGCTAAAAGCCTAAAAAGTCTACAGACACTTCGTTATTTCTCTCTTGTTCTCTTGCTATTTTTGTTCTGTATATAGGGCCAATAGAAATAGCCATTTCCCCAGACATGCTTGGGTTTGATGTTTTGTTTCTCTCTTTTCTCTCTCTCGCTCCCTCCTGTCTGCTTTTGACTTTGTGTCAAGTCTCTGTCACACTGTAGTTTATTATTTCGTATAGTTTTGATTGACATTTGTTGTTTGGTTTGTAGATTCTATGCATCGGAGATAGTGGTTGCTATCGAATACCTTCACATGATGGGGATTGTTTACCGTGATCTGAAGCCG
Organism: Cucumis hystrix; assembly: GCA_025688845.1. Classification (NCBI taxonomy): domain Eukaryota; kingdom Viridiplantae; phylum Streptophyta; class Magnoliopsida; order Cucurbitales; family Cucurbitaceae; genus Cucumis; species Cucumis hystrix. The sequence goes on from CM046893.1 coordinate 12,328,765, forward strand.
GAAAATGTACTGGTACGATCGGACGGTCATATCATGCTCACTGATTTTGATCTCTCTTTGAAGTGCGAGGATTCAACAGCGACCCCACAGGTTATCAATGCTAAGAATCCGATGAATGGCACCGCCCCGTTAAAGGACTATCAAATTGATGCCCCTCCTTTCACATCAACCTCTTGCATACTTCCAAATTGTATAGTCCCCGCCGTGTCATGTTTCAACCCGAAACGCAAGCGAAAGAAGAAGTCTGGACATCGCAATGGACCCGAGTTTGTGGCTGAACCAGTTGACGTCCGGTCAATGTCATTTGTCGGCACCCACGAGTACTTGGCACCGGAGATTGTCTCAGGTGAGGGCCATGGAAGCGCAGTGGACTGGTGGACCTTGGGGGTGTTTGTGTTTGAGTTGTTTTATGGAGTGACACCCTTTAGAGGCATGGACAATGAACTTACCTTGGCCAATATAGTTGCTAGAGCCCTTGAGTTTCCTAAAGAACCAGCAGTGCCAACAGCAGCTAAGGACCTCATCTCTCAGTTATTGATCAAAGACCCGGCGAGACGGTTGGGATCAACGACAGGGTCATCGGCGATCAAGCACCATTCATTTTTTCAAGGGGTAAATTGGGCATTATTGAGATGTACGTCGCCACCATTTATTCCTCCACCTTTTAGTAGAGAGAAAATTGCATCGGATGAAAGCTGCACAGAAGCCCCAGTGGAGTATTATTAGTGGCTAAAGTAAGCAAGATTGGTTTTATCATGGGATTAGTTATTTTCAGCCAGCAACGGTCGCACAATTTTCCACAGCCTATTTTGCGAGCACATGGCCTTTGTAAATCTTAATGTGCATATATTAATAAAGCACACTTCATTGAAATATAGTTTTAAGCTGTGACCTAGAGAGAGACAACCTCAACCATATTAGCTAGCTGGTTGAGATTTTAGAGTTATATTTATAATAGTTGTACTAGATCTCGTGCCTTCTATAGATTCTAATCCAAAAGTTAACTCACTGAGCAAAATATAAAATATCTTATCATGCAATGGTAAGAAAATGCCTTGAATTTGATTCATTTGATCCAATAAAGGCTCTTTGATAGTTGGTAAACTTGGATACATGAAACAATATTTTCAAGAAAGAAAATTATCTCTACAAACCAACATTTCTCGTCCTTTTGACAAAGTTATGAACGTACAGTTGGTCTCGTCCCCTCCATCAAACAGGTTTCTAAACTTGTATTGATCTGGCTGGTACGTACCAAAGCATATTCTTCTGAACTTTGTCTACTGTCATTTTATACTATCACTATTTCATAATATCTCACATTTTGATATGATGTTGATTCTTCTTGTGTCTTTTCGCCTAGCAGAAGCCGCCTCTTATATGTGCTTCCCATGGTGCACTAGCGTCCATTCCGTGTCTTGGTGTCATCAGAGATAAGTACATAAGGCATACATCTGATCTCTGTTGAGGGCTTGCAATAGCAAAGTAGCTGGCGATAGCTGATAGGTCATGGACGAAATAGGTATTATCTAATTTTTGTGTTTATCCACATGGCTTGTTTTGTTTAGAAGAAAAATTTGGGGTTGTGGACACAAACACGCAATTATTTCTGAGCAGTTGTTTTCCTGTAGTTTTGTAATGCTTTTGCTTTGATTATTATTCTTTGATGTTTACCTTTTTGATTTATTCAATATGTCTGTTTCCCATTGTTTCAATTAGTTGCATGTCTCACTTTTCCTAATCTGCATGCAGCCTCTCTCATTTTCATGTCTGAAAGCAAGAGAGATCATTTGACAATTCTGCTAAAAGTTTTCTCCACCCAACGTTTTAAACAATATCATCACATGGAAATGAAGAGCAAAGAAGGTACGAAACTTGGACAGATCTTCAAAGAGACTGGGTAAATGTAGAATCTTGGATTTGTCAACAGTCTCTCACTCTTTATTCGAACTATCTTTATGTTCTAGAAATGAAATGGAGACATGCAGACAAGTTTTGCGCCAAAAGCCATATAATTTTCATCCCAATAATTGAAAGGTGCTATCCAAATGAGACGATTTTTGGCATCATTTTGGAGTCTCGGAGAATATTTCATTAATTAGATTCAAAATATTTACACATATAACAACATTTTAAATAAATTACAAATACTATGAAAGTCCATCAATGATCAAAGTCTATGATAGACCATAAGAACCTATCAACAATAGGCCAATATTTCTATATATTAAATTCGAAAATGTTGCTATATGCTTAAACCCAATGTTGCTATATATATCTACATTTTTTAAGAACGTTGCTATATACCTAATTATTATCACTAAAATTACAAATTATATAATTATTATATTTTCATACTATCACAATATGATTTTTTTTATACAAAATCTATTTTGTGCCACATGTACATGATTCTAGATATAGAATGAACCACTATGAAAATAAATTAATAGTTTGAACAAGAAGAATATGATTAAGAGTTATGTATCAACAGCTACAAATACAGAGTTGTTGGCCGAATGAAGGTAGAGATTTTATTTAATTATATTTTTTGTATTTTTTAAAATTGCTAATTGGCTCATCGACAAGGAAGACATGTTTGAAACCATTCTTGTTTTATATTCCTTTTCTCCTCTCTTTCATCATATAGGCCCTAAAATCCTATAGACTTGTAATTTGGGTAGCCGAGTATTGCTGTTGGTGTCCACAAAGTGTTTGACATCGTATAGTTCTCATCGGTATCTATAATTCGTAGCGTTCTTCTTCCAATGTAAGCTTTTAGAAAGTGTTTGAACTACAATGTATTTCCATTGGCCCCAACTCTAAAAAATTAGCTTACACAAATCAGAAAATCCATCCAGGATTGAGTTGATGAGTTATAACTTCTATGTAGAAGCCAGACAGTTTGAAAACTAGAAACATCATCTAGTAAAGAAGTTGGAATTACACATCTAGACATTATTATATCGATGCTCTAGGGTTTGAACATCACCATAACTAACATATAAGGAATTGGAAATTCGTTATTACTAACATTTTTATGCAAATAGCCCATAAATTATCAGTCTCCTTGATAAGCCAACAAGCTTTAGTATTAGGGAAAAATTGGGAATGATTGTTCAGCCCCTAGAAAACCATAAATTTGATACTATGATTTGAGCAAGTCAAATTTTAGTTCTTTAAACCACATACTTAATTTATTTTCTTTACCAGATAAATTTAATTTGAAAAAGGACTCAATTGAATTTGATAACATTCTAAAAACAAAAAAACTATATTTTTCTTTAAAAGGAATCAGAACTAAATCCTAAACATAAGCTGTAGGCAATTCCTTCTGAACCAAATTGATAAATCGGGTTTCTTGGGAGACTTAAAAATACATTATACAAGCTAAAGTTCATACGAACATCAACGGATACTCTAATGTAAAAGCATGAAAATTTACTATCTAATTGTCAGCAAACTGCAGATTCACAAATAATAAAACAAAGTGAAACAACAAAACAATTAGTGATGCAAATTAGCATAAGCCAAAACAAATCATGAACAGGGAGATAAGAAACAGTGGAGATTATAAATCACACAAGTAGTTAAATGACAGTAATTACTGAAATATTGAAGTTGAACAAATGAACTTTCATCTATCAAAATTTTTGAGTTCCAAAACAAGTCAAAAAGGAAAACCCCTACCAAGCTACCAAAGCCCGGAAACTTGAACGAAAATCAACTAAAAAAACTAACTGATAACGACACCAAATAAGTTGCTTAGTCAAAGAGGCTGAAACCCATATCCTGCAGAAAGATGGAACATAAAATTTAGGTAACATAGAAGTCATAGAGCAAATCATTCACAGACTGGAACAAATCAAAGCAAATCAAAATGGGTAAAAGCTTAAACACTTACATCGTCTGATTCTTCTTTCTCCTCGACCTTCTCTTCTTTCTTCTGCTCGGCTGGGGCTGGTGCTGCACCACCACCAGCGGCACCGCCAGCAGCGGCGGAGACGGCGATTGCACCGCCACCAGACGGCACTGATGCCAACTTCTCCCGTCCGGAGGCTATCAACTCTGTGACATCCTTTCCTTTCACTTGCGATAAGAGCAAAGTGATCCTCTCTTCATCTATCTCAGCCCCAACTGTACATAAAAATTAAAAACCCCACCTTAATGCAAATTCAGTAACACTGCCCATAATTTCATGTCAGACATTCAAGATTTTCACTTAATTTACAGCTCCTCCCTAACTAAACCATGAACAAAATGCAGTCTAACCTAGACTTTCGAATCGAACCAAGCCCAATCATTTCAAAATTTCAAATCCTATAGCATCAAATCTATCTCCGAAAGCAATAAAACAACCCGTGGAGAAGCAAATCAATCTATGATTAAAAGAAAAATAGTTTGCAATATAAGAACCTGAATTAAGAATAGACTTCACATCATCGACTCCGGGGCTGGTGTTGCCACCGAGAACGGCCAACAAATATGCAGCGACCACCTTCATTTCTGATTAAACAACATCAAATATTAAACACCAGCAATGTAAAGAACTTACACAGCAAAATTCAATGGAAAAAACCAAGATTGGGAGATGAAGGAATACTTAAGAAAGTTCGGAACAGAATGAAGAGCGAGAGAGATCGGAGCCGTCAGTCAAAGAGTGGAAGCAGAAATAGGAAGGATGGAACTATTTATAATTAGGGTTCAGTTATCGGGCCTTTTCGTGGGCCGAAAGCGGTGTATGGGTTATACGGGCCTGTCCTAACGAGGAGGGCATTTTCATCATAATAAGAATAATAAAAAGGTATATAATTGCGCGGGAAAATCATCTATGGCGAAGGGACAGTGTCGCGGCATTTCTACTTGGAAGCACAGTTTCTGAAAAGTTTCTCTCGCCATATCTCTTTTTCGTCTCCTGTTTATCGGAAGAATTTTTTTTGTGGTGTTGGTTGGTGACCGGCAATTTATATAATGAGCGGCGAAAGCCGACGGCGAGGCCGTGCCGAAAAGAGTAGTAGGTCGAAGAAGCAGAGGGTAATTCGGTCAGCTGAGGAGGAGATTGAATCAAAGCTTGGATTTGATCTCTTCTCTGAAGGTGATAAAAGGCTTGGATGGTTGCTTACTTTCGCTCCTGTAAGTGAATATTGTCGAATCTGGTTGCTATTGTAGTTTCTTATTGCCTTTTCTGTTTCTTTCCACCATGAATTTTTTTGAATTGGATGATTTTGGCTGAAGTAAGGATAATTTAAGAAGTGGAATTTTTGTCTTGAGTTTGAAGTATAATTTGGCGTTGCTTTCTTTCAACTACTTTTTTTCTTGGAGAAAGAAATTTAGTATCTGAAGAGAGGACAAGAAAAATATAAAGCCATATGATGCACCAATTACCCAATTACGAAATCAACCGTAATATGGTGAGCTGTTAAGAAATAGTTTTAGAGTTTTAGTGGCGGGAGCCTTGGAGTATAAGTGAACTTATTAGAGTTTCATCTAATAATTGTTATTATTTATATTTGTGAATGTCCTGGGTCAACTTTCGTTCACTTCAACTATTCTCCTAGGACAATTTTTTAGACTTCTTCAGATAGGAGCCATAATTACACACTTCGGTGCCTAAACTCTGTTGATTCTTATGATCTCACAAGACAATGTTAGCTTGTCTCTTAACATATTTTATTTCCGAAATACAGCTTGAACTTGCAATTTTATATTTTCAATAAACGATGTTGGAAAAACCATCATGAGTTGGCCTGTTAGTAAAAAGGAGTTGGCCTAGTGGTTAAAAGGGAAACATTGTTTCAATAACTAACTAAGAGGATCACCTACAATTAATTTCCTATGAGTTTATTTCACATCCACATCCAAATGTTGTAGGGTCAGACGGGTTGTTCTGTTAGATTAGTCGAGGTGGGCCCAAATGTTGTCCTCACTTTTTAGTTTGACAAGACAATGCCTATATTGTTTATCGTAAGATTGAAGAACAAGAGAAAATTGCCAAATGTTTTTGTTCTATCTTTTGTATTTTCTTTGTGATCCTTGTTTCACATTTTGTATTCCACAATTTGTATTTACTGAAATTAAAAACTTAAACTTTGTATTTCGATTCATTGTTTACTCATATATTGTTCAGTCTATGGAATGAACATATTAAAAATTCATTAATTCTTTATTGTAAATTTGCAGTCATCTTTGGAGGATCAGGATACTGGAAAGGTCTATAGTTGTATTGATCTTTATTTTGTGACACAGGTAAAATGGCATAACATACCTGTTTTAGATTGTATATAACGTAGAAGTTTACAGTGTATCTTTTTCGAGTTTGGTACAGGATGGGAGCAGTTTCAAGTCAAAATATAAATTTCGTCCTTATTTCTATGCAGCCACAAAGGTATATGACAGCATATAATTAGCATGCTGTTTGCTTCATCTTCTTCTATCAATTTTGTTGTGAAATGTTTATGTCATTAAATTGGTGCATACGCCGTAGGATAAAATGGAAACTGATGTGGAGGCATATTTGAGACGCCGTTATGAAGGTCGGATAGCTGATATTGAGATTTTACAAAAAGAAGACCTTGATCTTGTAAGTTTTCTCATGGATGTACTTACTTTGTTTGCCTGCTTTGATTAGGCCTTTAATTTTCATTCTTTAATGGTGCTAAAAAATAAATTGTATTTTAGCTTTGAGGTGGGGAGAGTATCAACATGAATGTAAGAAACTACCAATTCCAATCATTTGTGCCTTGTATTATTTTGTGAAAATATTATTTACATGTAAAACAAGGACAAGAATTGTGTTCTAGAGTTTAGTTGCTTGTGGAAGCCATCATAAGTACAGGAACATTTTGCAAGTGTACCCCATCCAGAAGTTAGAATGCTGTTCGAATCGAACACTGCTCCATTCCAGTTGGTTTCTCTTTGTCAGATGTTTGAATGAATTTCTTTACTTAAAATAGAAGCATTTATTTAACTAGTAAATTTTTAACCAATAAGTTCGAATATTTCATTAAGGAAAAATCTGGTTTGGCTTATAATAGTTGTGTTTAAGGTGTAAACTAATTTAGTTCGAGAGTAAATAGTAAACACTGGAGCAAAAAACAAAAAAAATGATAGAAGGTAAAATAGTAAAAACCGTAGCAAATAGTAAATATGGTAAGAAATGAGGGGTTTTGAAACAATGTTTACTGTAGCTAATTGAGGATTTTTAAGTAGTATTTAACGTAGCAGGATGTGGTGTTATTATAGTCTTGAATAATCCTTGATCCAAATGCCCTCTAAGAGATTTCTCTGGGAAAATCTGGCTCTTGAATCAAAATTCAGCAAGTAAAGCTTTAACGAACTTGGGTTGCTGATGGAAGGAGAAAGAAAATGGGTTGGCAACTCCCTTTATACACATCTTTTTCCAAGACTTTAGATGCAGCCAATTGCTTGAAGAAAGATTTAACTGAATATTTTATGGTTAACTTTTTTGCTCTCTTTGCTTTACCTTGCTTGATATCCATCCATATCCATCTATTTCCTACTTCTGATGTATCATTGTTTGCCTATTTGCAGAAGAATCATCTTTCAGGATTGCGCAAGGCATATTTGAAACTATCATTTGACACTGTTCAAGAATTGATGAATGTGAAGAGTGAACTAGTGCATGTTGTTGAAAACAACTGGGCAAAGTCTGATGCTGCAGAAGCATATGATTCTATTTTATTTGGTAAAAGGTGAATCATAGAGGTTTAAGTTTAATATGCATTGTATTTGTTTCGATGGCCTTGGTATCGTAGTTTGGTTTCAGACAACATTGTCTAAATATGAGTAACTGTGGTTTATGCTATTATCCTTAGAAAAATCAAACATTGAAATGCTAGTTACTGAGAGAAAAAAAATGATAGAACACAAGACTGTATAAAAAAAACCAAGCCCACAAAGCACCCTGCTGAAGAAAGGGGATCAAGAAAGTAAAATGTCGCTCAAAGAATAATTATAGTCATAGAAGCCCAAAGGGAAATCTGGATTTTCCCAAGGCCTAAATATCATTAAGGTTCCTTTTCACTCCTTTAAAAATTTTGTAGATTCTCTCACCCACAAAACCCCATAACGAAGCACACACTCACAAACCACAAGAAATGTCCCTTCTCTCGAAAAAGGTGGATGGAGAAGGAAATCTCTTATCGAAGTACATTCTCTGAAGAGCCAACATATAATCAAACTTTTGGAAGAAACGATCCCACATCGTTCTTGCAAATTCACACCTCCAAAACAAGTGATTCATATTTTCTTCTATCGGAAGGCAGAAGATACAGCAGAAAGGACCAACTAATGAAGGCAATGTTCTTGATATCCGATCCAAAGTATTCACCTGACCAAGTATAACTTGACTACAAACAAACTAAACTTTTTTTGGAATCTTAATCATCCAATCAAAGACATTCTCTAGTGGGAGAGGGATAACATGTGGTGAAAGTAGGATTCACAAGAGAAGCCTTCTAAAGGGTGAAGACTCCAATAGCAAACCTTCTTTCTCCCAAGCCCAGAAACAAATTTCCTATCAAATATAGGAGAGAGAAAACCTCCGTTGCTCTGTCTTTATTGTTATTCTAGCTGGTCGTTTTGGTTATGTATTTGTTTCACAATTTTTGAATTTGTATTTCTTTTTATATATATTTTTTCTTTTTTAATAATTTTCATCACCTTTGGGAGTTTGTATACTCTGAGCATCTATTCCTCTCCATTATATAAATGAATAGTTGTTTTTTGTTTGATAAGAATAGCAACATGTAGTTTAAAATATTTTTGCATGTAGACGATCTAGGAATTTGGAAGCTCGTGACCTCATAAGGAAAATAATGTAGGAGAAATTGATATTTGAACTCTATTGTACCTATCCAATGCTAGATATTTTCCAAACAAGAGCCCCGTTTGGATATAAATGTTTGTTGTAGCATACAAATCTTACTCCTTTTTTTTTTTTCATTTTAAATTGTTCTCATCAAGGCATGTAATTGACAATCGGTTAGGTACCCAATTGCAAGATAACACAAAGATAAAAATATCTTGCAATATTTAGAGATATTACAATAGAATACTAGTTTTCTTTGAAAGGGCTATTTCCCTCCCAAGTTCTATTACAGACAATGCCAACAAAAGGATCTCCCTCCCACAAACCCCAACTCCCTTTATTTATAACAACTCAGCCCTACCTAATTACTACCATGCACTTACTAATATCCTATTACGATTCCCAAGATATCCCTTATTAGTTCCCTGATAGACCACCAATTGTAATACAATATAGTAGAAGAAAGTGGAATTGCACGTGCACAAGTGATGGAAGTGGAGGAAGTGGAAACCACCTTAGTGGAGACCACAGTTAGTTACATGGGGGGAGGTTAAAAGGGAGAGATGGAAGGAAGATGGGGGTGGTTAGTCAGTTTCTGGAAGTGGAGGGCTGTAATTTTCTGGAGAGCAGGGAATGCAGAAAGTGTTCAGTTTCTGTAGTCTGTAGCAAGTTATTTCCATTATCGTGAAGTACTTTACTGTTTTGATGTTTTATATTGAACTGGGTTTATCTTTGTATTAGTTCTTGTGTTGTCCTTTGTTTTCAAGATTGTGTTAGTACTGTTTTCTGTAAAAGTTTGGCTGATTAATAAATTAGTAGAACACGCTACTTGGTGTTCTATCATTCCCTTACACAATCATTACAAAGTTCAATTTTATTTGCCTATCTTGGACTAATTTGTCTCTTGATTACAGGGAACAAAAGCCACAAGATTTTCTAGAATGCATTATTGATCTTCGAGAGTATGACGTTCCTTACCATGTCCGCTTTGCTATTGATCATGGTGATTTCTCATTTTATTTAGTTCGACAAGTATTAATACATCTCTAAAGTGATTTCTTCATTTTCTGCTTTTGACACAAATCGATTTGACAGATTTACGCTGTGGACAATGGTACGATGTTAGTGTTTCAAGTACTGGTGTTACATTGGAGAAGAGAAAAGATCTTCTGCAACGTGCTGAAGTTCACATATGTGCATTTGATATTGAAACCACAAAGCTACCATTGAAATTCCCAGATGCTGAATATGATATGATAATGATGATTTCCTATATGGTTGATGGAAATGGGTACTTGATTATCAATAGAGAGGTATTGTGTGTAATATCATCCCGACTCCTATGCTGCGGGGAGGATGATAAACTCTTGAAGGGCAATTTGTTCAATGCATTTTACTTATAACCAATTTGGCTTGATTAGGCTCATTTTGTTTTTGTTATTTGTATAACATTTACTCACTTTAGTTCGATGGATCTACCAATTGGTTAAGCTCTCAGTTAAAACTCATGCAAAATCCTGGCTGATGTAATTTTCATGATTCTAGAAGTGTGGGTACCTTAAATAATTATGGATTGACATGGTGTCCATTTTAGAAATAATCCTGCATTGATAACTTATATAAAATTGGATTTCCCTATTGCTCGAGGACTAAATGACCAGATTGGCTTATTGGCATGTAAATGTTGTATTTGCTCCTGTAGTTCTGTTAATTATTTTGAGATTTTACCACACACTTCGATTGTTATCGTTAATCTACTAGAGATCTACAAGTTATAAAATCATTTATTTTTCGTGTATCTATTAAGGTTCATTAAGGAAAATTAAAATGAAGGTTCTACTAGTTAGTTAATTTTGCTTTCTACCATTTGCTAAATGCATGTATTCAAAACAATAATCATGGTGATTTCTTACTATCCACAGTGTGTTGGAGAAGATATTGAGAATTTGGAGTACACTCCAAAACCAGAGTTTGAAGGGTTCTTTAAAGTCACCAACGTGAAAAATGAGGTCAAGATTCTGTTTCCATCAACAATGCACTATGATGCACATCTACTTTAAGTTAGTTAGACTCTATCGTTACGTTTCCAACAAAAAAAGTTAGTTGGACTCTATTTGGAATGACTTTTTGAGTGATTGATAGTATTTTTAACGCTCTATAATTAGAATGTCATTTCAAACAGGCCCTTGGTTTGATATTTGTTTATTTGAATTCTTTTTTGCTCCCTATTGCAGTTAGAGCTTCTCAAACTGTGGTTTTCCCATATGCGAGAGGTGAAACCTGGAATTTATGTCACTTACAATGGTGATTTTTTTGACTGGCCATTCATTGAAAGCAGAGCAGCTTATCATGGCTTTAAGATGAGTGATGTATGTCTGTTATTTTAATTAAATTCCACCTTCGTTGTAGAATGACTTTGCTATTCAATTATGTCCTCGAGGAGAATGCTTTGTAGTCTGTATTGCACTTTTTGAGAAAGTTTTCAAAGATTTAACTTCATTTGTACAGTTCTGGATATACTTGGAAACTCCAAGTGTTGCCCATTTTTTTCTGTACTTTTTGATATGAGGAATGCTTGCATGTTTTTTTTTTCCAGAAATTTTAGAGTTAAAACTCTTTATGTATGTTTCGAGTGCACATTGAACTTTCATGCTTATATGAGTGTTAAATTATTTTACGATTTATTATTTATAGTGGAAAAAAGAAAAAAAAAGATGAGAAATAATTATAATAAGTAAAGTATGCATTTGCCAACATTATGGTGAGCTCGACAGCTTCTGCCAACACACTTATTATTCTTAGGCCATATGGTTTTATTTGCTTTCTAAATTTAGTACCCATTGAAACCTCTTGATTGGTGTTTGCTCAAAACATTGGGACATAAATTTTCCTAAAGATTTTCTTTTCCCTTTCACTTTGAGTTTGTAGGAAGTAGGATTTCAATGTGACAAGAATCAGGGGGAATGCCGTTCAAAATTTGCTTGTCATTTGGATTGCTTTGCCTGGGTAAAGCGTGATAGTTATCTACCTCAGGGTAGCCATGGTTTGAAGGTACAAATTTAGATCAGTATTTCTTTGCTCATTTCAACTAGATCGTGAATTAATGGTTAATCATGGGTTGGGGGAATATTACTTTCTTAGGAAAGGGTTCCATAGAGCTGCATGGATTATGTCATCTACCCATCACTTGAAGACCTGCATGACTATAACATAGAACCTCCTTCTTTTCTCTTCTTTTCCCTATTTCCCCCCAATATCCTTCTATGGGTGTTGCTTGAATTACCAAGAGGTCAATAACATGAAAAGTGAGAATGTCAATACTGAAGTTCTCCTAGACTTTTCGTTTATGTTCGTACTGTATTGATGATTCAAATAGACGTATGAAAGAGTAAGCATAAAGAATAAAGAAAAAGAAAGTCTACCCAGATGCTGAGGTTGCGTTGTTTTAAAGGTAATTAGGTTCCATCAACCTCAGCAAATGTGAAAATAAAAAATATAATTCTCTGCTAACAATACAGTTACAGCAAGAGAGTCCCTTATGTTTCTACTATATGCAATTTCATTTAGATATTTATCGTTTGAATCTTATGGCAGGCTGTCACAAAAGCTAAATTGGGTTATGATCCTCTTGAAGTGAATCCTGAGGATATGGTGCGGTTTGCAAAGGAAAAGCCTCAGGTAGATAACATGAGTTGTTTTCTGTTGTAATTATAATGTAATTAAGTCATCATGGTTCTGATATTGGGGTGGCTTCCTATGCACAAAAAGAAAAAAGAAATGTGACTAAGTCCTGGATATTTAAATCATAAAAATAAGGCAAAATAATCAAGGACTGTAATTGCTATCATAACGTGTTAGGCAATTGATTTAAGTTGTTCTTGTTCAAATTATTAGGTTTCTTTTCTAGGCCCGTTTGTATTCTTGAACTTTTTGCTATGAAATCTTGGTTTCTCACGTAAGGGCTAATGAATGCATGTTCAATTCAAGTTCAAAGTGGGTATTTGACAACTAGTATGGTGGTTTTGTTTTGGCTATTGTTGCGTGCGTGATTTCCACTTTCAAATTAAATTGTTGTTATGTGGGTGAGCTTTGACTGTTCACACCAATTGAAACTATAATGTAGTATTGTAAGCAAGGAAAGAAACAGACAGACCTCATTTGAGAAATTTGAAACTTAAATTGAGGATTATTAATCATATAAGAGTTCCATATTCTTTTTCTGTGGATAAGAAACAGATATATTCAAGGAACAAAAGATAACAGCCTAAGGGCAAGAGACAAGAGGGCCCTCTCCAAGAAAAACTAAAGAATAAGGGCATTCCAATTGTTGACAATCATAGAAAGGCTGTAATTACAAAAGTGTTTGGTGTAATTCATACTCCACCAAGAAGCTGGTGTTGAAACACAGTCCAAAAAGAATCAAAAGAGTTATAGTTGTCTTAAAAAATTATACTATTCCTCCCTTTCCAAATGCACCACAAAGAGGAGCGGGTAACACATCTCCACATAATGTTACCCTTTGGACTAAAAACTCTGCTATTGAGCCCTTCAAGCATCCAGATTAAAGATTTTGAACAACGTATTCCAAGCTTTCTGTAGCGATTCTACAAATAAAACACTAAACAAATACCCAACAATGGCAGAAACAGAGGCAGCACTCTGATATGTCTTTATTTATATATATGCCAAAAAAAGATTACAGCCACAGTAGTAATAAGAAAGATAACAACACGACAATATGAAAAACATACCAACTCTCCTATAGTAACCTACGTAATTTCCCAGGCTTACAGCCCGACTCTCCCTCAAAGGATATTCATCATAAAAAACCTAGCTATCACCTCACAATCCTCCCCGTGGGCCCCACTCTTACCTTCTTTTTCTATTATTCCCTGATCATTCCCTTTTTGAGCATTTACAATTTTGCCCCTTCTTTTATATGTATGCACAATAGGGGGTCTTACACTTTCCTAGTAAAGATACAATGCAAAAATTAATGGTCCAATGTGTCCTTGTCTTTGAAACAAAGTCAGCACATCGAGCACTAAGTGCGGTGTACTGGAATTTTTTTTGAAGTTTCTCATGAGTATTAAAACTCCTATAGGCAAGCAACCATAAGAAGAACTTTACCTCTTTTGGAATTTTAGTCTTCCGTTTAAAGAGTTCCATATCCTTTTAAGTACATTTCTGAATAATGAATACATGTAACGGTTGACATGAGAAGATTACTTCTTGCATTTATCACTAAAAATGTAAATTCCTCCTGGGAGTTTTATACTTTTGTGAACTTTTTGATGTTTTGACTTCTGGAAGGTCTAGAGTTGAACTTTCTTCAAGGCTGTCATTTCTCTCATATTTGACTAGCCAATCTCTCATGTTATGTAATTAGATTTCGTATCTATCAACTCTACTTGGTAATGTTTGCTTATTTCCTAGAAGTTGGACTCTTGTGAGTTGGGAATTAAAATCTTTCTTTTTGTCTTACTAATGGCCATTTTCTTTGTCACTGAAAATGTTCTTGCAGATGATGGCTTCCTATTCTGTTTCAGATGCTGTTGCTACATACTACTTGTACATGACCTACGTTCATCCTTTCATATTTTCTTTATCAACTATTATTCCAATGTCACCAGATGAGGTGTTGCGCAAGGGAAGTGGGACACTTTGTGAAATGCTTCTAATGGTTCAGGTTGGCTTATCTTTTCACAGATATGCTTGTTCATCTTTTTCTTTTTAAACCAATGATTCACTAGTATCTTCATTTTCTTTGGTAATTTTATGTTTGCTACAGGCTTACAAGGCTAATGTCGTGTGTCCTAACAAACATCAATCAGATCCAGAGAAGTTCTACAGCAACCGGCTTCTTGAAAGTGAGACTTACATTGGTGGTCACGTAGAATGCCTCGAGAGTGGTGTATTTAGATCTGATCTTCCTACCAGTTTTAGGCTTGATCCATCTGCTTATGATGTATGCCACAGTCATGCATCCCAACAAAGTTCTCACTTTTATTAATAAAGATACTTGTTTCCTTTTAAAAAGAAAAAAGAAAACTAAGTTTCCTCGTTTATATATTTCTCTTAGTCTTGAAAGTATTTAATTGACAATGGCGTTCCGATCATTCATTACATTGTTTTACTATACTTTTCAGCAATTGATAAACAATTTGGATAGAGATCTGCAATATGCCATACAAGTAGAAGGAAAGATGGACTTGGAGTCGGTGTCAAATTATAGCAATGTGAAGAATGCTATCATGGAAAAGGTGGCAATAACTTCTTTCTGATACCTTGGTTTATTTTATTGTATTACAAATTTTTTAATGACTTTGTATATGCCAATCTAAACGCGATTATCATTATTGTTGGTTAATGATTAACAGTAGCATTGGAGTTTTTTTTTTGGTAAATGCAACCTTGAAATTTTCTTTTGGAAACGTTGCCTAAAACACTTTCTATCAATGCGATTTCGTCAACATATCCAAAGATGCCATTTTTGACCATGCTGTTTTTTGTCTCCCTCTACTATCTGAAACACAGCTCATTAGATTGCGGGATGAGCCTGTACGCGAAGAGGGCCCTCTGATATATCACCTTGATGTGGCGGCGATGTATCCTAATATTATTTTAACAAATAGACTTCAGGTCTGTTAAAAAAAATCTTTTCCTTTTGGTTAAGGCATACCACATATATCTAATCTTAAAGGAGAACTACAGATTATACTTATTTAATCTATGTTTTGAACTAAGTCTCTTTAGTTTGTATTTCACAAGTGTAGCAGTAATGGAGTTTTTGTTTTCAAATTTTGCAAAAAAGAGGATCAAATTTCCGAAGCATAAGTGCAAATCTCTGGTCACTTCCTTTTTTTTTTATCTTTAGACTCGTGTGATATTTAGAGTATTTTTCTTTATTTGGTGCAAATCAAACTTTTCATTGATATTATGGAAGGACAAATGCTCAAAAGATCCTAGTTTGTATCATTAAATGTTTTTCTGTCTTTCAATATAACAATGAAAATTTTGATTCTTGTTTAGAAAGAAAAACTGTAAGCCTGTTTAATCTATTTCTTGAAAATTTCAACTTGCTGACTAGTGACTACTTCCATATTTTCAACACTTCTGCAAGGATTATGTAATTCTTGAGGTTATTGCTAGAAAGTTTGAGACCTTGTGTTTGATTATGTTGGGTAGCATTGTTTCATGAAAAGGGAATATTTGTTCTTATTTTCTTTGTCAAATTATCTAGACTATATTAACTATATTATCTTTTGAGGAGCACATATAATGACATGACTCCTTGCCCAATTCCCGCTGACATGATTATTTGTTTGACCAAAATAGTTATTTTTAATCAAATGTACTAGGCGTTAGTTCTGATGTTTATTTTTGTTTACTCCCAGCCATCATCAATAGTCACAGATGAGGTTTGTACTGCTTGTGATTTCAATCGTCCTGGGAAAACTTGCCTACGAAAACTTGAATGGGTTTGGCGTGGAGAGGTATTCATGGCTAAAAAAAGGTAATCCCTCTGTCCACTTAGGCCATTTACAATTTGTTATTTGTTCATGAAGTGACTTGCTGAAATTGTCTTTTCACTTTTGACAAATTCAGTGACTATTATCATCTGAAGAAGCAAATTGAGTCTGAGTTTGTTGATAGTGGTAATGTTCGGTCGTCAAAATCATTTCTTGAGCTTCCAAAGTTGGAGCAGCAAGCAAAGCTCAAAGATCGTTTAAAGAAATACTGTCAAAAGGTTAGATCCTTATTTAATTGAATGTTTGAAAGCAACTTTTCACATATATTAATTCTGAGCTTTTCAGGCTTATAAACGAGTACTTGATAAGCCAGTCACTGAAGTTCGAGAAGCAGGGATTTGCATGAGAGAAAACTCTTTCTATATCGACACTGTTCGTAGGTACATGATTTGGATAAATTGGAAGTTAATACATTTCTTAGATGAAGTGTCCTTTTTTTAACAGTTCAAAGTATGATATTATATAAAATGGTGTCATTTAAGGATTGTATTTGTTGGGCATGGCAACAATAAAAAGGATAATTCCCCACCCACCACCACCACCACCACCACCACACACACACCAATTCATTTTTACTATGGTATTCGGTTGATGATCATGGGGACATCATATTCCTAATAACATAACAAATTACTTGCTAGTAATTCAACAAAGATCTATGGGAGAGTCATATTGAAGATAGGATCTGTTTTTTTCTTGCCAAATCAATTACATTTCAAATCTGAATTGCATCTTTTCAATATGTCCAAGTTTTCGAGATAGAAGGTATGAATACAAAGGACTCAATAAAGTATGGAAGGGAAAATTATCCGAAGCTAAATCAAGCGGAAATTCAATCAAGATCCAGGAAGCCCAAGTACGGAAATTACTTTAACTTCTTGATCACCTTCTATGCTTTTAGTCTTGTTCTGTAATTAACATGTATTGTATTTCAATTTTCTCAAATTCTTGCAGGACATGGTGGTTCTTTATGATTCTCTACAACTGGCTCATAAATGTATCCTCAACTCCTTTTATGGATATGTGATGCGAAAGTAAGTTATTTATTTTACTTGAGACTTTATATCTTTCCCATTAGGGCGAGTTTAGTGTCGTAGACTTATACTTTCTTTTGAAAATGATATTCCTTTTAGGGGAGCGCGATGGTATTCGATGGAAATGGCTGGTGTAGTTACATATACAGGAGCAAAAATCATTCAGAATGCTCGTCTGTTAATTGAGAAAATTGGAAAACCACTGGAGTTGGACACTGATGGTATCTGGTGTGCTCTACCTGGATCGTTCCCAGAGAATTTTACCTTCAAAACAAGGTATGAATTGATCCTTCACTAATCATATGTGTGCTCAAGCATTGACATAGCTAATATATATAAAATCAAATGCATGCCTATAACTATGCTCTTGGTCCTACCATTATTTTTTATTTCTAATGATTGTCTAAAAATGATGACTATGTCATATATTATATGTATATATATTTCAGAGATTCGAAGAAGTTGACGATTTCATATCCATGTGTTATGCTTAATGTTGATGTGGCAAGGAACAACACGAATGATCAATACCAGGTAAATTTGGATTTCTTTACCTTTCTTGTATGTCCATGTGTTTGCTGGCTCACCTGCGGCATATCTTTCTCATATTAAGTATTTTGACAGACGCTTATAGATCCTGTGAAGAAAACATATAAAACACACAGCGAATGCTCAATTGAATTTGAAGTAGATGGACCATATAAGGTAATAGTCATTTGATTAAATTACTTTTGGATTCAAGATGTTCACATAGTTTATGTTTTAGGCAATGATCCTCCCTGCTTCCAAGGAAGAAGGCATTTTGATCAAGAAGAGATATGCTGTCTTCAATCATGATGGAACACTTGCGGAGCTAAAAGGCTTTGAGATCAAGCGTAGGGGGGAGTTAAAGCTCATCAAAGTTTTCCAGGTTTTTGTTTCCATTGTTTTGCTTCTTTTCTTTGCTGGTCATCTCTTGTTAAATAAAGTCCATACTTCTGTGATCGATCCAAAGCTTGTAATATAGCAGGAAGCTGGTTAAGTTCATCCAAATTACTTTTCTTTAATCTGATTAAAATATAAATGGTTGATTTGAGTTTAATGGTCCATCTCTTTGGCTGCTAGAAGTTGGTTAAGTTCATCCATTTTTTTCTGAAACGGAGACAAGCTTCTTTATTAAAAATAATAAGAGAGTCTAACGCTCTAAGTACAAGAGAAAATTGATAAAATTCAATAATTGTT
Organism: Cucumis hystrix; assembly: GCA_025688845.1. Classification (NCBI taxonomy): domain Eukaryota; kingdom Viridiplantae; phylum Streptophyta; class Magnoliopsida; order Cucurbitales; family Cucurbitaceae; genus Cucumis; species Cucumis hystrix. Next base: position 12,347,382 of record CM046893.1, read on the forward strand.
CAACCGTTTGGAAACAGTTCGTAAGCTCAACTTCTTCTTTGATTCTTAGGAGAGTACTAGTTCCAAATTAAGTGTTTCAAGAGACTTGAATGCAATCTCTTTATCTGCAACCTTCAACCACATAAGTTTAGCTATACAAATTCCAATGCAACCGATTATTGAACCAAAAAAGTGACTAACATTAGATCTCAAACAAAAAAGTTTCGCTAGTTTGCATTCATCTACTAGCAACTTTAAATGGACTGGAATATTGCAATGTTGACATTGAGAGGGGTTAAAAGAGGTCTGTTTTCCAACATTCAATTCCTCTTCAATCTGAAGCAAATCATTGAGGCCATTTGGCTTCCCCAAATGATCAACTTCCTCACTCCTCACACTAAAAGGAGAGTCAAAATCTAAATCACTTTTCTTTCTGGATGGAGGGTCCAGAGTTTGGCAAGAGGAGCCTCTAAAAAATTTAACTTTTGAGGAAGGTAAGGAAAAAAACAAAATATTTAAAGTGTTGATGGCAGGAGCTCTGAGGGACTGATTCAGTTTAAAGAGAAGGAACTTGAATCTGTGTACAATTTACCTCCAAAGATTCAGGGTTTGATCTAAAATCAATTCTGCCCTTAAGGTACTCTTTCTTGAATTCTGAATGTCTGCCCTAGTTGGAGATGAAGAAGCTTGGCCTAGGGTATCTTTTAGCTTTAAAATTCAGAATTTTGAGGATTTTGGTCTAACAACATCTTTGTCTTTTCTAGAGCCTTTTCTAAGATCTCCTTCAACCTCCTCCTAACAAAATGCTTGGGGAATGTCTTGAAGGGAAGTGGGGATTTCTTTCATTTTGTATGCTTTTTTTATGTACCTCTTAAACCAGATCTGGTTGAGGACGCATGAGATGAAGAAGATAAAGACACAGACGAAGAGGAGAGACGACCTATATTTGATGAAGGAATTTTGGGAGCTGCTTTGTTTCTCATTTCTTCTTTGGTTTTCATAACTCCTTAAAGTTATTTTGGTTACTTGTAAAAGCTTAAAGTTAGTAAATTTAAATTTACTATTCTCAAGACAATGGTATTTGGAAGGAAGAATACAGGTCGTCTTGAGAAGGGAAATTAAAAAGGACAGAAAAACATTTGAAAAGACGATTGCTGAAACATGTTATTGGTGAATATTTGTTCCGTTATTTTTTCTCCTCTTTTTAATATAAAAGTTCCTAACTACCTCAAGTGGAATTGTTTAACTCTATAGATTTAGAGCCTGTTTGGATTGACCAGAGAAAAAAGTGTTTTTCAAAATTCATTTTTATTTAAACTCTTTGATAAGAACTATTTAAGATAAACTTTGAAAGTGCTTACATAGATATTTAGAGGGGTTGCCAAGCACTCCAATTTTTTTCCAAAATGACTTTCAAAATTAACACTTAAAAAGTTAAACCAAACACACCCTTAGTTCTCAATTAAATTTGTAGGGTTTTAACATTCTAAGTTGCTGGCCTCTGGGGGTTTAATTCATTTCTTCAAATTTCTTTACTTTATCATGTCCCGATAACCACCAAGTCAACCCATTGTGGTTAGCTCCGAGACTATATTTTAATTTTTTCTTCAAAAGAAAAGAGAAAAATAACCATATGGGTTGGCTTAGTGGTAAAAAGGTCAATAACTAAGAGGTCATGGGTTCGGTCCATGGTGGCGACCTTCACAGGAATTAATTTCTTATAGGTTTCCTTGACGCCTAAATGTTGTAAAGTCAGGCGGGTTGTCTCGTGAGATTAGTTGAGGTGAATGTAAACTGACCAGGACACTCACGGATATCAAAAAGAAAAAATGAAAAAAAACAGAAGAGAAAATCATGATAGATCCAGTTAATAAGCTAGCAGAGTTTGAGCATTCAGAAATAGGTTGTTACTATTGAACTGATAAAGACTCCATGCTATGTTGGCTTGTGGTGTATATATGCAATCTAACATTACATTACTATGCTATTTTTGATGTATAACCTGTTCCTTTCCGTATATAAATATATTTTCTATTTGTAGGCAGAACTTTTTGACAAGTTTCTTCATGGTTCCACATTAGAGGAATGCTATTCAGTTGTTGCATCTGTTGCAAATCGATGGCTTGATCTTCTAGATGTAAGTAGAATTTAAACTCAATATTAAATGTCAAAATATTGTATTCTGGAAGCTTCTCTTGAAATCTGAAGTGAATGAGGATCTTCTCCTTTAATATGGTTTGGAGTATGATCACCGTCAATTTAAAATATCAATATTTAAATTGCTTCAAGTTTATGTTCCCTTTTTCATGCTTCCCCTCAGAATCAAGGAAAAGATATTGCGGATAGTGAGTTACTTGATTATATATCTGAATCAAGTACCATGAGCAAGTCTTTGGTAGACTACGGGGAACAAAAGTCTTGTGCTGTTACCACTGCCAGACGTCTTGCAGATTTTCTTGGTGATACAATGGTCAGGGATAAAGGCCTACGTTGTCAATACATAGTTGCGTGTGAACCTAAGGTATATGTTGTATGACTTTCTTACTTCTTTTCTGTTCTGGAAAAAAATTCCCTTTTATTTTTTTTAGTTTCATTAAAAACTCTTTTGGAGTTTGAACTACATCAAGTTTATCTAAACTTCTTGATAAATTAAAAATTTTCCATCTGTTCAGCTTCTAGGCCAATTTGCTGATTCATTCTTTTGTTGATAATATGATAGGGTACTCCTGTAAGTGAGCGTGCTCTTCCAGTTGCAATCTTTGAGACTGATGCAGGTAAAAATTCAGGGAGGATTTTTATTTTCTTATACTTGATTCTACCTTTTTTAGTATATTTTTAAATTGACTTCTATAATTAACTTGCAGAGATAATGAAATTTTATGTACGTAAATGGTGCAAAATTTCATCTGAAGTCGGCATCCGATCCATCATTGACTGGTCCTACTACAAGCAACGCTTAAGCTCAGCCATTCAAAAGATTATAACAATTCCAGCAGCCATGCAAAAGGTTTGCTTGTTGATATCTATTTGAATTTGAGTGATCAATCTTGTTTTCTTACCATGAAAAATATTTTTTAGGTTGCAAATCCTGTTCCTAGGGTGGTCCATCCTGATTGGTTACATAAGAAAGTTCGAGAGAAGGATGATAAATTTCGGCAACAGAAAGTAGCTGATATGTTTGCATCCTCGAGCAGAGTTAAATATTCAAAGAAGAATAGTGATGTTAGCTGCAGCAAACATGCTGTGGATGAAGATAATTCTGAAGATTTAGAAGATTTTCAAAAGAAAACAAGTTCTACAAATGGCCCCAAACCAGTTGTCCGATGTTATGATGTCAAAGACAAGAAACATTCACTTACGAGCGATATTGAAACAAACTCCGAAATGCAGGAGAATTTTAATGATGGAGGATTTGAGCCTTCTTCACCCGTGGATGTTGAAAACATAGACAAAAATGTAGATTACAGTGGATGGCTTGAAATGAAGAAGCGAAAATGGAAGGATACTTTAGACAGGAGGAAGAAGCAAAGGTATGTTGTCTTCAGTCAGATAAAATCACAAATATTGATTTTGGTGGCTGAAAATTTCTATGTAATTGGTATATGATATCTGAATGATGGAGAATACTGAATGTGCAGAATCTAAAAAACAATATAAAGGAGAAATTTATGCAATGTGCTATAGAGATGCTATTGTAGATCGAAGCTTTTATTTCGATGTGTTCTTATCAATGAGAGAAAATATTCTATCTCAGTGAAAATTGCACAGTATATAATATATTATCATATTATGTATTCAAAGAGGTAGGTGATGCATTTAGCACAGGGCTCTTCGTTGATTCTCTGAAGTGAGAATTTTAGGTTGGATGCAATTCAATAGAAAGTGAATGTGGGTTTGGTTTTCAGTATATTATTGGGAAGTTCCATTGCCAATGCTCTGGTATCAGTTATCTTTCATTTGCATGTGAAAATATAATGGGTATTTATAGCTTCCCGTGGGTTTCTTGTCATGCTGGATTGTTTTACTATTTTATGGAACATAGGTTTAGAAGAAACAATATAGCTCTCAAGGAAGTGGGAAAGGTCTAGGCTCTAGGTCGAGGCTTCGAGTGGATGTATTTCTACGATTTCCTTTTTGTTTTTGAGACTAAATTGTTTAGAGATTTTTTCCAATAACAATTGGATCTCTTCTCTCCAAAAAAAAAAAAAAAATGGAGCTCCTTTTTGTAGAATCATTTTCTTTTTTGTTTTATAGGGCAGGTGTTTTTTCAGCCTTTTTACTCTACATGGCTACCATTTCTCTTGTACTTCCATTCTTAATTTAAACCGGTTTTCTTTTGTCAAATTGGTGTTGTTTATTGCAACTCTGAAAACCAGGTTTTCTTTTTTGAAAAAAAAAACAAATAAATACACAAAAGCTCTCAGATCCCTGATTCCCTGTCAATGAGTTATGGTTTGCAAATTTGAGTGTATTTTAGCTATATGGTGGCAATTTATATTCAAACTATAAGCAGGATATCATTTATTTTGGCAGGTTAGTAAATTCAAGGACTCCACTCGCTGCTAATAATGTTACAAGGGAGTTAAATGGTGCTACGAATAATAAAGATGCTCCTAGAACAGGTGTTGGTTCATATTTTAAGAGGCATGAAGGATCTTTAACTCGCTGCCATTGGCAGGTATTATCATTTTTGTTACTTTTTAGTGTTTATCTGAATTCTCAATTTGTTTTACTCACTTGGCCCTGTATTGTATTTCAGATTTTACAGCTTGTTCATAGTCCACAGAGTGGCCAATATTTTGCTTGGGCTGTCGTGGAAGGAGTTATGCTAAAGATCCCTATTAATGTGCCTAGAGTTTTTTACCTTAATTCTAAAGCACCTATTACAGATGAATTTGTGGGCAGGCGTGTTAATAAAACTCTTCCCCATGGAAGGCACAGTTATAATCTGTATGAGGTATTTTAAGGTTGTTATTGAAATTCAGTATCTTGTTTCTATATAAATTACTGGTTTGGAAGTTGTTTTACTTTTATATTTGTTTTTTTAAAATTATAACTACAGGTTGTGACTGATGAGGGTCAATTTAGGACACAGAGGAATAAACTTGCAGCCCTCCTTGCAGATCCAGAAGTAGAGGTCAATATCATTAGTTTGGTTTATTTTATTATGGTCTCGTTCTCGTATTATACGTAGATCAATCATTGTGGTGGACGTGGTAATGATATGATGCATATTAATTTGATTTGCAAAGTAACTGGAGTCAGGACTGGAATATTTTTAGATAAAGAAACATGTAAGTGAAAAAATGTATTCTGGATCTTTTGTTCTTGGCTCCATCAGTTTTTAATTAATTACTTAAAGAAGATAGCTTAGGATAGTTCTTGTCTTCCAGATCTTAAGTTGTGTTCACATTTTTATTCTTACCTTTTAAAGTTATGAAGTATTTTCACTCTATAAAGCAGTTACTTCTGTGTGAGCAGTAACCAGTCAAACTATTGACAAGAGGATGTAGTTGAGGGCTCATAGGACTAGTTGTGTATCCCCTATTGTTTCATCTTGTTTGAATATCTTTGAGTTTAAGGTTTTCATGTGTGCAAGTCTAGTTGGTTTTGTGTCTATAAAACATACTTTCTGTTTGCAAGAGATCACGAGATTTACATGGAAGGAAGACTGGGAATACTATTAAATGTGTTAGCGTAGGATGTATATTTCCTAAAACATGAATTCAAGGGAAGAAAAAGTCCCTTTAGTTATAATGCCTGTGGCATACGGTTTTGCATGTTCTAATAATCATCAATCCAGTATTTGTCAACTTTTAGCTGAGTGAGTGGATTTTCTGTGCAAATAGAAAAATGTCTTCACCATGATGTTAAATTTAAACTCTGTTTTCTTTTGCGGCAAAGTGCTGTTTTCAGCTTCAACAGGATTCTGACCCGTTCTTTGATCAGGGAATCTATGAAAGCAAGGTACCATTAGAGTTCAAGTCCATCTTTCAGATTGGCTGTGTCTGTAAAGTTGATAAAACTGCTAAAAAGCGAAACATTCAAGACGGATGGAGTCTGGATGAACTGCAAATGAAGACTACAACAGAATGCAGTTATCTGGAAAAGTCAATCTCTTTCTTCTATGTGTATCATAGGTAACTTTTTGAATTGTTATTCCACTGTAATATTTACATTATCTATAGCTGAAAACAATAATGAAAATTATCTTTTACTAAACGTCTTCTGCTTAATATCTTCAAGCAGCTACTATTTCCAGAAGAGTTCTTGTTTAGCGTTTCTATGACCTATAACCTTCTTTTACAACCAAGAATTAGGATGATTTTTTTTATTTTAAAAAAGTTATGTCTGTTATATGTCTTGGACATGTTTTCTCTGGAGATGAGTATTGATCCATGTAGACTAATTATGAATCAAAATGCTGAAATAGCATCGTCATTATGTTATATCAAAACCGATGTATATTTTTCTGTGAGATTTGTCTTATATTGCAATGCAAAGATCAATTCTGCTAACAATTTTCCCTCTACTTTTAGCATTTCTGAAGGAAGAGCTATCTTCGTCACCTTTTTTCCCTCCACAAGATCAATATTTGTGGTTGTGGTTAATCCTTACCAGAACAAAGACTTGTCATCAACTTTTCTTGAAAGGCAATTTCGTGAAGCTTCTCAAATGCTGTCTGGTGAATCACAACCTCCTAAGAGTGGTATAACTTTCAAGGTAAACTCGCGAGTCCTTCCAAACTTATACATCCTATCTGATTTGATATAACCAAATTATGGTTCTTCAAAATATCTAGGCAATGGGGTTATCAAACTAAAAATGCCTGAGGAGGATTGGATATATATATATCCAAGGAATGAAATGTGGATGTCGACATAAATGTCGAGGTCCAGATTTTATGAAAATGTTGATGGAAATTTCCTTGGAAACTTTTAAGAAAACCGTGGAAATTGATGGAAACTGCTGAAATATAGGTAAAACTTTATTGAGGGTTAATTACACTATAATCGACTTTTTTTAATTATATCTAAAAAACTAAGACAATATTTATCTGTAAATGTTGATGCAAGTAGGAATTTCAGAAAAAATATAGAAATTGATTAGAATAACTTGGATGGTCTCATTAAACTTTAATTTTTCTTAATTATACTATAATTGATCATTGGGTAAAGAATATAAATGGCGAACTGCTGAAAATATTTACAAAATATAAGAACATTTTAGATTCTATCAATGGATTCTATCAATGATAGACACTGATAGAATCTAAAATTTTGATATATTTTGGTTCATTTTACTATATTTGAAAATGTGCCTCGATCATTTTTTACTATCATATCTAAATATATGTATTATTTATATTGAAATGTCGATTGAGGTGTCAAGGTTAGCAAAATATTTTTAAAAAATTATAGAAATATAGATATAGATCAAAAGAGTGATTGTGTAACAATATCTACAAAATATCCGAAATAATAAAGTTACAAAATACAGGGGCAATATTTGATATATCTTTATACAATATTGTATAGATATTTGGCTGATTTATAAAAAAAAAATGGCTTTGAATTTTGTCCTGGGTCAAAAATACCCCTAAACTTAAAAAATTTCAAAAAGAGCTAAAAAATACCTTATCATTAGACTTAAAAAATTCTAAAAATAACATTGCAATTAATATGTGAATTGATCCTATTAATACTTCTAAACTTTCAAAAGTTGCATTAATCCTTTACCTTTTATTGAAATAAAAGTTTAAAATGTTAAAGGGTTAATCTAACTAAATTTGCCATAGCCCATTAGCTTAAGTTTTATGTCAATCAGTGACTTATCATGATATCAGAATCCATGAAGCCCAATTAGGGATTTGGTCTAAAAAATAAAAATTGGGATCCGATTCAAGAATACTGAACCCAAAGAGGCACCATCTCAAGGGAGCATGTGAAGGATTCTACATTGAAAAGATCAAAGGACCTCACAATCTATATAAGATAGATGGACATTGCCAATTGGTTTTGAGATGGAACTTCGTGCTATCTTATATGGTATTGGAGTAGAAGGTTTTGTGTTTGAACCCCTGTAATGTCATTTCCTCTCAAATTGATATTTGTTGATTTCCACTTTTTAGGTCTTCTATAAATTTTCAAACCCACTAGTGATGGATGTCAAAGTGTAGATATACCATAACCTATTAGCTTAAGCTTTTGAGTCAATCGGTGATTTAACCAAAAGAAAAAAGAAAACTACCCTTACCATTGGACTAGGTGGAACTTGATCATTGCCCGTGGTGTCTAAAACAAAGTCATATCGTATAATTTATATTTTTCATATAGATTAATAGCTTATTCATGGATATCTACTTCAACTATTGCTTGTGCTATCAGTAGGTGCAAAATTTTTGGTGCTTCAACTAAACCAGCCTTTTTTTTTGTTTTATTCTATATATTTATTTATTTTTAGTTCTTAAAGTCTAATCACATTTTTCTTGCATTCAATTTATAGGTAGACTATGTTGTTAACATTAAAGAAGCTGAAGTGATTTTGCAAAGATCGATAACAGAACACAGGTTTAGTCATTGTTCAATTCTTTATGCAAGTGCTTTCAAACAGGGAAAATTTTGGAAATGATGAGGGGGTTTCCCCTAATAAATTCTTGTTTCCGATTAATATCTCTTAATCATTAAACCATTGATGTTGGCCTATTTGATTCTGAAATATATGTATTATCAGTGTTATGAATATCTTTTGCTTTGCTGCTCTATGTTTAATGTTAAATGTCAAGTTATTCAGACTTCAAGTCTATCTCAGATTTAGTTTGCATTAGGTCAAAAATTTAATTGTCGTTAAATTTAACCGATTATGCCTATTGCTGTCAAGGTTTATTTATTTATTTTATTTTTAATTTTAATGCCTTGTGCAACAATAATAATTCATAGGAGCTTAAACCATGGACCTACTCTAGCTGTAATTCAATGCCCAAGTGCACAACGGCTGAAGTCAGGTGTGAGAGTATTAGATGATTTTCCATGTGTGACCATCCCTTCTAATGCTCGTGATAACCAATATCAGGTAGTCTTCTAATCTATAGCTTCTTTACTTGGTAGGCTATACTTGAGTTGTGATTTTATTTAAACTCAATCTGAAATTTATCCATGTGAAGTACCAATTATTTTTTCGTAGTTAGAAGGAAATAAGGCATTGCCAGATTCGCTTTGTACCCAAGCCCTCTGGTTACTCTCTGCACTGCATTTGGTTTTTTTTATTTTTTTTTATTTTTTTTTTATTTTTATATATATATATATATATATATAAAAAAGCAAGAGAAGTAGGAGATGTTGAGTTTCCATAAGATTTGTGTACGATATATTTGGATAAGTCAATACCTGAGCCTGTCTTCAGAACTCAGTAAGAATAGTATATGCGTCTACATATATACAAACTCTAACTTGTGCAGTGTTCAGATTTCTTAAACTATGAACATGAATTAGATGCATTGCATTGTATGATGTGTACGCATTACAGGTTCTTGGTTGGCAACAAACAGCTGCGAAGATTGGAATGCAACGCTGTGCTGCATCATCCCAATGGTTGAATGAGAGAATCTCTCTTGCAAGATATGCCCATGTAACTTCATTTTCCTCCAAATTTTTTAATTGTAAGAGTGTTGATGTGAACCTTACTTTTGGAATCATATTTGGCAGGTACCATTAGGAAATTTTGAACTTGATTGGTTAATTTTTACAGCAGATATATTTTTTTCAAGAGCATTACATGATCAACAACAGGTTTTTATTTTTAACTTTTATCTTTAAATTCGTCTTATTGGCTTGAAAATTTTAGTTGATTGATTTAGAAGATTCCGAAAAAAATTGCCGAAAAAAATTGCCTTCATCAATTTTCTTTTCCTTCTTTTTCATACTATGGTTTCATTAGACTTTCTCGAAGTTGAGAATTTTAAAATTTGATACTTAGGTACTTTGGATATCCGATGATGGTGTTCCAGACATAGGAGGCATTAACATAGAAGATGTGTGTTTCGCTGATGAGGTTTGTTACTTAGATGGCGCTTGTAATCTGTGAAGTTTAGACCTCACCCTATCTACTACAAACTAATTGAACAATCATATTTTTGGATTCTATATTTAAAGCAATTTCATATACACATACTCGCTCTTTACTTTACCCTCTTTCAATGAGTTTTCCATTGGCTTCTTTTTAATAGGTACAACAATCTATTCTGACGTACCCTGGAGCATATAGAAAAGTTTCTGTGGAGTTTAAGGTTGAGTATCTGTATTCATGCATTCCTTTCATAATAAAAGTTCAAGTGACAGTCTTTAAGTATCTTTACGCCAATCCGTGCAGATCCATCATTTGGCTGTCAATGCTCTGCTGAAGAGCAACCTAGTGAATGAAATGGAAGGAGGCAGTTTGTTTGGCTTTGAACGTGATATGCAATGTGGGGCTCAATTTTCTAATGAAGAAGGTGGCTTTGATGAGGCTGATTCATGTGCTCCGGCATTTCGTGTCCTGAAACAATTGATACAAAGGTGTCTTACAGATGCAGTTGCATCTGGAAATGTATATGCTGATGCAATTTTGCAGCATGTGTACAGATGGATTTGCAGGTTTCTGCTTGTTGACTTAATGATTCTATCTCATGTCAAACGTGGCTCATTGACAATGTTCATTTGTTTTTTGCTTTTGTTTTGCAGCCCCCAATCAAAACTTCACGACCCAGCTCTTCATCGTTTGTTCCACAAGGCATGAATGCTCTTAGAAGCTAAATAAACTTTTAGTTAATTCAAAAAATATTTTTAGTTGGATTTTCTACCATTTATGTGTAATAGTTGTCAACATTTGATCTTTATTGTCTTTATTATTATTTTTATTTGTTATGGATCATTCTTCTATATAAACAATTTAAGTTGCATGGTTTAATCTACATCAATATATATTTATCATCTCAAATTTGAGATGATACCAAGGTAGGAGGTTATGTGTTCTAACTCTTGTAGTATCATTTTCGCTCGACTTGGGATTTCTACTTGTTGGGCATTCAACAACAAATTCAACAAATTGATACAATTAAATTTACTCTAATTCATTAGGTTAAACCAGCTTGACCGTAGGCTATGGAAGTCATCTTTAAACCACCTTGAGGAGCGTTGAAATTTCTACTGTTTTTCTGTAATAAGTTGTCAATAATTGATTTTTGTTGTCATTATTTTTTTCTTTTTATATGTAATAGGTCTCTCTTCTATATAAAAAGCTGTAAGTTGCATAGTTTAATATACCCTCCACTGCATTTGTTTTAAAAGAAGAAAAACACTCCACTGCACATCATGCCTTGTTGTAGTTATTTGCTGTTTCTAATTAAATATTTTGTATCAGGGTTTCTTATAAAAAATTATGTACTTTTTATTTGTAACCAGTGCAGTTTCGATGGACTGACCTACTCTTTGAAACTTCTTGTTATAATTGTTGTTAGGTTATGCAAAAGGTGTTTGCTCTTTTGTTGGCTGAGCTACGCAAATTAGGTGCCACCATTATATTTGCAAACTTCTCAAGAATTATTATAGACACGGGAAGGTTTGATCTCTCTTCTGCCAAAGCATACTGTGATAGCTTGCTGAACACAGTGCAAACAAGGTTCTTCTTCTCTTTTACTTGATTTTTCATAAAGCACGCCTAGTTTGTAGTCTGTTTTTTCTTATTATTTTTCCTTTTATTTAGGGATCTGTTCGAGTGGATTGAGCTGGAACCAAAACAGTTCTGGCAGTCCCTGTTGTTTATGGATCAGGTTTGATTACATCATATCTGAATGTTCACGATTCCCTTTGTTCTTGTCTTGAGTCAACCATCTCCACTCGGCTGTCTTCTTGATTAAGTTTGTTTGCTTGTTTTTTTTTTCTTTTCGTTTCTGGTGGAGGGTGGTGGTTGGAAGTTTGGAACTTTTTATTACTCTACAGCATTTCCAAAATACATTTGCCAACTTACTCTTCTGGCATTATTTAATCATTTGTGAAAATCCAATATATTTTTAGTTTTAGCTTGTACTTCGATGGCTGTTGGTCAATCTTAGAAATGTAATACAGGTCCCACACATGAAGGCTGTCTCTCGAGTATTATTTTTCCTGCAAGTAGCGTTTTTCATACTGACATACAACTCTTCTCAGAAGATCTTGAGTATAAAAAATCTTAATTTATATACAGCTTTTGTTGAGAATGATATATTCTACACCTACACAATTCAATATTGGAAAAGAAATCAAAATATATGAGCATTTCATTTTTTGTCTTTTAATTATTTTAATTGTAAAGGTCTCGTTTGGTAACCATTTTATTTTTTGTTTTTGTTTTTGAAAATTAGACCTACTTTCTCCCCATATCTTACAATGATTTGCATCTTTCTTCAATACAATGGTTGCATCTTTTTTAAATACAATGGTTGCATCTTTTTCCCTCCCAATTTCTATTATACTATTCAAAGATATAATTTTTATCTGTCACTTCTATAATAGTATAACTATGGTGGAATCCGGGCAAAAGATGATGAGAGCACAGATGTTGAATCTCAAGTTGATATAGTGCCCAACTGGAACATTGCCGAGTATCTGCCCAAGAAGATTCAGGTAGCTTTAATAAGGTTTGATAGTTACTTGCTCGGGGATTGATAGGTTGAAGAATTCCTGTGAGCTGTCAGTAGCAAGGAATTTATTCGACATTAGAGTTAAATCTGTCACGTTTATTTGGGACCAAATGACTTCTGATTGCTTTGATTTGTCTTCTTCTGGACATTGTAGGATCACTTTGATTTTATCATCTCCCAGTTTTTGTATATTCCATGGGATTATGCAACCAAGCAAGCTGCAGCAAGAGCATCATTGCAGTGTGATGACACATGTACCCCATCCATTACTGTTTTAGCTGCTGAATCATTTGAATCACATGTGACAGGACATCTGAAAGAACAGGTATTATAATTTCTCCTGCAAGTATACTCATGTTTTTCTCAAAATTGCGTAATTAGATATTTATTATGTGATCTTGATTCTCAGCTAAGCTCTTACTTCAGTGACAAAATGTTGGGAATTGTTCGGGACATTGTTCTTCATATGAAAGGGAAGGAGAAGAACACCCAAGATGGTTTGCCAGAACAACCTCCTGGTAATATCCACAAAGGAGATGCTGCTTTGGAATTCATTAAGCTCGTCTGCTCTGTTTTGGCTATTGATCAAAATGTCCAGCATGACGTTCTGGTATCATCGTCTTGATCCAAGCTTCATTTTAATTGTGTAGCCCATTATTTTAAAATTTTAATTTTATGAGATTATATTATTTTGAGGGCCAATGTTTTGAGAAGTCCTTCCAGGTGCATGCCTAGGGGCTAGGCTCTAGGCTCTAGGCTCACAAAAGAAGGCGCAGACCACATCTTCTATAAAGCCATAAGGCCCAAAGCATGGGCCTTGGGGGCAAAAACACGATTAATAGGGTTTTCCTTCTTTTTTTTTTTCTTTTTAAAAAATAAATTTACTGAAGCCTAAATGCAAAATTACTTGTGTTTAGGGTTTTTTTTCCACATATATCTACTTCAACCATGCTTTTCCTTTTTTATGTCGTACTTTGTATTTAGTGTGCCTCACAACAAAAAAACAAACGGTTTTTTGCACCTTCCTTTTAGGAAAAGAAATAATTTCATTGATCGTTGAACTGATGGAGTAGAAACCCCAACACCTATTGTTGATTACAACTAAATTCTTGGAGATTGAATATGATTTGCTATAATGGGCAAAAGAGTGCTTAGATTTTGCAAAAAAGAAAAAAAAAATAGTATAACAACGAATTCCACAAAGGAATCTGTTAGGATACTAACAAGAAAATATAAAATTATCCCAACCAAATGGCTAAACAGAGGCAGCACTCTGTTGAACTTTATTTATATATAAGCCAAAATACATCAAACAGCAGGACAATATGATAATAAAAGAAAGAACAGTAGAAAAGCATACCCAGGCCACAGCAGCCTTTCCTTCTCTCGAGATGACTAAAAATAACCTAGCTAACCCCACCCCAAAAATACATATTTATATCTCTCCCTATCATTCCTCCCTGCGGGTCCCACCTACACGATCCTCTCCCATTATTATCTCATCATTTGTTGCCAAGGAATTTCCCTTTTTACCCTTCCTCTTATATGTATAGATAATTGAGGGCCTTACAATACCCCTCGGTTCTAAGTCCACCTTGTCCTCAAGGTGAAATGTGGGAAATTGTTGATTCATTTGATAAACCGACTCCCAAGTGGCTTCAATGTCTGGTAATCCCTTCCATTTAACCAGCCATTCATTAGCTCCCAAATCTGTGTTCCAGCGGATGCCCAACACTGTTTCTGGTCATAATTATAGTTCAAATTCTTCAGTTAACACTGGGTGTTAGTTTCAGTTTCAGTTGAGAAATGTGGAAAACGTTATGGATGACAGCCTTCGGGGGTAACTGCAGCCGATAGGCTACTTCTCCAATCTCTTCTATGATTTTGTAAGGCCCATAATACTTGGGTGCAAGTTTTTCACATTTCTTCTGGGCTAAAGAGCGTTGCCTGTAGGGTCTTAGCTTCAAGTAAACTGCATCCCCCAATTTAAATTTAAGCTCTTTTCTTTTCAGATCAGCCATCTTTTTCATTATGTTCTGGGCTGTATGAAGATGTTCTTTCAGTGCACTGAGGGCTAAATCTCTTTCCTTCAGCAAGGCTTCTACTTCATTGTTAGGGGTTTTCTTGTGACCGTAAGATAACAGAGGGGGAAGGGTCTGCCATATACCACTTGAAATAGAGTTGTTTTGGTGGAAGCGTGGAAAGTAGTGTTGTACCATAATTCCGCCCAAGGGATGAGTTTGTCCCATTTGTGGGGCTATTCATTACAGAAGCATCTCAGATATGTTTCTAAACATCTATTCACTCTCTCTGTCTGTCCATCTGTTTGGGGATGGAAGGCTGTGCTCCTCTTGAGGATTGTACCCATGGTTGCAAATAACTTTTTCCAAAAGTTGCTAAGAAAGATTTTGTCACGATCCGTGATGATTGACTTGGGGATTCCATGCTTTTTGACCACTCTGTCAATGAATATTCCAGCAACTTGCTTCGCAGAAAAAGGGTGTTTTAAGGATATGAAGTAGGAATATTTACTCAATCGGTCCACTACTACCATTATGACATTAGTTCACCGGCCATGGGTAGCCCTTCTATAAAATCCATGGACCAATCTTCTAATATTCGATCCGGAATGGGGATAGGTTGTAACACAGCCGCTGGCTTGGTTGCCTCAAACTTATTCCTTCGGCATATGTCACACTTTTCTACATATTTCTTTACCTCCTCCTTTATTCCTTTCCAATACTCATTCTCTTATAGGTACGTAAGAATCCGGAATGACCCCTTAAGATTGAGTCATGAAAAGTATGTAACAAAGTGGGTATAAGAGAAGATGTTTTCGATAGAACTACTCTCCCTTTATACAGTAACCTTCCCTCCGTCCATTGGTATTTCTCATTCTTTTCAGGGTTCCCCTGCAATTCCTCTATAATCTTCTGATGAGGGTGCTATAGGGGTGTCAACCTAGTTGAGATGTCCGGGTGCACCTACTAATCCTTTCTCTCTTTCTCTCCCTCATTTCTTGGCTTCCCTATTATTCTCATTGTATAGCTCTCTTGTACATTGAGTTTATTAATAATAAAGAAGCTTGTCTCCTTTTAAAAAAAAACGCAACGTCTCAAGAAGGGTAGCAGGTTCATCAAGGACTGAAAAGTAGCAGGTGCATTAGTGAGACCGAAAGGCATTACCATGAATTCGTAATGTCCCTCGTGGGTGCGGAAAGCCGTCTTCTCAATGTCTTCTCCTCTCATTTTGATCTGATGATAGCCTGCATTGTTGCTCCGTTCGATTCATCCAGCAGCTCCTCAATGACGGGAGTAGGAAATTTGTCAGAAATGGTCACTTGATGCAGGTTCCTGTAATCCACACAAAATCTCCATCCTCCATCCTTCTTTTTAACCAATAGAACCAGACTCACTGTGGCTTGGCCTAATCATCCCAACTTGAAGTATTTCAGCCACTAACTTTTCAATTTCTTCCTTTTGAATATGCCCATATTTATAAGGCCTCACGTGGATCGGTCTTTGATCAGGTACAGTCAGAATGCGGTGATCGATTTCTCTTTTGGGTGGCAGTCCCTTTGGTGGCTTGAAGATATCAGCATAATACCTCAATAAGGATTGGATCATGGCAGTCCCTCGTCTTCTTCATAGCCATCCTCCATTTCTATCTCGTAATTTTGTAGTTCTAAAAGAAATCCTTGGTCTTCTTTTTCCCAAGTTTTTTTCAAGGTTTTTAAAGAGCATTCAGCCTTGATTAGCGGAGGATCTCCCTCTAGAACTATTTGTTTGTCTCCTACCAAAAATGTCATAGTTCGGGATGGCCAGTGGACCTTCATGGTTCCCGTTGTATCGAGCCATTGCATCCCCAATACTATATCAACTCTTCCCAACTCCACTGCTAGAAAGTCTGCTATAATGGTCATTTCCTTCAGCTTCAGTTCCACCCTCTTACAAATACCTTTTCCATGACAGCGTGTACCATCTCCAATTGTTACTCCAAATTTCGTCCCTTGCATGATCACCAGCTGCTTTTCCTCCACCAATGCCTCGTGTATGAAGTTGTGAGTGGCTCCACTGTCAATAAGCACTACCACCTCTTTCCCTTTTACCTTCCCTTTTAGCTTTATGGTTCCCTTAGAAGTAATTCCTGTGATTGACTTGAGTTCGATTTCTGTCTCTTCTACTATGTCTAATTGTTTTAGTTCCACAATCTCCTCGGTACTTTCCTCTGTTGGGCCTTCTTCCCCTGTACTTTCGTCCTCATTGAGAATAAAAAGCATCAATTCTCTCTTTTCCTCAATTTTGCACTGTGACCTGGTGAGTACTTTTCGTTACACCTAAAACATAGGCCCTTATCAAGTCTTGCTCTGAATTCAGTATCTGACAGCCTCTTCACTGGAGGTTTGCTTTTTTCATAATTTCCCTTAATTGGGACAGTGACTTGTTTCATTTGAAACTCAGTTCTCTTTTGATTACCCTTCTCATTATTCTCTTGATGTTTAGCAGTTCCTCCTCCTTTCGGTTCTGCTTTTCCCCACTCTGCTTTGGCCAACTTCAGTTCTAGATTCCTATCGTTCACTAACTGTGCTTCCTTCATATATTCTTCTAAAGTTTGAGGATGTCTACTAATCACTTCGGCTTGAAGGGCAGGTTCCAGACCAGTCACAAAACCATCCCTTAACACACTTTCGGCCATTTGCTGTAATGGAGCCGAGTAGTTGACAATTTTTTTCACGTAGTCATTATAGGATCCATCTTGCTCGATCCGAATCAATCTTGCTCCCAAACTTTTCTGACCAGAATCTCAAAAGAATTCGAACATTTTTCCCTTCAGATCCTCCCACGATTCAACCTTCTTACGGTTTACTCTATCGGTACCAATCGACTTCATCCTGTCCAAAGCTAACCACTGCTACTTTTACCTTCTCTGTTTCTGGCAGATTGTTAATCTCAAAGAAGTGTTCTGCTCTATAAACCCAGGATTCAGGGTTCTCTCCAGTGAACATTGGCATCTCCAGCTTTTTTGATGTAAGCCATAGTTAGTTAAAGGCCATAGTTAGTTAAAGACAGCTGTAAAACAACAATTAACTAAAACAGTTAGATACCTAACTGTTTCAGAAAACAGTTGCTTGTAACTACCTATGAAACACAATAAATAAACAATCTCTTAGCCATAATTGGCAGAGATTTCATTTTGGGAAATTAATTCCAACTTTGAATTACATCATTTTTATACTTGCTTCGATCCACGTTTGCGGTATTTCCTTCGGTTATAGTTTCCATCTCTTCCATCTTCCCCTTAAGTTTCATAATGGAGCCATCGGAAGTACCAGACTCTTCTCTCCTTTTATAGCTATGACTTTTGATGGAACTCCAATTGGTATAAATGAATTTCCTGTTATTAAACGTAGAACGAGATTGTTCTAGGGTTACAATGCAAGGAAATAATTAAATACGTTCTCCCGTTATCCTATCTTCCAAGGATCAACGGCGACAACTCTACTTACATAAAACCTACCCCTTCCGCCCACTACCCTCCTTAATATATTCATCCTTTCCGTAACTACTTTTCCCCCCCATTCCTAACGCCATGTGCCGTTCACGTGCACATCTAACTAACTACTAACTAATCACGTTTATTACTCACTACTCACTCACGTGCACATCTAACTAACGACTACTAAGCACGTGTATGACTCACGCCTAACTAACGACTACTAAGCACGTGTATGACTCACGCCTAACTAACCCTAATTCTATTTTATTATTCTGCTTCTTCCTCCTAGTGTAACGATAGACAATCGGAGGTCTATCAACTTTCTCTCATCTCATCGGCCATCCTATCCATGGATTTCTTCATCTCTAACATCATCTCTTTTAAGCTCAGGATTTCTATCTCCGTCCCATCTACTCTATCCTCTATTTGCCATTGAGCCATTAGACGCGTAACCACCCCCAGTTTTCAGGGCTCTGATACCAGTTGTTAGGATATTAACAAGAAAATATAAAATTATCCCAACCAAATGACTAAACAGAGACAACACTCTGTTGAACTTTATTTATATATAAGCCAAAATACATCAAACAGCAGGACAATATGATAATAAAAGAAAGAACAATAGAAAAGCATACCCAGCTCCCTTATACAGGACTGGAATAGTTCCCAGGCCACAGCAGCCTTTCCTTCTCTCGTGGACGAACCTTGCGGAGGAACCCTTAGGTTTTCGGGGCATTGGATTCTCACCAATTTTTGCGTTACTCAAGCCGAGATAACTAAAAATAACCTAGCTACCCCTACCCCAAAAATACATATTTATATCTCTCCCTATCATTCCTCCCTACGGGTCCCACCTGCACGATCCTCTCCCATTATTCTCTCATCATTTGTTGCTAAGGAATTTCCCTTTTTACCCTTCCTCTTATATGTATAGATAATTAGGGGCCTTACAGAATCAGAGGAAGAATTCCTATTCCCTAAAAATACGACCATTTCGCCTTTGTGTCTTGAAAAACACAGGTTGAAGTCAAGGATAAAAGTGGACTTTCCATTTGAGATAACTATGAAGTATTTACCATTCTCATATGAGAACATGTAGGTTTTTAGCTTCCATCTTCCCTCGGTGTTCATTATGGAGAAGTCATGGTTGCGTTTTTGTTCTTGTCCTTAACATTTAATAGAACATATTTAGATTTCAAGAGGTAGCCAAAGAAAAAGGAAACTCATCACTGAGGAGTCCCTGATGTCAAGGGGAAAAAAACAATAGCTCCAGAACAAGTGTTGTTTTCTCCTTACTTTCTCTTAAGTTTATGTTAGCTAAATGTTTATAAGACACATGGATTTCTATCTCAAAACCAACATTTTCAATGCTTCTTTGAGTACACCATCTTACGCTGGTTATTTCTACTTTTTGACTGGAAACTCATCTAGGCTTTATGGACTTGGTTCCATATCATATAAAATATTGAGATTCATCTTAAAATCAATTAACAATTGAAAGAGCTACAGATCTTTTCTTAAAATCAATTAATAATTGAAAGAGCTACATATGGATCTTACAAAGATTGCAAGATCTCTCAATATTTTCAACGTAGGAACCTTCTTGAACTTTCAGTCCAGTATCCCTAATTCCACATCATGTAATTGCATTCCAAGTTGGCTTAGAACAGCATTCCATTTAGTAAATGATAGTATCGTACTCCTGTTAATATTTTTTCCCTATTGTATAGGTAATGAGGAAAAATTTACTGAAGTTCGTGCGTGTAAGAGAGTTTGCTCCCGAAGCTGAGTTTTCTAATTCCAGCCCGTCCATAGTCTTGCCCAACGTTATTTGCAGGTATGTTATTGCTAATGGTAAAGTTGTTAAATATGGCATGTCATACTCCAAATTCAATTGCTTCTACCTTTATCTCTTCTCAAACCCATGTTGAATCTTATTTCTCACCCTTTCTTTTGGTTATGAGGGCAGCTATTGCGACGATTGTCGAGATCTGGACTTGTGCCGTGACTCAGCTTTACTAGCACAGGAATGGCGCTGTGCTGTGCCACAATGTGGACAACCATATGACCAAGAAGAGATGGAGAATAAGCTGCTTCAAATCGTGCGACAGAGGGAGCGTCTCTATCACTTGCAGGATCTGGTATGCATTCGTTGCAACCAAGTCAAAGCAGCTCATTTATCGGAACAATGTAGCTGTGCCGGTTCATTTAAATGCAAAGAAGATGCGGCAAAATATTTCAGCAAGATGCTTGTTCTTCTTAATGTAGCCACTCGTCAGAAGTTTCAACTACTGCAAGAGTTCACCACGTGGATCTTAGAAAACTCATGAATTCGCTAAATTACCCATCTAACCAACTTTTATCCTAACAGTGGCTTTGCTCAAGCATTCCTGGAATTGATGTTCAAGGGAAGAAGTGATCGAACCTACTGCTCAATAATCACTTTTAAAATCACTTCTAAGGCTGTTCTGAAATGCTTGGTTCCAGCCTTAATGCATCATACTGTTGTATATTAGGGAACGTAACTGATCATGGCACAGTACGATGAGTTTTTCTTGTAGTTTCTCAACCTTTTTCTTTCCTGTTTAGTGCCTTTAGATTCTTATTGTTATTATTTTTATAAGTGAAGCTAAGATTTGAGCCTCCAACTTCAATATTTAGGTTAGTGCCATAGCAATTAGGAAACGTAAATTTGTATATAAATTTTTGTAGATCAATTAAATTTGAATTTTTTTTATACATATCTTGATTTTCTTAGTACTAAATGTTGTGAGTGGTGCTAAGTTTTTTTCTTTTTGCATACATATCTTGCATTTGAAAGCTATTGCTACATTTACTACTTGAATCTTTGGTTGTAAAGGTTTTGTCAATTGTATAGTTGGTTAAGGAAATCCATTAGTTGTAGTGGAAAAAGGGAAAAATTGATTAGCAAATAATGGTAAAAGTTCATTCATGTTCTTAGAATTTTGATTAATTGACAAATATCATATTATCTACCGTTACTAGCATAGTTTAACTATTAAAATAATTACTATCAAAATGAGTATAATTCAATCTATATTATAGATCAAACTATCATCTTTGAGAAAAAATAAATATTATTATATTATTTTAAACAAATGATATATGATTTAAATTTAAAATTTATTTTAATTCATTTTAAAGTTCTAAAAGTGGATGACATCATGATATGTACGTGGAGTTAATTTTGATTATTGTCACAAGATTGAGAACGTGTCCATTTCATCTCATTTCAATATTTACGTTAAATGGTTACCCAATAATACTTGTTTCGATTCTCTTTTTGAATCTCATTAATTATATGCTAATAATTACAATGTCGTTTCAATATTATCTATATTGATATTGTTATTAAATGATGTGATGACGATGACGAAGACGTGGAAATGTTTATTTTGTCTTATTAGTTTTGCTATGTCCTAATCCAACGACGTCAAATCAAGTTTGTAGTATTGCTTTTAGTTCCGTTCATTCCATTTTATTTATAATTTCTAACCGATTCAGTTCACGTTCATTGCTATCGCCATTAACTTAGAGAATGTTCTTTCTTCAAGAACATTGATATTGTTTGGAATTGAATGCAAAAATTTTGTGTTGTTCAATTGTTTATACGAGCTGAAGATTTTGAAATTTGATCGCTATTTGAGATGACTGAGATGACGACTCGAATCATTCAACGGTTTAAAGCTGAATTCCCAGATTCATTTGGAATTGATCCGGCGAGTGATTTCGGGCTTCGGCTTTGCAAGATGTTCGAGTCAGTTTATACGACTTGTCTCTTTCTAGTTTTCTTCACTAAAAAATGCGGTACACATTACTCACATAATTTGTCTTTTTTTGCGCTTCCTACCGCATTTCTTGCGTTGCTAATCATGATTGATATGTGGCGTAAACTCTTTGATTCATAGTTTAATTTTTTGGTGAATTTTGTTGAAAAAGATAAACAAACTGTAAGAAAGAAAATCATTTCTCTTATTAAAAATTATTTATATAAATACAGATATTTTTAATTTTATTAACGTTCCCCTCCTTCCTTAACTGAATTTCTGTTGCTGTGATTAGTAAATTCAACCCTTAAGATGATGATTGATGACAGCGAATGTATTTTTCTACGCTCAGATCATAGCATTGAAAAGCATAATTGTATTTAGAACGAATGGAAAGGTTATTTAAAAGGATCAGAAAAAACATTTAGCATCAAAGGGAGGGATTCACGATGGGTTAGCGTTACGAAACAAATTTGGTGCAATCATAACTCGAGAAACATACTGAGTGGAGATGGCGTCGGAGATATGACTTCAACAACGACGATGAGGAGAATGAAGTTGCGCCGTAGATGAACTGGCGTAGAAAATGAACGGCTAACGAAATGATGAACGACGATTTTTTTGTAAATGATGAGGCACGAGTTTAGTTTTAACCTAATCGGTTGAACCATCAACCGAACCGAACCGAACCGGTTCGTTTCGTTTCGGTTGGGTTCTGTGCTATTATTCTTGTAACCGTCCAACCGAACCAAGTCGGTCCGGTCCATCGGTTCGGTTCGATTTTTTGCACCCCTACTTTCATGTTCTTATTATTTGTTTATTTCATTCATTTAGTGATCGAGGGACGTTATTACTAATTATTACAGCTTTATCTCTTTCTCTCTTATGACATATTGTTGTGCCTGTCAATAACAACAGGTTGATGATGATAATCCATTACCTGTACATCAGTTATTTAATTCACTTTTCATTTTCCAGTGGCAAAAATGAAGATTTTTAAGAATCTTGATGTCAAATAGATGATGGATCATGCTGAACTGCATGCAATTCTGCTCCACATTGTCCTCATCTCCCTCTTTGGTTTGCTCTTTTTCCCCCATGAAACTAATAAGTACTAGGTTTTATCATGTGTTCATCTTCTTCATATCCTAGCTTCCTTTTTTCCAACAATTTTTGCATCTAATATGGCTTTGTCCATTCTTAAAGGATTGCTCCAAGATTATGTTCAATCTCTGATTGAAGAGGTGGCAACTAATATATTAATTTCTTATCTATTGTTTCTTTTTCATTCTAACTTACTTGGGTACATAATTGCTCCATCTTCAAATTATTATTAATTTAACATTGTCATAATATGTCTTGTAGAGGATTGTTAATGAGAGGTTCTTCCAGATTTTAACAAAATTTGAAGAGTCTGATTGTGTTCAGTTGATCAATATTTATCTCAGGGATGTTGAATCAATCTTATCAGAACTTAGTACTACTATGTAAGCTTTTTCTAAACTCTCGCAAATTGCATTGTAGTTTTTCATTTGTTGATTAATAGCTTTAAATATGCAGTGATTCTTTGGACCTCGATTTCTCTAAGTTGAGTATGTTGGCCGATAAAATAGAGAAGAAAAGCATCCGGTAGTTTACTATTCCTTTACTCTTTTGAATTTCTTAAAATTCATAGATCTACTACATACAAATTAAACTATGTAAAAGTTTAAGGTTGTATTAAACAAAAAAAAATCAATTCATATCTAATGGTCTAAATAAGTTTTAAAAGAGTATTTGTGATCCTAAGTGTTTATTTACAATTGTCTTGGGTTTGTATTATTTAAGCATTTAGAAAAAGTGGATGTGTGTATGTGGCAGCATTGGTGCACAGCACATGAAGCTGGCAGCTATCCGTCTCATTGAGGCTTGTGATAAGGAGGACCAGAAAATGTAAGACAGTTTACCAAAATAAATCACTTCCTATGTGTGTATATATGTAGAACTAAAGTCTTCCAATGTTAAATTTTGGACTCTCAAACTTCTACGATTATTATAAGAATTTTTTTTTTTTTAATTTGGACCCATCTTATATAAGTGTTTTTTTTTTTTCTAACCATGTGGTGGATAAACCATGTTGGTTTAGTGTCTCCCAAGGTGTTAATTGGATGAGGCATGAATTCACCATTACTCAAAACAAATTTCAGCCAGTTCTTCAGGTTTGATATATTACTAATTAATGATCTATAGCTTTTTGTTGATGTTTGATGTTTGATGTGTTGACATAAGGTGAATGCTTTTGTTATTATTGCAGATGGAACAGAGGATTTTGAGAGTCATGAGCAAGCCAAAGTATACATAGAAAGCTTACGTGTTTTTGAAGATGGGGTTGTATTATTATTAATATATCATCTTCTAAAGTATTATAAGCTTTGTATCATTTTGGTGTCTTTATTTGTAAAATTATGCTCAAGTAAATAAAATCCAGCCTCCTCCTACCATTCAAAATTCAAAATTAAATTGCAGTTTGTGGAGTAATTTTCTTATATTCAATGAATTTTAATTAAAACTAAACTTTGAATGATTAAAATTATGATTATTCATGAAGATCAAAATGGGACCAAAATAAAATTGAATTGATTCTAAAATTGATATATTTATTAAAATATCAGTTGATTAAAATACTATCCTTTACAAAAATACTCTCACTCAAAAGTTTGCATTAATATTTTTTCTAGCTAAATAATTTACAAATATAACATTATACTAACTATTAGTTTCTCTTTTTTTTTTTTTTATAGACTATGAACATGGTTGTAAACAATTTCAACAATTTTTTCATCTAAAATAATTTTCCAACAAAAAAAAATCACTTATCTATACTTCATCACCTCCCTATTCCAATGGTAGAGAAGACATATAAGAATGATTGATAGGTGTAAATAAACAGTTTTTACTTGTGTACTCATTAACCGTAAGAACATTCTTAATTTTTTTTAAAAGATTAAGCGGGCGTTAACCCACTCCACATTTGAAAAAAGAATTATGAAAACCTAGATTATTTACTATTTTTCGTTGTTCCATCCTTTTCTAATCCTTCCTTAAAAAAAATACTATCATAGCATTACCTATCATAATCCTTCTTCCAAACATATACTACAACACTAAGACTATTATAATACAAGATTATCATAACACTAATCCTTTCATAAATCACCCGTTCTTCCAATGTTTCCAAAACTATTATATTTTTTATACAATAAGGACTCAACTGATAAAATACTCAAATATGAAGGACTGACTTGTAATTTAAGCCAAAAAAAGGGGGGGCACTAAAAAAATAAAACAAGAAAAAGTGCGTCAAAAATAATTTCCTGAGCCATTTCCATTAGCCACTTTCTCACTACCTCAAATCGTCTCTTCGGTACTCAACACCCGGCCCGGATACGGCAATCGCCATGGCAGCGATCACTCACCGGAGCTTCTTGAACCTCACTGCCTTTAAATCCTTCACGGCTGAGACAAGAAGGCGCTATGAGAGGAGAAAGTTTGGTACTAAAAGCTCTGTTAAGTGCTCTCAGACATTGGAAGGGTCCGCCCAAACTGTTACTACGGTGTCAAATGGCAAGGATTCGTTAGAAATTTGTCGAGTCCTCAATGGAATGTGGCAGACCAGCGGTGGATGGGGGAGAATCGACCGTGACGACGCGGTGGAGGCAATGCTCCGATATGCCGACGCCGGACTTACAACCTTTGATATGGCCGACCACTGTACGTATTGCAACGCTGTAGGGAACTAAAATCCACATATATTTTGAAATTGAAATTATCTGGCAATATTTTCATCTTCTTTTTGGCGTTTGTTTTCTTGTGGACCACTCAGTAATCTGTGCGTTTCGATGCATAAACAGCTTTAATGAAGCCACGTGGTTTGTTTGTGTGCCACAAATTGTTTGAAACTTCCTGGTTTGATTTGATTTTATCCTTTCTTTCTCTTCCCTGTTAGATGTAGTTTTGAAGGAGGTCTGTTTTTGGGACATAGTATTTTTCGTTTCTTAGGATAAATGCCTGTGTAGACTGTGGAAGATTGTGGAAGATAGGGCTTATGGTATGTAGACTAGGAAAATATGCAAGTTAAGAACAACTGAAGTGGGGTTCTCTTCTTTGGTTCATTTAGCTTCACACAGTTGAAATGGCGAAGTTTTTAGCTAATTCTTTCAGTGGGTTAACTTTTGAGTTTGTGAGGCAGAGAAGAGAATACCAGTCACAGAAATTGAATTCTGGATATTGTCGATGTGTGCTTACTGAAAATAAACGACGGGCGGTGGTTAAGAATGGCGAGGATGCATTAGATGTGTGTCAGGTTGTAAATGGAATGTGGCAAACCAGCGGGGGATGGGGTCGAATAGATCGAGATACTGCAGTTGATGCAATGATTAAATATGCTGATTCTGGACTTGACACTTTTGATATGGCTGATATATGTATGCAAATTGCCAGCTCTTTTGTTGTTTGTTGTAATTTTTAGCGCTCACGTTGATTTTTTGCTGGTTGTGCTGCAATTTCCTTCTGCTTATTAGGAAATGAACCAAAATGAATAAGGCAATGTTGATATGAAGTTGTTAAATTTGGAGTTTCATGAGGATTATCGTTCACTAAACCCCGTGATTGATACTACTCTTTAAGTATGCCTGCTGTTTGAAATGAAGAGATTGTAACTATCTAGTGGGTTTGACTTGATTCCTCAAAATTTGGTGCCCCTTCATTTTCATAGATGGACCTGCTGAAGATTTGTATGGCATCTTCATCAATCGAATTCGTAGAGAGCGTCCTGAACTCCTAGAGAGTGTAAGAGGGTGAGCTACTAACTCACTGTAGGTTGTTGGTTGTTGGTTGAGATCCATGTTAATTGGAAGAACATGGGCATTTGCAATTAGACTAGAGTACAGAAAAGAAATTTATGAAGCCTTTTTTTGTTTGGTTTTTTTTTTTCATATGCTACTTTCAAGGAAGCTTACAGAGTCGAAAATTGAAAATTCATGTTTCTATTCAATATTGAATATGCAGGCTTACAAAATGGGTGCCACCACCGGTGAAGATGACAAGTAGTTATGTCCGGGAGAGCATTAATATCTCACGCAAGAGAATGGATGTGTCTTCTTTGGATATGCTTCAGTTTCACTGGTAGATAAGAATTAACATTTTCCCTTATGGACTGCATATTTGTTTGCATGTTGTTAACTTTTCGTGTTGTTTGTCAATTGCTTTTCAATGCTCGTATTTGATTCTAAGTCGTGATTTGATAATTAGATTGAACATTGAACCTTGAACCTTGAACCTGAGTGGCTCTGCTTTTTATCTGGCATAACATCATCCAATTTGAAGTTGTTAAAATAGTTTGACTGCAAAGATGTTCACTTAAACCAAAATATAGTTTATCTTTATGGAAACACTGGTTTTCACAATTGATTATCGTATTCACTCGTGAAAGAAAAAATTAGGCAGGGCTGTACTAATGCTTCGCTGGCTATTTTAGACTTGTGAAATGTACATTGAAATTTATATCACATCAAATTTCTTAGGATCAATGAATTGAACCTATAATTTGAGCATATAACTCATCTAGGGTTCTCGAAGAGCAGCTTCAATTTCCTATTCATTTTTCGATTTTCAGACATCTTGGTCATTGCAACGTAAAACTTTGTCTAGTTTTTGTCTTCTTCTCGAATGCATGGTGTATCGTTCATTATGTATCCTTAGGACCTCCTTAACACCCGATGTTTTTATATGGTTCTTCTTTAGGTGGGATTATTCGAATCCTGGCTATCTTGATGCTCTCAAACATCTGACTGATTTGAAAGAGGAGGGTAAGTATTATTTATTTGAGCTCTTTGATTTTGTTTTTAGTTGTCTGATCATATATATATATATTTAGAAAAATTTATTTAATTTAATTATTTTAGCAAGTGGTGTGTAGGTAAAATCAAGACGGTTGCTTTGACAAATTTTGACACTGAAAGGTTACAAATTATTTTGGAAAATGATATACCTGTCGTGAGTAATCAGGTAAATGTCAGGTGTATTTCTTTCGTTCATTGCCTTTTTAGTTTGTAATTGACTCGTATCTTTAATGGAAATTCACCAGGTTCAGCACTCTATTGTTGATATGAGGCCTCAACAGAAGATGGCAGAGCTTTGCAAGCTCACAGGAGTCAAACTTATTACGTATCTCTTTGTCTCTCCCGCTATTCCATTTTCCAATCATCCCGAGTCATGTTGTCGTTGATGTTACCGTTTTCATATGATCTATAGCTTTTACCTTTTATTTGATTCTGCTACCCACACTTCCAATTTTTTCTTCTTTTTGAAGTATGATTTCTACTGCAGGTATGGAACTGTAATGGGTGGCTTGTTATCTGAAAAATTCCTCGACACCAACTTAATGATTCCTTTTGCTGGCCCTCCATTAAATACTCCCTCTCTGCAAAAGTACAAAAGGGTATGAAATTACAAATCCTTTTACGTTAATGATCCTGGACCAAGAAATTCATCAATATTATCGAATTCGGAAATGAATTACATTCCATAGGGATTCCTATCATAGTTTAGACTCATGTCTAGATGAAAAATATTGACATTAAAACTGAATGGTGATGCTCTTTCTCAATGAAAGAAAGGTGGACAAGGGAAAAATCTTCTAGAATCTGTTGTTTAATCTTAAGTAAGTTCGAAATCTTTTACACGGTAGATGGTTGATGCGTGGGGAGGTTGGAGTTTGTTTCAAGTTCTGCTACAGACACTTAAAAGAGTTGCTTCTAAGCACGGGGTCTCAATTCCAACCGTCGCTGTCAAATACATACTTGATCAGGTAGAGTGGCCTTTCTAGTAAACAAGATAGCATTCATTTAAATCTCAGTAACTATCTACATCGGATTATACTTTTTTTGATTCACAATGCGACTTAGTTTGCCTTCTGAGATTGCAGCCAGCTGTGGCGGGATCGATGATAGGTGTTCGGCTTGGATTGTCAGAGCATTTGCAAGACACAAATGCCATCTTTTCTCTTGTTCTTGACGAGGAGGATGTAAACAGCATCCAGGAAGTATCCAAAAAAAGTAAGGATCTTCTTAGAATTATTGGGGACTGTGGGGATGAATATAGACGTGCATAACTTAGCAGTTGTGTTCTTCTTATCTGTTAATGATATGAAATATTTCTTAATATTTGGTCAACTTGTAAAATTATAATGTCACACAATAATCAATATATGGAACATATTAAACTTATCCAACTAGTGGCAGTTTTGTAGCTCGTAATGGAATGATCTTGTAATATAATGATATCCAAAACTCATGTTTAAATTAAACGTTTTGGTTCTGATTTGTAATACCAAACTTATTATATTTCCCCGGTTTTCAATCCAATCTTTTCCAATGATTTCATGTTCCACGATCCTATTTCTATTCTACACTCGATTCTTCTCTTATTCCAACACTTTTCATATTTCTAGTAATCTTGATCACATTCCTAACTCTTAAACAACCTTGAATTCAAGTTGGATCATAATCAGCTTGTCGCACTCCAATCCATAAAGTAAAATGTGCCTCCTATGAAAAAAAATAAAAGAATGTGCAACTCCTGACCATTAATAAACATTAAATGAACTAATGATGTGGCATTATCTAGCGCCTCTTTTGTATTTTTCTAAAGTAAAATGTCCATTTATATCCAAAATTATTTAAAACTTTTGACTTCTATTTTTATATATCAATTAACAAATAAATAGACCAATTTAGACCTTTCATTTCAATTAGCTAATCATCAATGAATCAATCTTTGAAGGGAAGAAGATGATGATTACAGTTGATGCATGAGATCCTTCTCAAAGAATATTCTAATCAAAAGTCTAAATTGATTAATTTATAAGACCCAATATTTTTCCTAACGTTTCTTTATGTATGGCGTTAACTAATATACTTATAAAAATTCAAATCAAGACAATCGACAATGATACATCTTCAACTCAAAAGTTTAAGGTATAAGTTGGTATGTTCTATTAATTTATGTGTTCATATATAAAGTTCTGAGGGGATTTAAATTATTTGATGACATACTTAACCAAGCCAGGAATGTGGATGTTGAAAAAGTAGTCTTCCCAATTGATAACTGTAGGATGAAAGTAAAATGTTTCTTCAAGGTCTGAATTTCTTGTTGTACGTCTCAATCTTTCTGTATTTGTATCATCAAAACTGTGTATATTTGGGGATAGAAAAGGTAAATGGTAAGTAATTAAAAATACCTCAAATGATGCAGTAAAAAAGAGAATGAATTTGATTTGCATATTAATAATAGAAAACCAAAATATAGTTGAAAGGCTCTGTTTTACACTTTCTATCTGTGTTTTTCAAAATCAAGTTAAGTTTTTTTTTTGAAAAAAAAGACTTTGTTTTGAGATTTTTTTATTAGAAGTTATTTAAGAAAACTATGATAAGAATATTAGACAGATACAAACAAAAAAGTTAAAAACTAAGGTCACATTCTATTACACACATTTCATCTCTAAATTTTTCTGATTTGTGATCTACTTTTACTATCATTTTCATAAACCAAAAATTGAAAACTAAAAAACGAGTTTTTGTTTTTTAAATTTGAATTAGAATTCATCCCTTGTACTAATGAGAGATACATGTTATTGTAAGAAGTAGAGATAAAATATGCTTAACTTTTATTATAAAAGAAAACAAAATAGTTACCAAATGAGATTGAAATCATTATCAGTAAAGATCTAAACTCAACAAAGAAGCAAAAGATTTGATAATTTATAGATCATTTAAATAGAAAAATAAATAATAAAAAAAGAAAGATCGAAACATAGGTGGCTTTAAAGAAGAGATATGGACGATAAAGTTGGACAAGATGCATCACATGATTGTATTTTTTCTTGTGTTGATCATATTTTTCTTGGAACCAATGGCATAGCATGATATTGCTCACTTTCAATCCCTTCATAATATAACACATGTGATTAAACATGTATGAAGTTGAATATGAAGTTGTATGATGTTAAACGTGTATACCTATAATTTAGGTCATGTTTGGATTAATCTTTTATGGCATTTGAGATGATAAAATTTTAAAAGTATATTTTTCTTTTATAAAATCTAATTTTTCAACAAAGATGTGATGCAACTATATACAACTCGTTAATCACTATCAAAAACACCTTAGATAAGATCAATATAGGGCAATGAAAAATATATAAAAATATAGAAATCTAACTCACATTGACAAAGTGTCCTTCAATCATCAAAAACTTAGCATAGTCTAATTAATTTAAACAATAATTTACTAAATTTTGAAACTTCACCCCAAAATCAGAAAAATATTTATCAACCACAAGATTGTAAAAAAAAAAAATCTATATAGAATTTGAAAAATAAAAACATTGAATAATGAGTCATTAACCATTTAATAAATTGTGTAATAATGAATGTAGTTAGGTTGGGCTTTAGATAAATTGTTAGTATATGAAGAATGCATTAATTATTATTTATACCTTCAAAAGAAAGGAATAGCGAATGGCCATATATCTACGAAAGGTAACCATGTTGTTGAAGATTTTGGGTTTCCTAACTTTAATGCCTTTTCCATCTCTATCTATCAATGGCTTCTCAACAAAGTACTTCTCTAGAAAGTCCTTCAAATCCCCATATTTTATACAATTTCTCCTCGAAGAACCAACATGATAGATCACGTGACATGGCTTTCCTTCACGTGCATGAACCATCATTGTCATGATCATTGCATTCACCACCATATCTGCTCGAATCTATATGTATACATAATATCCAATTCATAGTTTATTAGACAAATGAAAAAAATATATATAACAAGATTTTTGTCATTTAAAACCATTTTTAAAAAATAAAGTAATTAAACTTAAATTTTTAATTACCGCATCCAAGATTGGAATTGGTATCGATTGTCCGGTATAACTCAACAAAGACAAAAGGAAAATCATTACAAACTAAATTAAATTTGATTTTTTTTTTGGGTAAATTGTAAAAATCGTGATAGTATAGTTGCAATTACACCATCGAATTTTCAATTGCAAAAATTGAATTCCTAAAATTTATCCAAGTGTTGAATACAATTTCTACACAAGTATAGATAAGTTGATTCATTTTTTAAAATTGAAAGTCCGAAAGTATGATTGCAACTACCACACGTGATCTTTTTTCCATTAATCAATAAATCATTTTAAATATACCTCATCCCTTCCATCCAACATGGGAAAGGTTGTTTGTAAGTACTTGTTATAACGGCAGGTCGTATGATAACCAATTGTCTATGATCTTTGAAGTCGCTAATAATCATCTCTCCCATTGCCTTTGTAAATACATATGTATTTGGCCATCCCTACAACTTAGCCCTAATTTTAAATAATAAATAAAATGTAGTGAAATTACAAGTTTTTATTTAGCTAATTAATTAGATTTAATTTTTAAAAAAATTGCAAAAACCATCCATAAAATATGAGAATAGTTACAATTACACCTATAAATTTTTAAAATTAAAAATTGAGCCCTCAAACTTATTTAAATTTTAAAATTTGACCTCTAAACTTACATAATTGTACACAATTAATTGAATTGATTATATAAGATTGATGATTCAATTTTTATTAAATGTAGGCCTAATTTTACACTAATTATCATAAACTTAAAGGTCTGATTTTAACATTTTTAAAGTTAGGGGCTCAATTGTTGTTATTGAAAGTTTATAGTAGTTTTTGCCATTTATATATCATGAGTTAATTAAAGGCCTAATTGTTTCATGGTTAGAGTTATAGTTTGTTGTGTAGCTCCTTTGCTTATGAGTTTATTTAGTGTCTCTTCCATAAGCTTTTGTTCTTCCTCAATGTTGAGTCCAATAGTGCCATTAAGAGATTCACCCATTTTATATGAGATTTCTTCAATAATATCTTCTTTTTCCCCTGAAATCGTAAGCTTAACAAAAACCATACAAATACTTATTTTTGGGATGAAATTTTTGGTTTTACCATAGATTTGGTCTAACAACGACTGTGACCCGCTTAATCAAGTTATGAGCTTCTCGTTGTTCAAATTACGACAATGTTGAGAAATATATACAAACTTTATATTTTACTCACTTAGTAAGGATTAAATTTGTAATTTTAACTTTTAATATGCTTATTAACATGCAAGACACATTAATAATATTGTCTCTAAAAGATGAAATATTGAATGGGATCACTTTGAAACTTCACTCACCAGTGGATACATGAACAACAACTTCCAAATTAGAACATTGTTTTGCAAAGTTTAGTACATGTTTAGCTCCCAATGTGTTGGTTCCAAAAGCTATTACATCATATCTGCACAATACAATAAAAATTAAGTCTAATTAGTCTAGATTTTTAAAATAAATTTTCTTGTTTTTTGTGAATCCAAACATAGAAAAATAATGCATATACCTTACCTTTCATCAAATTTTGTAGTTGCAGCTAAATTAACAATAATTTGATCCTTCATCTCTTTCAACAAATATGAGTCTTTCAACCCTAGATTTGGGCTTCCGATATTACCAATCACTAAACAAATTTTCTCTGAAATTAAGCCATTGATATTTCCACCCCATTTCTCCTTCAACACTCTAAATACATCTTCTCCACAACCTGCATGCATTATTATTTTACCTCCAAAAATACAAATAACAATCTCGATAGTTACGTTGAATTTGTTCTTCAAAAGACAAAATCTTGTACCTCGTCATGAAAGCATTGTGTAGCCATAATTTCATCCGCACTACGTAAAAGTAGATAGAATTTCTTCACATTTGGTTGAACCCTCGATATTTTCTCCGCCATAACTATTTATTAGTGATACAAATCTAAATTAGAAAAAAAAAATCAAAAGGAATATATATATATATATAGATAGATAAAGTACATACTCTTTCCTAGAAAGCCAGTGACACCCATAACAAATATGCTCTTGTTCTCAAGAAACTCCATGGATGAAAAATTAACCTAATAAAGGGGGAAATAATTAGAGAATTATTTTCAAGATGGACTTAGAATAACCCATGACATGAAGGGTCTTATTATTATTATTATTTTAAAGGTATTGTAATAAATGCAAGGGTGGGAAGTTGAATCTGGGACCTCTTGTCCACAGGTACATACATGTGCTAGTTGAGTTAAGCGCATATTGGCAGGTCTTATTATTTAAATAAACTATATATGAAGAAGAAGGAAACGAGTAATCAGAGTGCATGCACTTAGTTTTTAATTAATAATTAATGACTCCTAATTAAAGAAAGGCCATGCATATATACTATATATTATATAGTATAAGTCAAAAGTCCTACCTTAGCCTCCTAACAAATCAATTAATATCAATATATATTTAATAATTCACATTGATGAGCCATTTTTCAAATTAAATTTGTATGTTCATCTTTATATAGAAAATAAATAATATAATGGAGAACCATGTGTTTTCCATATAGAGCAAGAAACCAAGAAAATTAAAGATTTTTCTTACTTTGTTAATTTTATAATTAAAATGTTCTCTCTCACTTTTTTTTTTAAAAAAATTACTTATTTGGTTGATATTGTTGGTGAGGATTGAAACATCTACTAATATCTTAATTAAACTAAGTTATGATCATTAGGTAAGTAAATGACGTGGAACATTAATGAAGTATAATTGAAAATTTGAAACCATGGTTTTAAAAACAATTGATTATTGATTATAGGTCATTGTTTAAAATGAAACAAACTAATTTCAGTATTTATCAATTATAAACAACAATGAAGGCGTTTTTTTGAATTGGTAAAAGGCACGAGTAAAATCTCTCATTGCATAGCTGATTTTTAATGTAGTAGTTGATATTTTGTAAATTAAAACATTTGAGCAAACCGCAAAAGGCATCCCCTCACTCGCAGTTATGCCTTCGAACTTTCAAAATAAAAATTGTGCTCTTCAACTTATCGAAAATTGAACTCATAAGTGTATAAATTGTATTTGATTGTATAAGTTTGAAATTCTTTTTTTTTTTTTTGGTGTTGTTGTTGTTGGTAGGTTTAATCTTTAAAATTACTAAGAGGATTGTAAATAAACGAACTGCTCAATTTTCCCGCTATAATTCTACTAGATTTCCTCTCTGCCCTAACACAAAACTAAACTTTCTCGAAACACTTCGCGGTTCTTCTCTCCGGTTGCAAATACTACAAATCGCGACGCATTGCAATAAAACAAATTTTCAGATTTTGTTCTCTGCCGCTAACTTTTGTGAGTTCTTTTTTCGTTTTACCTAAATTCTCGATTTCTTCGGTTTTTGCTTTCTTCATTTCCGATTTCCCGTAGTATTGTGTGATTTGGATTAGATTTTTAATTCTCGAAGCCATGTGGCCGAGTGTGGGAGATTTCTATGGTGGCTCTTAATCTGTCTTGATTTACATTTTGTATTACATTGTGGAGTGGTGTCGTTACTGTTAATTAGCAGAGTAATCGTTCTCCTAATCTGTCCTTTTAATCTTTGTTGATAGGAGATGGATGTGAATAATGGAATGGAGACTATGAGATTTTCCTATTTACTTGATGATGAATTGGTAGCTGTCACTGAAATGAGGTACGCTTTCGTTCGAATTTTATCTTTGATTTATAGACATTACATGTGTCATGCTACCTTTACTGCAAACCTTTGAGCTTCCTGATATGAAACTACAAAATATTTATTGATTTCATATTAATGTTATGAACCAACTAGAATTAATTTGAAGTTGGATTTGATGGAAACCTAACGTGAAGTATCATTTGATCCGATCAAACTCCACGCGTCTTGTCTCATAAATGCTCAACCTCCCTAAAAGTCTGCTCCTTTCCAATGAAACATGACAAAAAGGGAATGAAATGAAACAAAAAACAGTAGAGAGGTTTTATTCTCTTTACGCTCACAAGCCATACCTTTTGATTTTGCCTTAGGAGAGGATAGTTTACTACACACATACCTGATAGATAATACACTTTTAATATATTGTAATTTTGATGCTTGATAAGAAAGAATCATTTGAAGACGTGTTTAACTAGTCCAGGAATATGGACATTCATGAAGTAATCTTCCCAGTTAATATCTTTAGGGTCCAAGAAGAATGTCTCTGTTTCTGTATCTCTGTTTTGAATATTCCTTCTCAACATTTCTGCATTTGTATCGTCAAAACTGTACATCAGAACAAAGAAATATAGGAGAAATCAGAAAAATGTTGATAAAAATTCTGAAACTAAAGTAAAATATATAAATCCAAATGAAATGAGAGCAAAATGAACACAAAATCTAGAAAACTTTCACTTACATGGCACTGAAGAATAGATAAGGGCGGTAAAGTTCGATGAGCCGCATCACTAAATTGAACTTCCTCTTCGTATCGACATACATGTCTTGAAAAGAGTGGCAAAATGCCTTGTTTGCGAATTCCAATCCCTTAATAATTCAATCATTAAAAAAGATTCATAGAGTTCACTAATTAAATATCAAATATAAATAGGACGTGCATAGTTTAGTTAATCTAAAGTAGATAAGAGTCTTTGGACAAAGTAGTTTAGATTGATACTTCCCATTTTTAATAGAATATAATGGAGGAATAGATTAAAAAGCTTTCTTAGTTTAATCATAGATTTGTGTAATTGTAAGTAGCAATCACAAAAACATGGTAGGGTGGCCGTGCTGCCACGATTAACTGAGATTCAAGAAAAAAACGTTTAAGTATCTTCAGAAAAATTAGGTAGCGAACATTCATGTATCTACGGAAGCTGGCCATATTGTTGAAGATTGTAACTTTCACAACCTTCACAGCATTTCCATTTTTATTGATCCATGGTTTTTCAGTGAAATATCTGTAGTTGAAACGTTTGAAATCAATATATCTCATAGAATTTCTTGTCGAAGAACCCACGTGATATATGGTTTGATTAGATGGTGGAAGTTCATGAGCTACCATTGCCATGATAATCATATTTACCACCATATCTGCAGGAACCTTATATTTAAAAATATATATATTACTTTTTTTATTCAATTATAATACTCAACAGAAAACCTGAACATTTAGAAAGAAATTATGTTATCTCACCAAATCAACAATTGAATTAATCCCAGCAAGAAAAAACGTTAGTTTTCCTTTACCATATCCAAGAATAAGACTATCGATGGCTACATATTCTCAGCATTGAAGTCAAAAGCTTAATATGCTTACTCAAGAAACAGAGTTAATTTTTGCTTTGACTACTTCTTTGGTTCTTTTTTAGTTTCCGAAGCTATTCAGATTTGGAAGATATTTTTGAACTACGTACCTGATGCCTTCAATCCAGCCTGGAAAAGGTTCTCTGTAAATACTTGTAACTATTGTTGGTCATATGATGATTAAAGGTAGATTGTTTTTTGGATCACTCACCACCATCTCACCCATTGCCTTTGTAAATACATATGTATTTTGGCCATCCATATATCCTAGTCCTAATCATAATAATAATTGAAAACTTTTTTAAATACTATAACATATCTTATCATTTAAGATAACTTCATCTTCGTTTCCTAACCATTTAGTTTTTGAAAATTAACATCGTAAACATCTCTCTGACCTTTATATTCAATTCTCAATATTTTAAAAAACCAAGTCAATTTTTTTAAAACAAAAAGAAGTAGTTTGTAAAAACTTGTTTTGGTTTTTAATTGAGCTAAAAATTAAACTACTTAAGGATGAAAATCATTTGTAAGAAGTCGAGAGAAAATAAGTTAACAGTTCAAAAACAAAAATGAAAACGAGGCCTTGTTTAAGATTGAATTAAGTGTATTCCTTTGTAGGCCTAAGTGTTTCAACGCTAGATTTATAGTTTCTTGCATAGCTCCATTTTCTTCCGCTACTTTTTGTTCTGTAGCAATGTCTAGCCCTTCCATCCCATTAAGAGACTCACCCAATGTATATGGAGTTTCCAAGATATGCCCTTCCCTTTCTCCTGAAACATAAGCTAACGCCAAAACACATCTTCTCCGATTATTTAATATAAAGTACGCCTCTTGTGGCTTGAGTATAAGTTAAAACAGAAATGTTTTGTGTAACCAGGCATAACTCTAGACTAACTGGCATTATTTTGCTGTATTAAAAAAATAATAAAAAATGAAAGAAAAAAGAAAAACCGGGAAAAGTAAAATAAGAACTGAAAATATTATAATTATTGCTAGTTTAAGGGGGTGTTTGACTCAAAAAGTGGAGAAGGAGGAGCTGTGAACTCTAATCCTTATTTGGTCTAAAAAGTTTGTGGGTTCCACTATTAAGAAAATATCAATTTTATACCTTTTCAACTCTTTACACAGTGGCCAATAAAGTTTAGTTCAATTGACATCTGTATGGATTGAGGACCAAGAGATCCTAGGTTTAAATTCTCCACTTCAATTTATACTAAAAAAGCTCCTTACACTATGCACCTAAGAGTTCATAATTCTCTAGTTTTCGTAACTTCTTGGAACTCAACTCACTATTCCCCTCCTTGTCCGTGGGATTTTGGCTTAAGGAGTTGAGAGTTTATGAGTTAGGGGTGATCTCTATGTTTGTGGGTCCCACAGATAAAAAAAAATTATCAATTATCTTATTATTTTTTATTCATTCATGTTCACAAGTCACAACAAAATGCTAAGGATATAGAAGAATCAAATTATGTTTTTCTGTTCTCTTCTAATTTTTTTTATTTGTTATCTATTTTTTTTATATATAAAAGTATGTTTGTGTTTATTCTTCATTTATAGATTTCTTTTTTAGTACACAACATAAGTTGGGAAAACTTGAACCCAAGACTTCGTGGTTAACATATACATATGTCTATGCTCTTATGTTTAAATCATATGTAATATTGAGAATCTTTTTTTAATGTAACCTTGAGAATCTTGTTCATGTTTTTTTTATTCATTTAGTATATTTTTATTAAAGTTATTTTATTAATGAAATTGTTAAGTGACTTATACTTTGATTATTGTTTTATGTAATAAAATATGTAAAGCAAGAAATATTAAAGTCTTTTCTTTAATTTTTTTACCTATAAAATCATTTAAAAAAAATTATGATTTCATATTTATAATGTTATTAGGGTCATAATGTAACTTTTCCATCTTCCATAACTGATATTACATAATACTATATGTTATTACACAACTAGCAACATTTCTATCTTCCACTTTATTTGGATATATATAGATTAGATGATTAAGTTTACAACGTGTAAGCTCAAGATGATAAGAAATGAAATTTGAATTGTGCAAACAAAGCAAATTCAAAGATACATTCGAAAGATGACAACATTGTCT
Source organism: Cucumis hystrix (assembly GCA_025688845.1). Lineage (NCBI taxonomy): Eukaryota > Viridiplantae > Streptophyta > Magnoliopsida > Cucurbitales > Cucurbitaceae > Cucumis > Cucumis hystrix. The sequence continues at coordinate 12,386,661 of CM046893.1, forward strand.
CTTTAGTGAATATATTCATTTTCCACTTATTACGATGTGAACATAAAAATGATATAAATATAAAAATATTGAAATGATTGTTCTAATTTTATAAAGTTAAGTTAAAACTATAACTTTTTTGTGTGTGATTTTCACGTGCATCACACGTGTTATTTACTAGTTTAATATATAGTGATGTATACTGATCGGTGGATACATGGACAAGAAGTTTCAAATTAGGACACTGCTTTGCTAAGCTGACAACATGTTTAGCTCCCAGGGTATTAGTAGCCAGTGCGACGTCGTATCTAGTAAAAAAGAAATGGAAAACATTTTACAATGACGAAACAAAATGGTACGAAATATCTTGTATTTTGTTTGTACCTCTCATCGAACTTGGTTGTGGCAGCCAAATTAACAATGATTTCCACTTGATTCTTCATCTCTTCAACCAAATTTGAATCTATCGATCCCATTTGTGTGAGTGAAACTTCCCCAGGTACCACACAAACCTTCTCTGAAATTAAGGTATCAAACTCTCCACCCCACATCTTCTTTAATACTTTAAACAAATCCTTTCCTATCACCTGTATAATTGACATAATGCATTATTTTTCCTATCTATTACTTAAAACAACGTTACATTCTTTAAGAAACAAACAAAAAAAAAAATGCTAATGATTTGTGTTGAGCATTATGTGTATACCTCATTGTAGAAACGTTTCATAGCTATCATCTTGTCTTTGACCTAGAGTTTCTTCACATTTGGTTGAATCCTCGATATTTTCTCCACCAAAACTATAATTTAATGTAACCATATTATAGCAAAATCACAATGGAGGTAATTCAATTCATTTGGTTTTTTTGTTTTTTAAAAAAAAAAAGGTTTGTAAAGAAAAACATATTAAATTTTACTTTCTAAGCCTGGAGTGTTGTATCTATTTGTCTTCAAACTTCAAAAGGGTATATTATAATTTATACTTAATCCATGTTGTTAATATTATTAGTGGAATGTTTGTATGTAATGACAATTATAATCACGATGCAAATCATCCTCTACATATATAACAAAAACCTAAAAATAAAAGTCTCCTATGTAACACGATCAATATTTTTGTATCATACAAAATCCAAACAATACACATACTCTTTGCAAGAAAACCAGTGGCCCCTGTGACCAAAATACTCTTGTTCTCAAGAAACTCCATTGCAATGTCACACTTATCCATATGCTATGTACAGATGTTTGGGTATATTTATAACGCTATAGTGAATGCAATAATTTTATTTTAGCAAAGGTGGCCCCAGTTCTAAAGCTTGATAAGGCTCGAGAAGTCGACAAGAGATAAATCCCAAAAGTAAAAAGGGAAAAAGAGGTATTACTATTCTTTTTTTCTCCCATAGTAGATAAGGTCTAATTTTTAGTAGTGGTAGGATGCAAAAAATGAATGTAGTTTATGGTGAACTTAAATGTATATATCATTATTATTATTTTTACAAAATAATAGAGTTAAAAGAAATGGAATAATAAAATTTAATTTCTACATTGGTAAACCAAAATATGAATGGCTAACAAGACTTCTAAATGACATGTCTTGAACGCTTAAAGAAACATGACTAACTATATTACATATTTTAAACGAGAAAATAGACTAAGAAAAAGGGAAAAAAAAAATGAACACGAAAGTGAAATTCAATTAAATTCAGCACCCAAATATAGGTGTAGACATATTTGAAGTGTTGTATGAAATGTATGAAAATGTGAAGCATATAATAATTGCAACTGCTTAACAACAAAATTTTGAAGTGTACCCATTTTCCTTCGTCAAACTTATAGGTTGCCGCTCCAATAAAATTATGAATCATTTGGGACAAATATTATCTATGACTATGATAACCATCCTCTTGGTACATTAAATACTATTTAAAACTCTTCAATTAGTTACCGTAGAACTCTCAATTTGCTACCATTTTTACTATTTATTATTATTGTTACTATTTGACATTCATAATTTTTTTATTCTTTGCTACCGTGATTGCTATTTTATTATCAAACTAAAATAATCTACACATCAAACACATATTATTATAACTCAAATTAAAATATTTTATACCCTAAACTCAAACTATAATAACTCATACTAAGACTCAAAAGTTTCGTTTTTATTTGTTAGTTTAAAAGGAAAGTTTGTGAGTCTCATTCGGAAGTCAGCCATTTGGAAAAATAGAAATATTTCCAAAGTGCAAATAACATACAATAAACATATAAAAAACAATTAGTTGAAATTCTTAACATGGTTCCATTAACATCTCAACTACTTAGTTCCACGTTAAACTAGAGAGACTTTCCAACAATAAATTAAACACACCTGGTTTGATATTATTTACGTTAATATACATAATACATTTGTCAACTAATTTAAATATATATTTACATACGATAATGTTTATTTTCTAATTCATTTCTTTTAATATTTTTTGTTTTATAATTTTCTAAGCGATAAACATCTCCATCAATATTGATATTTTAAACTTTAAAAAATTTATAGTTACATAATAAAAAACATTGGCTTCCAGTTCTATCCTATTTTCTTTTAATAGTAATATCAAATTATCAATTATGTGTAAATTTTAAATCACTCATTAATTCAAAAGCTTAAGTTGCTTATGAGTGAAGAGACATTATTATACCATCTAACGAAAAATAATGACTCAAATCTTTATTGGATATTGCTCATTAAATCAACGAGTCTTCAAATATACACTTACATACCTCATCGTAGAATCGTTTTGATGTGTTGTAATGTCATCTATACTTCGTAAGAGTAGATAAAATTTCTTCACGTTCGATTTAGTCCTTAATATTTTTTCCACCATAACTACATTCTCAAAACCTAGATATTATACAAATGATATTAGGTATATAATAGCATATAATAAAACATAATAAAAAGAAAGCTAAAATCCCCTAAAGGCTATATATAATTAAGAAAGACAACATACTCTTTCCAAGAAATCCTATAGCACCAATAACAAAAATGCTCTTATGCTCTAAAAAGTCCATTGAAGGGTTAATCAATATGAATGAGAACATGAAGTATTTGAATTATATATATACCAAAAACAAAACTTTTTTATTGTCTAATAAACTAATTTAATTGCCTTTTGGGTAAGTAATTAAAGTCTTTAAAGAAAAATTGTACAATGATTTGGCTTCCATTAATTTTTTCACTTAATTAATCTCTAATAAATTAAAATCAACAACTCTTTTTTACCTTTAATTAGCCAAGCCTTTTCATTACTTATTGAAATGAATAATGGTATGTTATTTCTTCTAATTTGATGGACAATAATATTTGTTGTACAATTCTCTTCAACCCCTAAACCTTTATTCTTCTTTTTCCCTTCTATTATTAAAAAAATCTATAAATTAATTTTGAACGAGAAAAAATAACGTATATATTCTTTAGAAAATTAAAAAAAAAAACATATGAGTGAAAATAAATATAACTTAACTCAGGTACAAAAGGGATATTTAAAAAAAAATAGAACCAAGCGTCAAAATATTTACATCATATAAAATAATTTCGAAAATAGAAAAAGCTCACAAGCTCACAGTAAAAAATTTTAAAAATTGGCATCTAGCGCGCATAATATATTTGAAAAACCATGGTTTAGTATGAAAAACGATCGTTAATTTAAAAATAGTAATAAATAATTAAGGAATCACATAGATAATAATGACGAGACGTTTTTAAAAATAGCAAAATAAATTAAATAAATTACAAGTTATAGAAAAAATTTGGATTCTATCAATGATAGTCACTGATAGACTATTTAAAAAATTTCTATAGATGGTAGATATTTTGTAAAATTTGCTATTTTTGAAAATTCTTCTAATAATTATTTGGTTTTTTTATTTTTTTATTTTTTTATTTTTAATAATTAAACTTATAAAAATTATCTCTTCATGTTGTTTATTTGTTTTTTTTTTCTACTCTTTTTTATAAACATCATTTCAAATCTAATTGAAAATATGAAAACTAGTAAAACAAGTAACTATATCTAAATTCAAATGTTTATTTAAAAAATGAAAATTATTCTAAATAATTGTGAGATAAAAAAATAAAAGTTATTGTAATTTTCGAAAAACTATTTAATCATTTATTGCATCCTTTCATAAAACTCTCCACAATTTTACTAAGTCTTTTAATCTCTTTTAATTAAGGATCTAATTCATAAAATAATTAAGGCTCTATGATTTTATTTTTTCATTTTTCATATTTTAAATTTGTGTTCTTTCTTCTAAACTTCATGATATCATTCTTTTTTTCTTTTTTTTTTTAATTCTTAGTGAAATTCTTTTTAAAAAATTAATTTTTTTTATATAGTTTTCAAATTTTGCCACAACTTTTTAAAATATATTAATGAAAAAATAACAAAGAAAGTAATTTATTGGTGAAATGTTTATACACTTAATTTTGGATAGTCAAAGATACAAAGATATAAAATAAATAGTTATAAAAAATGGATCAGTTATTATCACATACTCTAAATTTAACAAATTATTCATTGTAAACAAATTGATATATCAAACTCATTTCAATGGTATTAAAATTGGATGTTCGAACTTCCACCCTATAATTATTGTAATAAAAAATGTACATGTTATCTTTTAATCAATATTTGTCGCATTAGTCAACGTCCAAACATGTACTAATTTTTCCAATGATTTCTCCTTTCACCCCTCTAAATAAATCCGTTGAAGTATTTTGTCAAAAGAACTTAGTTTGATTGAGATTATTAAATGTTCAAATAATTACTTTGCCTATATTCAAGGAATATGAGTGTATCTTTTTAATCAAAACAATATCTAGAAGATTGTCTCATATATAGATATTTATCTACAGGAATATATATATGGGTTTTGTGTGTGTGTGTGTGTGAAGACAACTAATCTGAACTCCATTAAGACAAATTTTCTGCTTCATCATATCTGTTGAAGGTATGTGATTGCCTTTTGAGATATAAATTTTTCGTAAAGACAGTTGACATATACAATGAAATATGAGTGATAAGAAATATGAATGAATACCACATGAGGAGTCAATCCATTGATTTAGGGGGAGCCTGAACTTCTCTTCAAAGAGATTCACCGTTACCGTCAGGGAAGCCTGAATTTATATATTTAAGTTGTGGAGATGACTTATTATTGTAGCTTTGATATTTAAGTTAAAAACTTATGAATATCAATAATATTTCTTATCTGAGCAAAGAAGCTCCCTAGATGTAGGTCGTATTTGCCAGTTATCAAACTCTTCTATATTATTTGTTATTTTATACTTTAACTAGTTCTGTTAATAACTTTAGATATAGCTAAAGGTCATTTTGATCTTATTCTTTTCAAAATCGTTGGCAATGGCCTATATATATAGATAAAATTTATGTAATAATGTAAATATTTTTAATATTCATTAATTATATGGTTCAGATTAGTCTCATTAATTTGATAGAAAAATGAGCAGAAAAGCCAAAGGTCAAAATATCTAATGCAAACAATGATTAAAATATCTCTCAAATACGTATCACTATAATTTATATCCACAAACCAAGAGATAAATTTCTATACAAAATATCATCAACTACTCAAACATGTAATATACAATATAAGGAATGAAAATTACTTTATTATTAATCTATAGGCTTTTGGTCCAATTCAAAGTTACTCATATATAGTTGTTCCACAGTGGAAAATTTGGAAGAAGCAAATGTGTTTAAATAGTGAAGTACTATTAGGGGAATACAAATTGTGTTGATGGTGATAGTATGACCTTGTCACCACACGTGTTGTCACTCAGACGGGCTTGGGCAACCGTTTTGCCACGCGTCGCAATTTGAGCCACTTCATCATCAAAATCCATCATCTCTACCTTTCTCTCTTAATCGTCCTCTCTACCGATATACATAGTTCTGAGCAATTCTTCATCGTTTCTATTTCTGTTTCCGACGAGTGCACGTCAGAAATAGGGAGCTGTGTTAACCTTGGGGAGCAACCGACAGTGAGATTAGCACCACCCGATTCATCACGGCCCATCAATTCATCACGACGCAGCAATTGATCTTGATCGTCATCATCAAATTATTATACAACATTTGAAAACAAAATCTTACGATGTCAATCAAAAACAAAGTTCTACCCGACTTGTCTAAATTGGAGCCACTCGACGGAACAAACTACCGCCGTTGGTCCCAGAAGTTATTGATCTTTTTCGAACAACTTGAAGTCGATTATGTTCTCACCGTCGAACCGCCAACTAATCCTCCAGCACCTTCTGATCCAGAATCATCCACGGGCTCCCTTGTCGTCACTGCTGACCAGGTAAAGAAAGCATATGCAATTGATCATTAACATGGATCATTAAAATTTGGGTTGTCAAATTTCAACTATTTTTCAAGATTTTGTTGTACTCATTTATATTTAGAAAACGATCATTTAGATTAATAATCGTTTATATTTGGAACATGATCGTTCAGATTTGATATATATATACCCCAATCTAAACAATATTTTAGGACTCTTTCTACACGATCGTTTACATTTTTTACTATTTTGGTATTAGATTTGGCTATCCAATACCCAACGATTTTTTTTTTCACGATCTTTTGGAACAACCAAATAACTTTTGATTTTTTTTTTAATTATATCTTTTATATTTGG
>CM046893.1:12393367-12500190 GCA_025688845.1 Cucumis hystrix
ATACAAATTGTGTTGATGGTGATAGTATGACCTTGTCACCACACGTGCTGTCGTTCAGGTGGGCTTAGGCAACCGTTTTGCCACGCGTCGCAATTCGAGCCACTTCTCCCAGTTGTCTCGAATAGTTGGTCTTCCGCACTTCATGTCGCTTGGGCAACCGTTTTGCCAGGCGTCGCAATTCGAACCACTTCTCCTCTCGAATAGTCGGTCTTCCGCACTTCATGTCGCGTTCGTACTTCCCTCCGCGCTCTTCCTGTGACGAATTTTTTTTATTTCAGTTGAGGAGGACTCCATTATAAATAGAGCCCTCCATTTCATTTTCATCATCAAAATCCATCATCTCTACCTTTCTCTCTTAATCGTCCTCTCTACCGATATACATAGTTCTGAGCAATTCTTCATCGTTTCTATTCCTGTTTCCGACTAGTGTACGTCAGAAATAGGGAGCTATGTTAACCTTGGGGAGCAACCGGCAATGAGATTAGCACATCGGTTTGGCCGAATTTTGCTTTCAAGGCAGTGATTCATCACGACGCAGCAATTGATCTTGATCGTCATCATCAAATTATTATACAACATTTGAAAACAAAATCTTACGATGTCAATCAAAAACAAAGTTCTACCCGACTTGTCTAAATTGGAGCCACTCGACGGAACAAACTACCGCCGTTGGTCCCAGAAGTTATTGATCTTTTTCGAACAACTTGAAGTCGATTATGTTCTCACCGTCGAACCGCCAACTAATCCTCCAGCACCTTCTGATCCAGAATCATCCACGGGCTCCCTTGTCGTCACTGCTGACCAGGTAAAGAAAGCATATGCAATTGATCATTAACATGGATCATTAAAATTTGGGTTGTCAAATTTCAACTATTTTTCAAGATTTTGTTGTACTCATTTATATTTAGAAAACGATCATTTAGATTAATAATCGTTTATATTTGGAACATGATCGTTCAGATTTGATATATATATACCCCAATCTAAACAATATTTTAGGACTCTTTCTACACGATCGTTTACATTTTTTACTATTTTGGTATTAGATTTGGCTATCCAATACCCAACGATTTTTTTTTTCACGATCTTTTGGAACAACCAAATAACTTTTGATTTTTTTTTTAATTATATCTTTTATATTTGGTACACGATCTTGAACCAAATAACTATTTGAAAAAAAAAAAAAAAAACTAAGACAAACCTGGAATATTTATTAAAAAAATGGTCAATTTCATGCGTTTTTTCATTTTATTACACGGATAGTAAATATTTGGTCGATTGTCATGGCTAAGTTGTTTTAAAATTATTACATGTTTGTTTATTAGTTTAAATTTATTTTTAGAATTTTTTAATGTTTTTCTATAATTTTTTTTTAGAAAGCAAAATAGTATTCAAACCTTTTCTTACTTTTTTTGTTTGAATTAGAATTTTGATAGAATTTGAACTTCAACATTGATATCTAAAACGTATATAATGTGGTTCTTAATTACATGAGGCTTAGATTGAGAGAAACTTTGATATTTTATTTAAGGGATTTTGTCCATATCAAAAGCATTGCCCAAATAATAAGCGGAGAAAAGAGAGACCGATTGATATAGAGACATCATGAGTAAGTTAAATAAATTCATTAATAGAAAGTGACCCTATTAAAAAACACAATTTGTATTTTTTTTTAAGTACAAATAAATCGAGCAGAAAGATTTAAATTATCACGGACCTCTTAGTTCTATTAAAATACTCGATGATGATAGACTTCTACTAATCATTTTAACATAGATCTAACAGTTTGACTCATATTAATAATAATCTATATGGAGTAGAAATTATAATGAAATTGTAAAGGAAAGAATTGTGAAAAAATTTATAATGAGAAAGAAAATGATTAAGAATATAAGACTAAAAAAAAGTAGATACGTCTAATATTTTAAAGGAAGTAAAGTTATTGTTCATATTTTGTTGCCTTAAATAAGATCGATGATCATCCACCTTAATTATCATAAAATATCAAGTCTATTTCTTCTCAATTTTTACATGAATTAAATTTAAAAAGTTGAATTCTCACTTAAATTAAAAAATATATCTTTAGTTTTAAAAAATACAGTACAAAATAGATAACAAAAACTAAAAACTAAAATTATTACGGATGAAACAAAAGGGTTTAGGGTTTAGGATTAGGGGTAATTGAGTTTTGATTTAAGCTTTCTCAATAAACTTTTAAGATTTTGTTTTTGTGTTTGAAATTTAATCTAAGGATATTTAAAATCTTACCATAAAAAAAATGATTAGAACTAAAATTTCAGTCAAACTTCTCAACCGCATTATTTGATATATATTATGCAATATATAGGTAGTTGTACATTAATTAGACCCACACCTAAAGTACCACAATGAAAACGTTTTGTATATGTTCTATAAACAAATCTAAACACATATATGATATAAAGAAGTACTTCAAGTATACATGTGCTTAGATTTGTTTACTCAAAGCTTAATTAAATAACATATTGATATTTATATTAACATTTTGATAGTAAAATTACTAAAAAGTATTTATAAAATTTGAAATTTTACTAGATAATTTTGTTAATTTAATTTTGTTATATATCTTGATAATATCCCTTGTAACTTAACAGTAGAAAAAACAATAATAGACTCTTAGAATTTTTATTTCTTTATTCAATAATATAAAACATTACATTAATTAATCATAATGGGTTTAATTCCCATTCACATTCATAAATTTTTCTTTTTCAATACAGTAATAATATTTGTTCCCCACACCACACTTAATAGAAAAATCAACTTAATTTGGTAATAAATTAATGCTCAATTAAAAAAGAAAACATTCAATAATGAGGAATATATAATTAAAGATATTTAAGTGATAATTAAAATAATGTCACTTGATGACATGTTTAACAAGTCCAGGAATGTGGACATTCATAAAGTAATCCTCCCAATTTATTTCCTTAGGATCCATAAATAATCCCTCTTTTGTCATCTCTTTGTAATTTTGTAATTCTTTTCTCAATCTTTCTGTATTTGTATCATCAAATCTGTACATACAGAAACAAAATAAATATACACATTAATTATTAACAAACAATAATTTATATGTTTAAACTCTATTTTAATCCCTAAACTTTGATATATTAATACTTTTATTATCACTTACATGGCGTTGAAGAATAGATAAGGACGATATAGGTCGATCAGCCGCAACACCAAATTAAATTTCCTCCTCATAGTAACGCACTTGTCTTGAAAACTATGACAAAATGCCATGTTCATGATTTCCAATCCCTTCATAAATAATTCAAATAGTTTATTAAATCAATCAATATAAATATAATTTAACTTACATGAACGTATTTATTTTTTAACTTTTTATACGGTCAAAAGAGAATTATAGATCTTTTCTTCAATACTTTCTCAAAAGTACTAATGAAAACAAATAGTTTGATGATGTCAAATAATTTTAAAATTGTGAGAAGATGAATAATCCCAAATTAATTAATATTAATTAAAAAAAAAAAAACAAAAAAAACAAATCAAAGTATCTATAAATATTGTAAAATAACCAATATGTAAAGTATAAACATTATTATTTTATGAAGGGGAATTTGTAACAACTTACCTTAAGAAAAATTAAGTATCGAATGGCAATGTATCTATGGAAATTGGTCATGTCGTCGAAGACAGTAACTTTTCCAACTTTAATGGCATTCCCATCTCTATCAATCAAGGGTTTCTTAGTAAAATATTGATAATTAAAACGTTGAAAATCAGCATGTCTAATGGGATTTCTTTTGGAAGAACCAACGTGATATATTATATGATTAGATGGTTGAAGTTTATGAACCATCATTGCCATGATAATTGTGTTCACCACCATATCTGCAGGAATCTGTAGATTTTATCTAAATTGTCAATTTAAATAAATATATATATTTTAAAATTAAAAGAGAATAATAGGTGATTAAAAACACATTAATTAATTCATATATCTCACCAAATCAATGATTGAATTGATTCCAGCAACAAAGCACGTAAGTTTCCCTTTAGCATATCCAACAATAAGGCTATCAATAGTCCTGCATAAATTAATGCAAGTTTGACCACAAATTCTATAGAAAAAAATTGACTTAGACGACCAAAAGAATGTGGTTGTTTTGTAGTTAACCTAACTATACTATATAGTTTCAAAATTAAATTATATATATATATACCTAACTCCTTCAATCCAGCCAGGAAAAGGTTCTTTGTAAGTACTTGTAACTATAGTTGGTCGAATGACAATTAAAGGTACTTCATCTTTTAGGTCACCAATTATCATCTCTCCCATTGCCTTTGTAAATACATACGTATTTGGCCATCCATGTAACTTTGACCTTATCAAATAAAAACAAAAGCAAAAGTTCAATATTTACATAAATAAAAATGAATCATATAAAATAAATAAATTCATTCACTCTAAGTATTATCAATTATGGCATTACGCAAAAGAATTTATAGATCACATAGTAAATTTTAGATCTAGTTCTTCAAAGTCTATCAATTTATAAGAGTCGTATACCTTTCAAGACCCAAGTCTTTCATGGCTAGAGTAATCGTCTCATTTGTAGCTCCATCCTCCTTGAGTTGCTTTAACTTATCTTCTATGACCATTTGTTCAACTTCAATGTCTACCCCTTTAAACCAATTAAGAGATTCACCCATTTTATATGGAGTTTCCATTATAAGTCCTTCCCTTTCTCCTGAGACATAAGCTTTCAAAGAAAAGAAGAAAAAAAAGAAAAGGATATCCTTCAATTATTTATTTGAAATAAACTTAAGTAAATGTTTCAAGTTATAAGGAATATGAAATTATTATGGAAAGGATAAGTTATAATAATACTGACCAGTGGATACATGGACAACAAGTTTCAAATTAGAACATTGCTTTGCAAAGTTTATAACATGTTTAGCTCCTAGTGCATTGGTGCCAAGTGCTACATCGTACCTGATAAAACATAATCATTGATACATCATTTTTGCAACAAGAAGAAGAATTAAAAAAACAACCCAACGTGAAAATGTTTAGTGTAAACATCGATAATTTTATTTATTATATGTCTACTTTTTTCGTACCTTTCGTCGAAGTTGGTTGTAGCGGCTAAATTTATAATGATTTCCACCTGATTCTTTATCTTGTCGATCCAAATCGAATCGTGTTTCAATCCCATTTGTGGGAGAGAGATTTCACCCGGCACCAAACAAACTTTTTCTGAAATTAAAGTATTCAGATTTGCACCGTATTTCTTCTTCAACACTTGGAACAAAGCCTTCTCTATCACCTATGTTTTTTTAAGAATAAGAAATAAAATATACACAATAAAAAACATATTATCGTTAGAAACCTTCATATTGCCAAAATCTCTATCTTTGTACTAAAAAAGAAGTTGGTATCAAAATAAGATACCTCATTATGAAACCGTTTTTTGGCTGTAATTTCATCATCGGCCCTCAACAATAGATAGAGTTTCTTAACATTTGGTTGAACTCGAAGTATTTTCTCAACTAAAACTGCATATATACAACAACAATAAGTATGTTACAAAATAATAATATAATCTCACATATATATAAAATAATAATAATCCTAATAATATATATGAGCACATATAATCTAATACTAAAACATACTCTTTGCTAGAAAACCAGTGGCACCAGTGATCAAAATGCTCTTGTTCTCAAGAAACTCCATGGAAGAAAGTGAGAGAAACTTTGCTGTGCCAATTTGTTCATGGAAGAGACCTTGATATTTCCTTTATATATATAGAAGGTGTCATTGTAAAGGCACATGCATCTAGTTATTATATATATTGCATTAACTTTTCTTAATTTCAATCTAATATATATATATATATATATGTTAATATGTTTAATTTAAATGTTTACTTTTCCAAATCTAACCTAACAGGTAAATTTTAATGTAGATTAAAGGTGATAATATTGATTAATTATATAGATATACAGAGAAAGAAAATATGAGATACACTTTTATAAATGTATATGTTTGCATTTACACATTTGAAAATGATATTGTTGACTGATTCGTTAAGTTTTCATCAAGTTTCTAGGGATGGTTGACGTCACCTAGATGTTGATATATTCTATTATTATGTAATTTTTATAAATTTCTAGGAAATATAACATCATTTTTTTTAATTAATAAAATTGGGCTCTAAATTTTTCATGTATATATTAATTTACAGCTGTATATTCAAATTTTGTTTGAAAAATATCAAAAGTTCTGATCAATTTAAAATTGATATTTCTTTTAAAAATTGGCAATGCATCAACCTAGATTTCTTTTGAATATCATATTAACAAAATAGATTATGGTTAGAATTTATGCATCCACAATTTTTCTAAAAGAATTTTTAATTGAGAGTTTAGAATTGCTCACTTATTAAAGTTTTAGGGTTTGAATTGACAAGATTACAAATCAATTATGTGTTTGTTCTTATATGTGTAGTTCAAAATAATGAGGTGTAAATTAGTTCACTTATCAAAGTTGAAAGCTTAAATTGATACAATTATTAGTTCATACTGCTCTCTCTTCAGGCGCTATGAAATGGAGGATCTTTCATTTGCCTATCCTATGTATTTGCTTGGGCTTCGTGCAGAAGCAAGAGGACGCGTGTCAGAAGGCCGACCACTACATAAGCTAAAAGAAATTTTATATATCAATATTTATATGAGATTTAACTAAGATTGATTTCCAAAAGCTCTTGTGTGGAACAGAAATAACAATAATTATTTAAATATTTTTTTTTCTTTTTAACTTATATATATGGATGAATAATTGAACATCTAAATTCAAAGTTATTTGTACAAGTTCATGTTGGTTGAGCTATACTCGTATAGACAGTAATAACGAAATTTGAAGATACAGCTAAATATGAATCAGAGTGCATTTAACATTGTATTTGTAGGTCATATGCCATTTGTGTCTCTCCATACCCTTACAAGGTATGAATAGATACTTTTAGTATCTTCATTTAAGAACCCATCCACCGATTTTAGTATAGAAAAAATATATATATATATATAAGTTAGTTCTTTGAACTTGTACGATCCAACAACAGACAACTTTCCATCATTTTTCCTTCATCATCTTAATTTGTTTATTTTTTTCTCCTGTGTATATAATCTATATTTCATGTTTGATAAATCTCTATCAATGAACTTCACAAGTATGATAAATTCAATGTGAAAACATTTGCTAAATTCATTGATAAATGAATATAAATTAATAATTATATCGATTTAGAAAAAAAATTGTAATTCATTTAAATCATTTCTTAAAGTTTATTTAAAAAATAAAATAAAATAAAAATATGGAAAGGAGACGTAAGGGAGATTATAATTAAAATGAGAAAATAAATGAAAGTTAAATAAATAGGTTAATGGATAAAAAAAGGAAAAAGGAATCAAAATGGGAAAGCATGGGGAGAAGGGGAAGTTGGAGGATGGGCAGATGGGGTTTGGGTAAGCCTTCAATTCACTAACTTCTGCATTGGGCGTTGCGTGTTGGGTAATTTATTCAATGCCCCCCCACCTAACTCTACTTTTTCTTTACACCCCCCTTCTTTTCCTTATTTAATTATTACTATTCTTTTACATAAATTAGAGTATTATCAAACTTAACAAAATAAATTAAAATATTTATAATTTTTTATATTTAAAAATATTTTTTTTTATTTATAGATCTTAAATTTAGTATTTAAAAACAAAAAAAAAAAACTTTTTAGGAAAATGAGTCAAATAATAATAATAAATTTTATACAAGAAACTATGGGCATAGGTTTACATAACAATTGTAGTAGGAGAATTACAACAATGAAAATGATATCTTAGTTTAATGTTTTTTTTTCATTCTTCCTTCCAAGATTCCACAATCTACATTCTTAAACTAATTAATTAAAAGGATAACAAGAAAGAGGGGGAAGAAAACCCACTGAACACTACTAATATATATTATATTATATAACTAAAGTAGTACTAATATTAGCAGTAGGTTTGTCTAATGTTAATATTTTAATTCAACCTCTTTAGATTTATGAAACTATAAAGTCTCATCAACAAAATTTCTAAATCTACTATTGCTTGAACACATGTTTGTTAAATAAGTATGAGGAAAGGAGTATAGAGTTACTCCATTGCTTTGTTTTTTTTTCTTTTCTATCCTTCTGTTTTTCTTAACTTATCTAATAAATTTTGGAATTGAGATAGTATTCAAATATATTTCTTACTTTAAGTCATGTTGTTTATGTGTATAATTAAATAGCAATACCAATTAAACAAATAATGTACGTGTATATTGGATATATATTGACCAATTATTTGGTGTAAGTATGGTAGACATAGATGATGAAAAACCATACACAATAAAAAAGACAAATGGTCCCAAAAGATCAAATTTGTTCAACTAATTGTTTTCTTTTCAATGGCTTCCCACTAGAGCCTTCTATTTCGTTTCAACTTCTGAGCCCTCCTTTAATTGTTCTCCCTACTTAATTACTCTTTCGGGTAATAAATGCATCCAATACAAGGTATGATGAGAGTCATGGCAAACCCAAAAAAATATATTATATAATTAAAGAGACACTCTATATATGTATACTAGAATTAATAACTAAGTCGGTGATCGAAAGGGGTTTAATCTTCGTCTCCTCGAGGTATTTACCCTCTATTTGAAGGTGAGAATGAGGGAATGGATTCTCTGTAGGTGATAACAACACGAGTCCCCTAAGAACCTATTTTATTAATGTATTTATCTATTGCTTACCAAGTTTAAACCTTAAGGCTCGTTAGAAACAAAATTAAAAGTTAGTTAGAATTTGTGACTTATTAGACTAACACAAATTTAAAATTTTAGAGATTAAATTTATAATTTAAAATAACTATAATAATTGATTTTTTAAAAATATTTAAATTAGAAAATTTTGTTTCAAATGACAAAAAAAAATACTAACAAATACAATAAAAATTGATAGTTTATTAATTAAGCTAATAGATATTTGTTGGTGTCTATCAACATCTATCAATAATAAATAATAATCGGTGTCCATATGCTATAATTTTATTTATTTGGCGATATTGTTTGAATACTCTGAAAGAGTAATTTTAATTGAAAAAAAGGAAGGGAAAAAGATTGCTAAATCCAGGTTGAATGGGGTTAGAGTAGGGGGCACTCTCAAAGTTAATTGAAGCCAACAACTACTGGGCCAATGGTAGAATTATAATTGTAAATAGCAACCAATTGACGTGTCCCTTGCCCCTACTACGTGGATCCATCTTTTGATGTCCTAACAAATCTCTTAATATATACATATACATACATAGATTGGATGAACTATGAAAATTCTATGTACTAAAATTAAACTTTAGTCTAATCAAATGTTGGTTTGGATTCACTCAACAATCAAGTTTTTCAAAAAAAAATCATTTTTATTTCAACACTTTTGATGAAAATGGTTTAAAGTACGCATCAAATAGCGTCAAACACAAGAAAAAAATAAAAAAAAAAGTACATTATTAAGTATTAATGATCTGAAATACGAAGTTAAACCTCAAATTTTTCAAAATTTATTTTTTATTTCAACAATATTATTTTCGAAAATATGAGAATTTTTTTTAATACAATAAGAACGAAGAATTTGAACCACAAACTTCATAATTGCTACTTTTAGTTGGAGTTATAATTCTTTAAAGAATCATTTGTTTCGAGGATAGCTTAAACTTCTATGGGTGGACATCTGGATTATAGTATTTCTTTTTTCAATAGTATGCATTGACGTTTTGGGACTTTCAAGCATCTTGGGATGTCTTAGCCCATAACCATCTCTAGAGTTTTGGAATGCTCTTTTTAAACACGAGTTTTCTTAATTTTCAGGTAGAGGGCGTCTCTATTTCACTTTGTCACGTATATATATTACTTTTTTTTTTGTTGTTATATTAAAATTGTTTTATTTTTTAAGCAAAATACTCAAATTAGGATAATTAGATTCCGTACTAAGTTGATAAAAGCTAGATTTAAGGAGTAATTGGCATTAATTAGGGCTATGGTTTACAAACTGGAAGGTAATTCAAAAACAAATGGAATACTCAATATTATTTATAATGACATTAGGTGAACAGTTATTATTAACGTGGCCTAATCACAACCACTAAGTATAGATTATTCCTAAAGAAACAAATGATCATTTAATTTTTTTTATTTTTTTTTTTTTTTTGAGAGAGAAATATATAGAAAAAATGTAAAATTAAAAATTGGATTAAGACAAGACTTGGGTGTCGTGATCAATCTTTCTAAATATATGATCATAGTGTGCAAGAAAAAAAATTCTTGTTGAGTTTGAAGGAGAAGCCAAAATTGAGCAAACATTTGATCATCAAAGGTTTTCTTTGCTCATTTTTAAGACTCTTTGAAAACTATAAAAAAAAAAAAAAAAAAAAAAGTTTTTAAATAATTATTGTTTTTATTTCATTCATTAGAAATGGGAAATTTTGAATTTTTATTAAGAACTACATGATCTTTTGTGGGAATATAATCTTCATATTGATATGTAAAATTATACCAAAAAAAAATGTTTGGTTAATAAAGAAAAATATCATAAAATTATGGTAAATAGACAAAACTTGTTGGAACCACCAAAAGTATAGAAAAGATTTGAGAGTGGATTTGTTGGGGATGCAACATACAATTTAATGAGTATGAAATCATCTAAGTGTTAGGCAATTGTATTTTTTTTTAAAAAAAACCCATTATATTATTTTAAAAGATTGTATTTAAGATATAATGCGTTTTCTAATTATATTATATTTATGTTTAAACAAAACAAATAATTAAATAAAGTTTAAATCCTATTTTAGCCTTTAAATTTTATAATTAAACGTCCATTTACTATATTTGAATCTATATCATTAAGATTACATTAGCTCTTTACCAGAATAGGGAGGTGGGTTATATATTTTGATAAATAAGCTGTCAAATAAGATAATCATTCTTAAAAATCTAAAGGTTTTATAATCAAAGATAGAAGGTAAATTAATGTTTTATTAGAGAACTCACAAAAGTCATTTTACCTTCAAGATTTTGATCATTACCATTTTGGTTTATTGACATTTTACTTCATTTTCTTAGCTCATATGTTAGATGTAATTTTATACCATTCTTTTTTAATGCACCAGGTTTGGATATTTTATAATTCATTGGGGTGCTTTTTCTCTTCCTCCAATTCTTTCTTCTTCTTTTTTATGTTTTATGATTCGTTTGTGAAAATATTTATCTGTAATTTCGTGTAGTTTACTTTATCCATGTTTTTACTTTTTTTTTTTCCTTATCATGGACGATATCAACACAATATGTCAAGTCTATTTTAATTTTTTATTCTACTCGATGTTCATCTTATTTGCTTCGAGATTTTAATTTTTTAGAAACATAAATATATAAAAGGGTAGGAATCAAAGAATGGAATCTGAGATTTAAGTTTTGGAGGAAATAAAAGAATAAAATTAGTTTTTATGTTTATTTGATTTAAGTGTATGTGTTGATTATATTTCTATGTTGATATAAAATATTTATAGAATAAATTAACAAGATTTCTTGGTTATTTATCAAATTTAACTAATATGATGAATATAGAGGTTAATCATTCAAATATAGAAATCACATCATCATTCCATTAAACAGTTAACGAAACCCTAACGATATGGATCAAAGTAAGCTTTTTTTACAAGGACTAAAATAATAAATATTTGAAAAATCCAGGGATCAAAATAGAAGAAACATACAAAGTTTAGAATCAACTTAATATTTAAATAAATAATAAAATTATTAAACAAAACAAGTCTAACTTTTGTGAGAATGTTAGGTTGTAGTGTGTGCTAATAGCGAACATGAAGTAATAATGTACTTTAGCAATGTCTTAAGATATGGACAATTATACATGTCCTAAACAAATTGGAAATATACTCCGTGAATGGTTTTTTCCATCGGAAATTCTCCTCTATTGCAAATTCCAGTGTGCGACCATGTGGCGGATTTTTTCATACGATAATAAAAAAAATATGAAGATTTGATCGAATTATAAAAAAGAAAGGGTAATATAGATATAAATTCATGAACTTTGCCTCTTGTGTCAAAAATACTCTCAAGCTTTAAAAAGTTAAAAAGTTGTCTTATTAACATCTTGTTGAAAAAATAAGTCTAAATTTAAAATGTCTCTATCACTAGTATAATGATAAATTTATTTAAAGTTGTTAGACTATATGAGATTGACAACACTTGTTTTATGGTTTTAGATATTGAAAATGTCTATGTTTTGTTGTTTATAAAATGGATGATGGGCTACATAAATGCTAATTCTACAATATACTTCCTTATCGGAGGTTGTCTTTAATGTCTTTCTTGCCGTACATCATTTGGTATGGAAGTTGAGGGTCGTTTAGTTCGATTTTAAGAGCAACATTTGTATTAACTTGTTATCATTGTTTCATCTTATGTTAGAAGAAGGGATTCATTTGTATTACACATATTGAAGACATATACCATTCTCCTCACTACTATGCACTGAGAATGGATTCTTTAAATTTAGAGTTATTTTTGCAACGAGATGAGTTAATATAGTGATTGTCAAGTTAGTTTTGACCATTTGACCGTTATTCCGTTGAAAAACAATTACCGGACATATATATTTCTGATTCTTTCAGCATCATTATTCCGTTGTTATTCACAGAATATGGCTGTTGTTTCATTGAACAAGAAGAAGAAGAAGAATCTTGGGGAAGTGGGTTTTGTTGATCTTTATGATCAATCTCAGACCAAATAAGTTTATGATTCTATCTTTTTCTTCAAGGATTCGAACCTGAGTTGGTAGCGGTCGACAAAGCTAACCACACTATTAAAAATTAAATAGTTTTCTTTATATATATTATATAAAGACGAGAAAGATGAGTTCCTAAACCTATACTAAAGAGCTTCAGCTACATTTATTTATCTTTTGATCGCTTTTTCATATCCGAATAAAATGATAGATTTTCGCAATAAGAGATAGAATTGGAAGAATTGGTAAAAGTAGCACACTTTTGGGTTTAGTTTCTAAATGTATGCATATTAAATAATTTTTGGGGGTAAGATTTGAATAATTTTTTTGAAATGAGAAAAAAAAATATTAAATAAAATTTGGAAAAGATTTGGTCGTTTTCATCGAGATGTACCGAGAAGTTATAAAAAAATGTAATACTTTTGAAAAGGAAAACCAAAATTGAAATAATAGGGAGATAAGTTTGAGCATAAGAATGAAGAGAAAGACTTTCACATTTCTAACTCTCTCCAACTCCATACATTCTCTTCACTCCAGGATTCACCCTCTAAACAATTATCTATCTATCAAAAATGTATTCTTGTTCTCTTTTTCTTTTACCTTATTTTTAAATTCTGTAAATCCTTAGAATATATACTTATCATATCATTCACCAATAAGTTGAACAAGAAAACATCACATGAAAATTCTTTGAAGCTTTGAATGGTGGTGGAATAGTGATCAAGGATCAATTCAAGAGACAATAATGATTCAAAGACCAAAAGATACACTATGGTAATTCCAGATTACAACACTTCAACAACCAATGTTCACTTCAATAGTTGATTCATATGCTTCACATAATTTTGCATTCATAACAAAAATATGAAACACTGGATCAAATTCATAACAAAATATGAAGCGAAGATTCTATTGAATTCAATCTTGTCATTCTGATTTCGGTAATGGTCATGACTCTGAAGTTTTTAAAATAAAGGATACATACCCTTCTCCTCCTCATCAACCCAACCTTGCTATCCTCCTTATTGCCCTCAACTTTTCTTTTGGTTTCTATCTCGTTTCACTCTGTTTTCTTTGCATAATCTGCAATGAAAAATGTAAAACAAACACAACAATCTCATCAATATTGTACTTTACAAATGTCACAATGCATCAATTACTTTAAAAAAGATTACATTAAACAATCATATGTGTGAATCATGGTTTAGCTGAACTAAACTTTATATAATTTAACTGTATTAGACCTGCTTTGAGCCCGAGATTGAGCAGCAGACTTGCGATTTTTCATCATCCTGCGCTGTCTCCGCTGCAACACAACTTCAGTAGAATCATCAATGATCCTCTTCTTGTTGTCAGGCTCGACCCAATCAGTCATCAAGGCTTCACATTTCTCATTAGAAATGTTATCACAAGGTTCCCCAACAGATTGGGTGAGCATTTGATAATTTGAAAAGCAATTCTCGGACATATTTATGATTCTTGCAGCATCATTATTCTGTTCATAAGACAAAGACAACCCAATTTCTCTCAAATCCACCATTGATCTGTTGTTATTCACAGAGCATAGTTGTTTCATTGAAGAAGAAGAAGAAGAAGATGATGATGAAGTAGAAGCTTCTTGAACAACTCCATCTTTCACCAATAAACCTTCCGAAGTCATTTCCTCAGAAGCATGTCGACTTTGGCAAGGATTTTGGTGAACATCAATGGAATCTTGAGGAAGTGGGTTTTGTTGATCGTTATGATCAATCTCAAACCAAACGTCATCGATAGATTTGAAACAAACTGGGAATGGAATTGATAAAGAGCCTTGGCTACAAAGATTTGGTGTAGAAAGATTGGGAAGCATAAAAGGGTGATGGTTTTGAGGTTCATTTTGTTGTGATTGTGAGTGAAATTGGGTTTGAACATCTTCTTCAACATTACATATAGTAGGAAGAATTTTTCTGTTTGGAATTGAATTTCTAGGAAAATGGTGTCGAAAAAATCTGATTACAAAGCTCCAAATAGGCAATAAAATGAGATAGAGATCCATGGTTTGGCAGTAATTGAGATGAAATTGAGTGGAAATAATACCCAGAAAAGTAAGTGGGTGAGTAGAGAAGGAGGAGGGAGAAGGAGAAGGAGATGGAGAAAAGGGAGAGGGAGAGGGAGAAGGAGAAGGAGAAGGAGATGGAGAAAAGGGAGAGGGAGAGGGAGAAGGAGAAGGAGAAGGAGAAAGATTTGCCAAACCTTGGCTCTCTGTCTCATTTTATTGCCTACTTGGAGCTGTTTCGAATTACACTCCATGCATTCTTCGATCTCTCCGCCATCCTTCACCTCCTAGAGTTGGTCCAATGAACCAACCGAACTGGTTTGGGTCGAGTCGAAAAGAAATTGAAGAAAATCGATCCAACCGAACCGGGTCAGTCGGTTTTTTACACCTGTGGACTGAAAACAATAGTAGTTTCTGACTCTAAACATGAAACAATCGAAAAAAACCCAATGAATAATGAATTAGACAAGAATGTCTTGTTTTCTTCCACAACCCAAACACAACAAAGCAATTCATTTCAACACCCTTTTTTCTCTTCCTGTAAAGAAAAAAAAAACCTAAATTCGATAACACTTCCCTGTCTGTCTTAAAGAATCAGCTCTCAAAATACATTAAATTTCAAGATACAAATTTTGGTGTAAAAGGTTTTGGTCTGTAACAAACTGCTTCTTCTCCGAGTAAAAGTGACCTTAAAATGGTATCAAATAAACCTTTGTAATGAATAATCAAATGCCCACCATCAATAACTTCATGATACTCAATCCATGGAAGCTGCCTTGAAACATATCTTTGGAGTTCCACTGGCACAACTTTGTCTTCACAACCTTGCCAAATATGAACCGAACTTTCGTTTCCACCATATGGGTTACTTAATTCAAGTGGATCAAATTCCCATTTTCCAAATGCCATCATGAAATCACTTCGAAGCGTATTGAAAACCCGTTGCTCCTTTAACATCCTCTGCAACAAGAAAAATCTCAACCCTCTCTTTTGTTTCAATCAACTACCAACACATACCATGAAGTAAAAGAGATAATCCATCTATCTATATACCTTGGATAGCATCGGAAAGCCGGGAATCGTCTTTAAGATGTCGATATCTCGTTCGTTGAAGAAAATCGGATTCTTTTCGAGTACGGAAGTTGAAGGAATCCAATTCTGACTCACCCACCAGTGTAAAAGCCCAGGAGTATAAGTTGAAAGCCACAATCCTAATTTCAAAATCTTTCTTCGGTAATCCTCTTTTATGAGACTAAATGGAAGTGAAGGCCATTGGTAATTCACTAAAGGAACTATAAGAGCTGTGCCTGCTAACCTGCATTCAATTATTTTTGGTGAAAGAAAGCAATAAACTGCAGAGCAAATAAATCAAATGGGGAAAAACAGCTCAAAGACATAAAATATGGATAAAAAATCTTGCCTTTCTGGTATGTATTTGAGGCAACTCCAAGCCGAATACGATCCCATCGAGACGCCGATGAGATAAAATCTAGATCCAATTTGCAATTGGTCAGCCAATTCTTGAATGTCATAAGCTTCACTTTCAACTGAGCTATTGGGATTTGGATCACTTTCACCATATCCAGGTCTATCATAGAGTACATAGTAAATCCCCAACTCAAAAATCAGTTCCTAAAACAACAAAACTCCAGCAATAACTAAATTGAAAGCAGACCTAGTAGATAAAACATCAAGATCTTGAGATTCAAATCAATGGAAGAGGTATAAGTGTTACTTGAGATGCTAAAATAGTCATGTCTTTGGAGCTTCCAAAGCCATGGGAGATAATGATTTTGAAATTAGCTTTGTCCTTTGAAACACCTCTCTCTGTATAAGCAAGATATCTTCCATCACTGAGTTTGATTCTCTGAGAAGAAACAGGAAGATTATTTGAAGATGAAGAAGATCCATTGATTTGTGAAGGAGGAGAAAGTTGCTTGGCCTGATAAAACATCCCCAAAAAACCAATCAGCAACACAACAGCAATCCCTGAAACCATTCCTGGGAAAAAACAAGCAAACAAAAAGAAGGGAAAAACTACAGATCTAACCAACAAAAAGAAACCCCACAATAAAACAACCCCACTTCAGAAATTACAGAAATGGAAGTTTTAGAATCACCTGATTGAAGTTCAATAAAAAAAAAATAAAAAAAAAAGAAGAAGAAGAAGAAGAAGGTAAGATCGATCAATAGGGTTGAAAAATTGGTAACAGATTGGGGGTTCTACTTTGGTTTGACCACAGAGGGCAAGCTGGAGAGATCCGACAGCTTGTATTTTGGGTGTTTTTCCTTTTTTTCTTCTTAAATATATTTTATAGAAATGTGTTGTAAAGGTTAATGGGCAATTTTTGAATATGAATTCAGAAGGGGTTTGTAAAAGAAACCCATTTTTTAATTGTTACTCTGAAACGATGAAAAGTGATACAATCGATCAATGGAAGGCTTTGTGGTAGTGGAAGATTGTTGAAGATCAATATGTAATTTGGGAAGTTTTGTTGGAGTCTTGTAGGTTATTTGCTGCCCTAAAAGCTTCGAATCTAAGTTGAAAGATAGTGTCTTTTTCTTTCATTTTTCCCCTTTCAATCTTTGTTATTCAAATGAGATGACGTTGGAGGAACATAAACATAGGGATGATAGTGATTACATAAATAATTCAAAACTTTTTTAGATATAAATGTGAAGAAAGCTAGTTGGAAAATACAATAAAATAATGTATTACGACTATATTATAATTTTTTATCACAAATTCTGTCTATAGAAATTAAGATTGATGTACATTACAATAGTAAAAACATGTATTTAAAATTTGCACGTAAGTGAAGTTATACTTAACTCATAGCGATAGAGTTTAACTTATAAATTTATTAGACCGTTAGTTAATGTCAAACATTGCAACTAACAGTTTCTCAAGTTAGAGACTGCAACTCAATTAAGTGTATCACAACACAATGCTTTGGACCAAGTTGTAATAAGGGTGGTTGACGCTCTTCTATCTTCCTTGGTGTGTCAAGGGTGGTTCATGTCATCTTGAACATGAAAGAGGGAAGACTATTTTCTCACTTACTTTTATTATTTTTACTAAATTTTAATTTAGCCTAGATCAAGATTTTAGGTGTTTTTAATGTTTCAATTTAATTCTCCGATTTACCATTTAAATATTTTACTTCAAGGGGGATCCCAGTTGCAAATTTGTTATTATTTTTAAAATAAATTTTCATTAAAAAAAAAATCCTTAGAAGGAAAAACAGGGTAAGGTTTTCTTGGCATAAGAATATTCTGTCCTCTTTGTTGGATTATACATTTTATTTTATTAGGTTGGTTTTCTAAAGAAATATGTTATATATTAGCATTTTCATTATTAATTTTTGAGAGTGACATAGAAATTATTAATATAATTTAATAAAATTCAATAAAGAAATAATTTCGAGTCACTAAAATTAACGTTGATTAAATTAAAATTTAACGTAATACTTTTTTTCTTTGGGCTGGGACTTTTATTTTGGGCTCCAATTGGGCCTTATAGAAATGGACCCAGATGATAGGGGAGTAAGGCCCAAATGCCAATGCTTACGTTTTATTTTATTATTTATTTATTTTAAAATAATATTAAATTACAAATTTGGTCATGATAAAAGTTACCGTTAACTTTCCATACTATAAAAATTTAGAATTTAGATCTTATAATTTATTAATACCTCATAAAATAGTTTCTAACAACTTTATCGTTTAATTTAAATCAATTACCATCATCAAACTTATGTTTCTTTCATCATATCCTTTGTTTAGCATAATGAGCGTGGTAAATATAAAAGATTTGAACTTACAATAACCTTAAAAAAACGAGTACTTGTTAATTATCGTTACTAATTTCACTCTAAATATTAAAGATATTAGGAATACGTGAAGGTTTAGAGTGTACCGGCTATAGAAGATAGGAATGATATGCCAAATTAAAGATAAAAAGAGTAATTAAGTGTGTTTGTGGGTGTGTCTAAGTTGTGTGGAATGAATTAAAGAACACTATAAAAAGGGGGAAAAAGATGCTTAGAATTTGAAATTCTTGAAGGGATTCCAAGTATACATAATTAAATAATCATATCTCATCAACCTAAATATATCATTTTACATACATATATATTGGAACATGCATATGTATATGAACATTTTAATTCAGTTTTTTTTTTTAATCTTAAAATCTCATTGTGATTTAGCTTTAAAACTTATTCAACATTTGTTTTAATATTTTTATGTTACAGATACTAAATTTTTAATTTTGTCAATTTTGCTTCTTTTTTTTTTTTTGAAAATTAGAAGAAAAAAAAGTATATTTGGTATAAAACTCAATCAGTTTTAAAAAAATATTTGTACATCGAAAATAAATTTTAATAAATAACTTTTGGCTAACTTCAAATTTTAGATTACATTTAGATAGTTAAACTTATAGATTATGAAATCGAAATTAAATTTTACATTAACCAAAAGTAATAAAAAAAAAAAAAAACTATTTTAAATAGAAGAAACTAAAAAAAATCCTATATTTTATTGAAGTTTTTTTTTTTCTTTTCTATTAAAAATTATTTCTCCTTTAATTTTTTTTTTAGAACATTTACACACTGATTGTGGTTGTGGTTTAACTCTAACAAATATGGCAAATTCCACTCTCCAAAATGACCAACTTTGGAAACAAAAGAATAAGAATATAATTAGCCTCCATATCCACCACTTCCATTACCACCTATTAGTTTATTTTAAATTACATTAAATTATTAATTTATTATTTTATTTACCTTCATGATGAAGCTTCGTTTTCCTCCCAATAATCCTTAAATTCCTTTTAATTATAAAAGTACTTATAACCTCATCTCACCAATCTCTCTCTCTCCCCCCTTTTTATCTTCCACACAAAAACCCTTTTCATAACCACTTTGGAATTTAATAACTCGGCTTAAATCTAAAGATTTTTTAAGAGCATGACACTTCAAACAAATAAGATTTCATGTCACATCATTTCTTGCCAATTGTCATTATAACATGAATTGTTCAAACAAAGATAATATATATATATATATAAACTTTTCTTTTTTCCAATAACCCTCTTCTCAACATTACTATAAATACTCCTTCACATTTCACATAACCAAAAAGAGACACACACACATTTAACTAACTCTCTCAGCCCTAAACTACCTTTTGAAATATTGTCTTGAACCTTTTTTATTTCTTTTGTTTCTATGGCGATGGGGAAGATGCCGTCGGATCCTCTCGTGGTTGGAGGAGTAGTCGGAGATGTTGTCGATGCAATTTCTGCGACGGTTAAGATGACGGTCACTTACCATTCAAACAAGAAGGTGTGCAATGGGCATGAGTTGCTTCCAAATTTTGTAACCCTAAAACCTAAGGTTGAGGTTCTTGGAGGTGACCTTAGATCATTCTTTACACTGGTCTGATCATATACTTTCAATCAAACCCATCTTTTCTTTTCTTTTCTTTTCTTAATGTATATATAATTATTATTGATCACCATACTTTGTTTATATAGTTTCAACTAATTATTTTTTTCCAGGTCATGACTGATCCAGATGTTCCTGGTCCAAGTGATCCTTACTTGAGAGAACACCTCCACTGGTATCATATTCTAATTCAAAAACCCCATCTGTAAGGGTGTAAAAATGAATCTTAATTTTCAAATAAATAAATAAGTTTCTATAACATTACTTTGCCTTAACCAATTGAACTATGTTAAAGATTGTCGAAACAAGAAAATTATAAAGAAATAGTAAATCTCAAGTATTGTTTGGGAATTCGGTGAAACGTATGGTTTTTGTTAGAAAATTTTGAACGTTACTTAGTGTTCCAAAAATCAAAATACAAGAGTTTTAGGTTTCAGAAGTATTTTATATACAAACACTAAAATTTTAAAGGGCATCTTTTGCAATTTGTGTAATATCTATCTAATATTTTTCTCCAATAAAAAATGATTTCTCTTTATCCTTCGACTTAAGTAACACGTGTTATTAGTAATTAAATCATGTAAACTTATGTTTTCTCTCACTTTTCTTTAATTCTTCGATTTCAATTGTATAACTAATGAAATAATTTGGATAACATATAACTTTGATATTTCAGGATAGTTACAGATATTCCAGGGACGACAGATGCCACTTTTGGTAAAACTCCAATTTTTTTTATAACTTTTTCTGATAAATTTTGTTTATATATACATACTAGATACTGATGGTGAAATTAATAAAAATAAATAATAAAATATAGGAAAAGAGATAGTGAAATATGAAGAACCAAGTCCAAACATAGGGATACACAGATATGTGTTCCTATTGTACAAGCAAAAAAGAAGACAAACAGTGAAGCCGCCACCACATCCTTCAAGAGATGGTTTTAATTCAAGAAAATTTGCTCTTGATAATCATCTTTCTCTTCCTGTTGCTGCTGTCTATTTCATTGCTCAAAGGCCTACTGCTGCCAGAAAAAGATAACATACACACACACATGTATATATTCAACCCAAAATTATATATTCTAAATAAATTCTTATATTATATTTCATCACATAAGTTAAATAAAATTTTGGGTTATATATATATGAATTTTCATGTGTAGCTGAGAGAAACAGTGACCTTTTCTTGTGCTGTCCTTTATTGTGTTCTCTTTGGTTTATTTGATGTACTAAAACTTTGTATTTCTACTTCTCTATGTATCTGTTTGTTTAAGTTAATTGTCTTGTTTTTAGTTTTCTATTGTGTTTAAAAAAATTTATTTTCTTTCCCAGAAAGATAATCAATAAATGCCTTAGTACATCCCAATAAGATGGACATATGTAATTTAAAGTTAAAAATGGATAAATATCATATTAGGTGTAGAACTATAAAAGGTTTTTTCTGGTTTTGAAATACATTAGAGACATTTGTGAATTATGCTAAAAAAAAGTAAGATATAAACACTAGAAATAGAACAAATATCATATAACTAGACCTAAATGATAATTTGCTCAAGACTGTTTATGCAAATAGAAGAAAAGTTAATCTTCATAAGAGACAGTGGATATAAGTATTTCAAAGAAAAGAAAAAAAACTAAATCTCTCTATAGTATGGTTTCCATTTCTCTCCTAAAATTATATATTATATATGCAAATAAAGTTATCATAATTCATGGTCACTAATGTACATACATCCAAATTCTTTTCCTCTTATTGAACTAAATGTAAGACTTTGGTCACATATACACAGAACTTTTTTATATTATTTTCCCATGGTATGTAATTTTAAAGTTGAATGATATAATCTTTGAAAAAAATGAATATCAAAGAAAGTCAAAAGTGATCACTGTATTTTGGGAAGGGAAATAATTTGGAACTAGCAGCTTTTGGTCACAATACTAGGAGCATTTGACTAAAAGACAGAAACAAAAAACCATGTCTCCTAAGTAGATGGTATCATCATTATAAGTTATATGTTTGCAAAGGAAGAATATGTGATGTGGTGTGTTTCATTACCCTTTTGCCCAATAGCTCAGCCTAAATATTAAACTATGTTTATCTCCCACCATCCAAAACAAATTACAATACACAATACGACACTCGACATGACACAATAATACTCTTAAATATATAACATTTTTTTTCTTTTAATTAAAAGAAAATAAAATTAACTCCCAAAGTTTAATGAGGGAAAAAGCATATAATTAAAAAGAAAAAAAGTGACACTTTTTTAGCTGCAATTTGTAGCCTACCAACTTTAGGGTTTAGGGTCTAAATTAATCACCATAAGCAGTAGAAAAAGGGAAAATTTAACCAAACAAAAATAGCCACGTGTACATTCATAACTTAGTAATGTGACATTGAAATTACTGCTACAATTAATAAAGTTCCCTTTTTCTTTCTTTTCAATCTTTTTATGGCCGCAAAAGTAAAAAGTAAAAAGAATATTGGGAATTGATTTTGGGTTGTTCATATATTATATATCATATCTTTTGCTACTCTTTTCTTGATTCAAAAGGATTGGTTTGATTGGTTTGAGTTTGTCCTCCTATATATCATTGCCTCCTTGTTACTCTTTTTATTCCAACATTTTCCCTTCCCATCATCTTTTATCTTTACTATTAAAGTTTAATCTCTATATTTATTCATAAAAAAAAAATTATTCAAAACATCATATAATATTTATCAAAAACAATAATAATATTTCATTGGTAAAGATATGGTTAAAATGTTTGTTTATCTATCATCTTTCTAAATAACATAGTCAAGTTTTTAACTTAATATGATATAAGGCGAGGTACCAACAAATGTTGTCTATATGTCCCTTTTTATCCAACTTAGATAGTTCTCCACATTCTCTCCTTCATTCCCTTGTTTAATATTTATGGATCTTCCACTCCGTTTAGGAATGGTTCCATGGTTAAATAGACATCTTTAATCTTGATGATCAAGATATGTCATAAACATTTATCTGTGTATATTTGGTTAACCCTAGTCTTATTGGTTATTAAGACGATTCTTTTAAAAAAAACCAAAAGTTTGAATTTCTCCATCTCCCACCTCACTTATTATTGAGCTAAAAGAGAAAAAGAATACTCATTTACACACTTGTAGGTAGTATTAGGTATAGATATGTATGAAAAGGAATATATATAGACACAAATCAAATGATTGTAAGAATCTTTTTAAAGTATATTTTGCTTGATATGAAGTAATTAAAGATAAGTGGGAGAAAACAAGGGGATTTTAATCAATAAGTCTTATATGAAAAAGGCTATATATTTAAAAATCCATCCCTATTGGCATAAATTCCTTCATCAAAGGTGATGATTTTCTCTTTTTGTAATAATAATGTTCAAAGGAAGAGAGTAACTGGTTGATATTATCAAACTATTGGCCCTAGAAAAGGGAGAAAGTGTTTGGTTATTCCTTATAATTATGAGTATTGGTGACAATAATTTATCTTAGAATGTTTGCAAACATTCTAATACATTGGAATAATTTACTTTAAGCGCATGGGTGAAGATGATTTAATAATGATTCTAATATATATATATAAATAAAGAAAGGTGATCGATAGATAAAACATAAATTATTATTGAAGAAGGTGTGGAGATTGATAAATTATGAAAATGTGCGTTGTTCTAAATTAAATATCGTTCCTCCTTGAATTATTCTAGTGTTGCAATTTACAAATTAATATGTTTGTGAGTTTCTTCCAAAAAAGACATTTGGGTCACAAAAAATTGAATCTTTTTAAGATTTTTTTTTCCTTGGAAGAAAAGGAGATGATCAATAACTAGTGGTTAAAACATCTCTAACGATTAAAAAGAAGAAAAAAAACATAATTTAATTTTTTTTCTTTTTTGTTAAGCTATTTTATGTATACTTTCAATTATCGAGGATTTTAAATAGATCGTGATTGTCTTCACACATGTGTTAATAAATTTTAAGATTTATAATTTTGTATTTTATATTAGCCAGCTTTAAAATCAACAAAAGAAAAATAGAATAATTAAAGCAAGAACACAAGACAACACATTCCTTCATTTCTTCTTCCCTTTAACCTTAATAGTAATTATGAGTCAAAGGCCTCAAACATTATTATTGATATATAGATATTTAACTTATTCAATCCAATGGTTCTTAATTAGGTCGGTGACAATAAATACATAATTTAAATTAAGGCTACATTAAAGTGTGCATTAGATTCTCTACTCCCTAACTCCACAAAAGAATAATGATTATAACAATTTTTTTCTTTTTTAGAAGAAAAAAAAAAAAAAAGATTCTTCTAACAAAAAGCTCAATCATTTCATCAATATTATTATTCAAGAACCTTATAATGTAATAAACCCTAATTTTCAAACTAGCCACCCTAAATATTATTCCTCTTTTCTTTATATATTTGTGCGCTAAATTCATCCACTAGTATTTAATCTTAGATTTCTTTTCTTTTTAATTTGATATTAGCACTTCTAGGAAATAATTAATTAAAAATATTGTATATTTTTTAGAAATTAAAAATATAGTCAAATCTATTAATTAATGATGTATTTTATTGTATATTGATTTCTATTACTAATAGACTCTAAAGTCAATAGACTACTTATAACATTGATATAGTTTATCACTGATAGACACTAAGAATATAAAAAAGAAAATTTAATTTTTTTAATCTCTATGTTTTGATGAAAATGTGTATTTGATTCTTGAGTTTTAAAAATAGACATTTTTAGTTTCCATGTTTATAAAAATGGACTCATTTACTCTCCGAATTCTCAATATATATCTTCTTAGTCCTCGAGATTTTAACAATAGGTTTAAAAGGTTTCTCAAATAACTTTATACTTTTATTTTATTTTAAATAATTATATGATATTTAAATTAGAAGTATAACTACCAAAAGTCATGCTTTCTCTAAAACTATTTTTTTCTAATTTTAAATATATATCATATAATATTTATTTTTAAAAAATAAAAATACTTTTAGAACCTTATAAACCTATTTTTTAAAACACAAAAACTAAAAGATACATTTTGAAAACTTGAGGAGCAAATAAGTCTATTTTTATAAATTACCTATGTACTAAAAAAATCTATTTTTAGAACTCAGACCAAAACCACATATTCATCAATATTTTGAAACTAAAAATGTAGTTTTTTCGAAAAGAATTGCATAATGTTATATCTAGTAATAGTGTATTGTATTTGTAAGTGTTGAATTATATATTTAAGCAAGTTTGAATAAATATTATTCAAGAGTCATGCTATATTTTACTTAACTATATTTGTATATTTTTGTCTATGCTAAATTAGATGTATATTAATAACATCAAAGTGTAGATATATAGACTCAACACTGTACTAATGTTTGAATATTTCTTACATAATTCGTCAAAAGACTAAGAAAAAGCAGGCTAGTGATCAAACCATGAATGACCCAGAACAATGACAAACACATGTAAGATTCGAATAATAACATTTGAATTTGATTATATGTTGTTATTGGATTTGATATATCAAACATTATTGTTTTTTCTTTTCTTTTCTTTTTCTGTTTACAACTGAAAGAGAAGAATGATAATGAACGTCAAAATTACAGACCAAGAAAAGAAGGAAGAAACTGATAGCTATCATAATGAGAATCATATCAACAAGTTTTAAATTTAAGACAGAATCTATTAATAGATAATGATTGATTTAATTTGGTGATGTTTATAATATCTTTCCTCAGAAGCTTGGGTTGTTTTGCAGTCGGTTTCTAATTGCTCCACGTGTGTCTTACGCTTTTTGCTTTCGTTTCATCTTAATTAACATTTATTTTCACTCTCTAATTACTCTTTCAAAATTTTACAACTTTCTAAATACATTTTAAAAGTTCTAATTTTGGGATTAAAGAATTTTTAAATGTTAAAAAATTTTAACTTGTAAATTGTAAAATTGGCACCATTATTCTTTTAGTACAAAATAAACTCACTCTCTTTCTTATTCTAACGAATATTAAGTATGTTTTTTTAAGTAAAGATATTAGCTAAATCTAACTATGTAAATTCATTTATCATAAAAAAAACTTTTGCATTTGATTTTAAATTAATATTCTAAAAATGTTTAATATTGTAAGTGAATTTTTAAGAGTGTTTAATAAGTTTTTTAATTTTGAATTCTCATATATCAAATGATATTTTAAACCTTCATTTTTCTATTGTAAATCCGTCAATTCTTAAAAGTATCGTAGAGGGATAAAAATTTGAGCTTCTGTTATATATTTAATTAAAATTAAAAAATAATAACTTAACTATTTTTTAATAGTTCTATGGCCTATTACACACTTTTACAAGACTGATGTGTACTATCACGTGCATTTTGCATGTGTATTTTTGTATCAATACAATTACACATTTAGTTCTCAAAGAAATATTAAAATTAGAAGCGCACATAAATTTATGTAACACAATGATTAGATCCATTTTAAAAAAAATTGGTAAAATTTTTATCTTTCCTTATATTTTTTAATATAATCGTGGAAAGACATTTTCTCTCTAAATATCTACTAACTCACTAACTATTTGAACAATAAACCTACCTTAAGTTTTCCAACAACAAAAGTTATCAAAAAATTGAAAAATATTAAAACATATATTTAAAGAATTAATTAAATTTAAAAAATTTATATACTACATTTTACTTAAATGGTGGTTAATTTATTGCAGCAATATCCAAACCATTTTGCAAAATCATGAGCCTAAAAGTTGATAGTATAATGTGGATGCCTAGACTAGGGATAGTATGATTCAAAGAGCGAAGAACTGATCGATTTTTATATCATTGCATGAATGAATTTCTTATCATGGACTTAATAACTAAAGTTGAATGCATGAATCTAAATCTTTGTTAAATTCATAGTAGTGTGGCTGAAAAGAAATATTAAAAGTGTGGATATATATGCAACCACATCAAATTCATTTTTTCCTACAAAAGAAAATCACTAAGAAGTCAATTTTAAAATCAATAGAAGAGACTTTGGTGAATTTGGTGCATGCATTCAAAATCTATTATTACTCAATATATATATACCTATTATATATTGTTGTCGGGTATAATTTTCACTCAACATCATAGTTGAATCTCTCCAACACTCCACTTTTAAAGAGACCAATCCAAAATTTTAAAAACTAAAAAAATATAATTTTATAATCGAAAAACAAAAAAGAAAACTCAATTAGATACCAAATATACTTGTTTTAGATCAAAAAATCAATTAATGCCCATGAAATCATCCCTAATTTAAAACATTTTTGTTTTCATTTTTAGAAATAGTGTAGGAGTTAAAGTATTTTTTTAAAAAAAAAAATCATAATAAAAAAGTTGTGTGAAAAGAAACCCATATGATTTTTTTTATATTCACATACAAAATTAAATACATAAACTAAAATTTAAAAAGCTAAAAATATAAGGAACATATAACACTAATAAAGTAAAAGTAGTAAAAGTTAATAGGTGATAATAATAATATAAATCCCTCATTGATTGAGAAGAACAACAAAGGGTAACAATTAGAGACTTCCATTAATGAGTTTGATTAATTGAAGGTTGAGAAGTAATGGTGTGAAGGTTGAACCATATGCACTTGCTGATGTGTACTTGTTTCGCATGAATTGTCTTCAATACCCCTAGTATATATTCACACACAACTAATTAATTACCATCCATATACTCAACACATCCATGAAATAAAAATAAAATAAATATCAAACAATTATATATCTTGTAATAGATGAAGATATATAAATATAATATATGTGATGTTGTTGACCCAAAAAGCCAAGGTTTCAAAATTGATTATTATAAGTACTAACTCATTGTCACGTCAACATCATTTGATGTGGAATCCAACAATAGTAGAAAATTGGACATGAAAAGAAAAAAAAAACTGATATGGAGTAAAAATATATAGAGTAGTATTGGAAGTTTTTCTCTCTCAACATCCACTTGTTAATTAGAACTAAAAGAAGAAGAAAGAACTTCACACCATCAATTTTAACTTGACCATTTTGTTGATAATGTCAAGTGCAAACAATAATGTTCTGTATTAGCTATGAGAGTGAAAGTTTTATGGTCTATTAGCAAAGACAATTATAAAATCAATATGAAATGTTTTATGTTTTAGGTGAAACCAAATCAAACCCAAATGAAATTGTATAGATTAAAAGTGGATTGTGTTGTATCATTCTAGAAATAGTTTCGTTCTTAAGAAATAGCCTTTGTGACCTACCAAGTATGTCTATTGGTCACACCTTACACCCCCATTTTAATTATAATTTCACAAACTAGTATAAAGACACAAACTAAATTGCAAAGATTTAGATTTCATTAAGACAAAGAATTCAAAAAAAAAAAAAATAAGGAAATTATAGAAAATCTTACTCTTTTGGACGAGAGGACCATAGGGAGCTTAGAGCTCGTAATCTACTATAATATTCACCAATGACTAGAAAACATCTGGCTGCTTGTCGGATCGTGAGTATCCTACGTAGTTGATGAAATGTTTGTTGTCTTAAAATATCTGCCTAAAATCCAAATTTCGATTAATATCAATAATTAAAATGTTGGAGTTGAAATTAAAATATAAATCTAATTTATTATGAGTGTTACTTCCAAACTATATTAGATCTTAATTCATGTAGGAAACTATTTTTTTTTTTAATATTCTAATGTATATTTATAAGGGATATGAAAAATATCAATTAATCTTTAATTTAATGTCCAACTTTTCAAATTACAAATATATTAACATTGGGATATTTGAATGTTGGGGTGTGAACTTGTTGACTATTTTGGTTAGCTCATCTATGAATTTCTTCCTTATCATCATCAAATTATTGAAGACAAAGAGACAAAAAGCCATTTTCCAAAGACTTGAACATAAAAAATGACTTTTTTGCCATTAATATGAAGAATCTTTGCTTTCATTTGTATTTTGTTAAAAGCCTTACATATTAGGAAACACATTTGTGAAAAGCGTTTTCTAAATAAATAATTTTAAAAATTAAGCAATAAATATATTATTTTTTAAAAATATTTGGTTACCTAAACTTATATATTTCAATAAAAACACTTTGTTCATAAAGGTTATCTTAAAACAAAACTTCTTCTCCATCGATTTAGATCTGTTGTGAAAGTGAAATTACACAGAATTTTAGAAGGAAAAAACGATATCATACCAATTTCATCTTAGTTTATGCTTCTTGATCGAATGTAACTTTGAATTTTTTTTCTATATCAATAGACATAATTTTAAAAATAATAAATATTTTAGATACATTGTTTATTGGAAGTCATAATCAGAATTAATTACTATTAACTATTGATTAAGTTATCAGAAGAAAGTAATTACCTGATGGAGAAAGCCATGGAGACTAGAGAGCTTGTCCATGGCCAAAACCATGTGGTTGATTCCTCCATCGACGATCGGACCGCCGGCGACGGTGTCGGTCAAAGACTGATGGAGCTGATCAAGGCCTTGAGATAAAGCATCTTCAGCCTGTTGTGAGGAATTTTGTAGTTTATAAATTTCCATCACTTGTTGTTCTGTTATTGGATCCAATTGTGACATTAACATCTGTTCATCCATGGATAACTCCAATTAAAACTCGAGAATTTTCATTAATTAAGTTTATACGTTACCCACCAACTTAAGCTTTTAGGTTTAATTGGTGTTCTAAGAATATATATTTCTTCGAATGTTGATATAAAATTAAATGCATAAACCTTGATGAGATCAGAAGGTCGAAATCCACCAATCCAAAGGAAACAACGCTCAGCAGGAGACATCCACATCCCAGTGATGAGATGGAAGATGTCAAACTTAGCAGCCTCGCCTTTCAATCGAAAAATTTGATCGTAATGATAAATGCACGCATCAACCCTCACTTTCAACTCTGTGTCTGGTAAATGTGCCTCTAATCCCCCACGCAACTCCATTGTGTGTCGATGCTCCTCTTCCAACCACCTCACATATTCCATATCGAACCACATTGCACTACCCCCTGCCATTTTTCAAAAAACTCTCCAAATTAAATTTATAAATTACTTGTACCCCTTTCTTCCAATTTTAATTATTTTGTATATGCTTAGTTAAATTGTTTACATAAGAACTATACATGACTACAACCATTCCAATGTATATGGTTTGTATAGTTTTTAAGCTATTAATTACCAGTTGTGGTTTAATTTAATCAAATATAAATATATACTATCCAATATTTGACTATGGAAACACTTTTGTTTTGACTTCAATGTATTGTTTAAAGTCCATTTAAACTCACTCATCCATATTTTGACTTTTCTAATTTTATATACACTCATCTCTAAACTTAGATCAGAGATTAGGGCAGTGAGTTCTTTTCAATTTTTCTTTTCTATAAGCAATACAAAAATTATATACAAATTAAAATCCACCGTTTCAAATCAAATTAATCTTATAAGAGAAATTGTTTCTTTTTAAATAGAATAACTATTGTTTTAATAAACCATACTAGGTTCATGCAGATATTTAGTTATATTTATAAAATAAATCACCTCCTCTCACTAGATTTGAAAATATATATATATTTTATGATATTAATACAATACAATATAATAGCATGT
This sequence comes from Cucumis hystrix, assembly GCA_025688845.1. Lineage (NCBI taxonomy): Eukaryota > Viridiplantae > Streptophyta > Magnoliopsida > Cucurbitales > Cucurbitaceae > Cucumis > Cucumis hystrix. The sequence continues at coordinate 12,424,423 of CM046893.1, forward strand.
CTTTTTCGTTAACAATGAAGTTGCATTTAATTTAGAGATGAAACTTTATAATTTGATAAGATCTTTTAAACGTACCGTGGTTGACATTGCCATTGCCATTGCCACCGCCGCCAATACCCTATTGAAAAAGAAAAAAAAAATATATTTTTTTTTTGTTATTTAATACATTCATTATTTCGAGTATAATATCTAGTTTTGATTAGAGGTAACAAAGTAGGATATTCAAACTTATAGTTTAAGTTAAAACTAAATTCAAATTCAAGAAAAGAAAAAAGTTGACATTTATAGAACCTGAGAACGTGCACGTTGAAAGTCTTGCTCAAGCTGTGTAAGCTTAATTCTACTACTCTCAAGTTGCTGTACGTAAGCCTATATTTAATTAATCACCATCAAATTCAAATCTCATTAATTACTGATTTATAAATTAAAAAAAAAAAAAATTTCCCTTCATATAAAGACAAAAATTTAAATAAATGTCAAACAAACACACACAAAATATTTTTAAATTATAACCTTCTTCCTTAGTCGACTCTTCCTCGCTGCCTCTCTGTTTTGAACTAAACGTCTCAATGTCTATATACACAAATTCATTATTAAAGACAAGAACAAATAACAATTTTAATTTGTAATTTATAATTTATAATGATAATAATTTAAAAAAAAATACCTTAGCGTCAAGTTGTTTCTGTGATGTTGAAATTGAACCACATCCTTTTCTCTGCATTATTGGTCACGTTTTCAAAATAATTATATGTATTAATTTATCAAAATTAGACCTACTGCTTAATATGCCAAAGTTGATTAGTTTATACCCTAAAAACATCATTATCTGATTTTATTTTCTTTAAAAAAATAATAATAAGATTGTTTTTGTCTATTGGTATTTTGGGGTTTAGGAAAGAAGTTGGTAATTTTATTTTATTATTGTGTGTATACTTACTGTGAAGATTCCTCTCATTGGGTTTTGATGGCTCTTTCCTTCTATCTTTTCATGTCAGACATTCCATCACATTAAAAAATAAAATTATAATACTCTACTAAAAATCTCTCCTCTTTTTTATTTTATTTTCTAATAGTTCTTGCGATCTGTGTTCTAAGAGGGAAAGAAATTAAAATACCATTTTAATTACTTCTCTAATTTTATTATTCTTGATTTTTTTTTAAAGAAATGGAATTAAGGACTAAATTTATTGAAAGAAAGTATGTGGATAGAAATAGAATTATTATACGTAGTAACATAAAATAATAAATCAATCAATAAAAGGATGGAGCTAAAAGAAATTTAACCAAAGAGTGTAAAAGGTACAAACTTGGAAATAGAGAGAGAGAAAAAAGGAGAACCTTTTGTTGAAGAGAGTACTGATGTTGAGATGAAAGTGCAGTTGTTGAAACATCAGTAGAGACCATAAGAACTTGATGAGGTTGAATATTGTTGATAATATTAAAGCAGGAGGTGTTATAGTTATGTTCATGTTGTTGTTGTTGAGGAGCTGAACAATTACTCATTTCACTTTCTTCTTCATCTTCTTCATCTTCACCCAATATTTCCATTTCCTTTTCTTCATTACTGTTATTATAATTACCTGATCCTCTCAGCATCTCTTCTCTTTTTCTCAAACTAATTCCCTGTCACATTTTTTCAAAAATTTAAAAGAAAAAGAAACAATTAAGATTACTTTTTTTTTCTTTTGGGGAGGGGTCTTTAGAGGGAAAGAAAAAGAATTTACTCTTGAAGTTTGTTGGTATTTGATTGGCCAAGAAGGGAACATTTCCAGTGTTGCTGCAGGCTTCCCTGACAAAAAGCCTGCCAAGTATCATAAAAACAAATCTCACAAAATCATACCCAATTTTCTTATTTTACCCACTCCTATAATAAATGAAGAATTTTTCAAACAATATCCTATTTACTGGGATAATTGAGTGTAGCAAGACTTGGTGGAAAGCGTGAGTAATTGAAGACAAACATAATGAGACTGTGAAGTGTAAAAACAGTAAGAAAAAAATCCATTACGGGTTGCCAATGCACCTATTAATGTTAAAGTAGGGAAATGATTCATTAACACAGTGTGTTTACAAAGACCATGAAACAGAGGAAATATACTTTTATTAGAGAGTGTTACAAAATACAATCAAATGGAGTAAAGAGAGACCGTGATTAACGTAGAGTTTTTTAACAAATGTGTAAACTTGGATAGATGGAGTTATAAAATATTGAGGAGCCAAAGAAACCCTATTCCTGCTTTTGTTTGTTTTGTTATTTTGGTGAAGTTATTGAGAAGTCAGTAAGCAGATTACAAGTTTCCTTGTTTGTACACTCATCCCATTCAACTCACTTCTTCCAAATTATTATTTTCATCAAAACAGCAAATGTATCCCCTCTTTCTCTCTCTAGTTGGTTATAATTCTTATTCTCTGTCCCTATGTCATTAAATTTTTTTTATCGAAATAATGTGACTGATAATCTTATACATAACTAAAAGAAAAAAAGAAAAATACATACTTTGTTTAGGTTCGTAATGATCGAGTTTATTCATCGCGCCGAGTCCTTGTAGCACAATTGCTTGTTCCAATTCTCCAAAGTCAAAAGATTGCCCATCATGATTATTGCTGAAAGGGCACAAGTAGTCAAAATGATAAACACATATTATTCATTAGAAGAAGAAAAACAGAACAATTTTTCGATAAACAGAAAAATTACATCAAAGTTGAAGAAAGATTAATATTGTTGTTGATTTCATAAACAGAACAAGTTTCTTCAAGTATTCTTTGGCTCTCCATTCCAAAAATTCCTTCTTCAAACCATTGGTTTCTTCCTCTTCTTCTTCTGCAAAATCACTTCAAAATCAAACGGAAACTAAAACAAACAGTCTTTTTTAAAAAAAAAAAAAGAAAAGAAAACCTCAGTTTCTATTAGAAAACTTCAACAAATGATCTTCTGGAAAGACAAGAGAACAGAGAAAGAAGAAGTTTTTAGAAAAGGGTTTTCGTTTTTAATGGGATTTATGAACTGCCCATGTGCTAAAAAGTTGCATTAAAAATAAAAACCTGAGTTTTTGATGATCTTCTTGTTCTCTCCTTCTGTATGAAGAAAAGTGGAGATTATTGGATAGCTTTTTATTTCAAAGATATGGAAAATATTGTCCTTGGGGATTTTTCTCTCCACCTGCCATGTGGCCTTTCAAAAATACTTTTGTTTGGTTCCTCACCCCAACCTCAATAAAATGCTTTAAAACACAGGAGAAATTTCTGCTTTTTAATGTTTCATAAATCACACCTTTTCTTTTCTAAATAAAAGTATACGAACGACAATAATATTTTGATCTAAATAAAAATATCACATAACAAAACATGATTGAATAAATAATTTTGTAAAATTTAATATATATACACCTATATTTCTCTCTCTAATTTTCTGCTTTTGCCATTGGTAATTGTGTGGGGCTTTTTTCAAATAAGAGGAAGTACATAAAAGTAAAAATAAGAAAGAAATAATGAAGAGGTGAATGGATAGACATTGAGGAAAATATATATATATATAAGGGGGTGAGACAACCTTTGGTTTGAACAATAAAAAGAGTGTAATATAAAGTGCTTCTCATTAAATCTCTATTTAACTTGACTGCTTTTTCATCCTCTCTAATAGGATTCACTCTGCTTTACACAAGTGTTCCCAACTTATCTCTACTCAGACGAAAACACACACGTATATATAACATCTTTTTTACATAGCACGATCAACAATGATTTTGAAATGGTTAAAGTTATTTTATTATGTTTCTGAACAATTTTTTGAAACATTCTTTTAAACATTTTGACGCCAATTTTATTGATATGAAAAATTACATTAAGAAGAGTAAGAATGTCATTTGATTTCAAACACAACATTGTAATAATAATTAACTAATAAGGAGAAAACCCCACTTATGAAACTCATGTTATAGCCCTTTGATATTGATTTTTTTTTTTTTTTTTTTTTGGTTTTATAAAGCAATGGTTGATGGGTCAACATCCCATATTCTAAATTTAAAATGTAATTTCATCACCTAAAACCATACCCACTTTAACATTGATCTTTCTATTAATGGCAAATTAGGTTTCTTTCAAAGCTAAAGTTTATGTCTTTATGATCATAAAATTGTTTATGCTTAAACCTTATCTCTTTCACTATATCTCCCAAATGCTTATTTCTTTGAGGAGAAAATTAATTTCTTCCTTTAAACTTTCCCAACAATGAATTAATAATGAAGTGGACAAAGTATGTATAGAAAATAAAATTAAGCAAAAATATAGACGTTCTAGAAAATCTTGTGAAATGTTTATGTTCGGAAAAATACACATGACTTTGATGTGACATTAAAGGTAAATTTGGAAATTGAAAAAGAGAAACGGCAAAACAAAGAAAATTGATGTCAAAATTCAGATGAAAACTCTTCGATTAAAAGAAAAAATCATAAAAATTTACTTCGTAGAGAGCCATCGATAACGTAAACTTTTAAAGATAATTGAAGTTGCTAAATATATATCATTCTAACCATATATCATAATATTAATATATAATTAGGATATGATCTCCACAATGTTTATAACTGTTTTCTATAACTTAATTATCAAAGTAATTTTAAGTTTAAAACAATAAATATGGAATTATTTGAAGATATATAAAAGCATATAGAAATGGAGTTGATGATCATAAATGGACTATAAATTTTTCCTCATAAAAAGGCTAACGATATAATATGGATCGAAATTATAATATCAAATGACACATCACCAATTGCTCGCTATAAAAAAAAATGTGCATAGTTGCTTTCACTGACAATAATTTAGTTCAGTTGATATTCGAGTGTACCAATAACTATATAACTACGAAGCATGTGATTCAAATTTGAATTATTTCTTCCTTTGTTAGCACTAAAAAATGTGGTTTAATTTATATATAAAAGACGTTTACAAATTAGGTAGTTAATTAATTAGGATATATTTTAAAAGAAAGTATAAAAATATATTTGAGTTATTTTCAAACTTTATATTAAATACATATTCCCATTTGTCTTGTATCATAGCATATAGTTGTATTGTTATGACTTTTCTTTGTCCCTAGTGAGAGCAAGAGAGAGAGAGAGAGAGGGAGAGGTGGATGGAGATAAAGTCCAAATTAATAATAAAAACTTAATTTTTTACATAAATCTACTTGAAATAGTTCAACTTCTCACCTTCATATTATCGCTAAATTTAACTCACTTTTGATAGACTAATTGATTAGAATTATATTTTCATAAATTAAAAAATATATATAATAAAATAACAACATATATTAATAGTCAACCAAGTAAAATGACAAGATTTCGCATTAAAATCCATAATTATCATAAAAGTTTTTAGTAAGAGTAATTACAACGAATATCAATTTTAGAAGTGATAGCACCTTTAAAAAAAATTAAATATAGCAAAATTTATCTATAGTGCTAGTAGATTCTTATGATTTATTGATAGATTAATATTTATAATATAGTCTATCAGTGACATTGATAGAATTTCTATCATTGACACACACTTTAACATATTTTAAAGGGATGTCGAGAAGAATAGCAAATTATGAGTTTTACTTTTGAAAAATAACAAAAATAATTTTAAATTGTTAGAATAGCAAAACATAAAAATTAAACAAATAAATAAATGAAACAATTTCTCAAATGCCTCTATCCAATATGAAAAATACAATTGTTCATCTAAACCCCAAATACACTGTAATTGAAATAATATATGCTACATAAAAATTCTCCCAAAAGTGTAAAGATTAGAAAAGTTGTCATCAATGGAAAAAACTTCACTTGTTCATCTTCCTCTTCTCTCTTATTAGACTTGGACTTCTTCTTCAACTCTTCTATCAATGTGTTTGTCTCCTCGTTTGCCCCCTCTCTCAATCTCCTTCTTTTCTTTTATCTAATAAAACCTAAAAAAAGAATATTCAAGTAATTACAAAAATGTCATTGAGGTATAATTAAATTCTCAAATTGTTATTAAAAATATAGATTAAAATTAAAATTAAAATTGTTATTAAAAATATATATTAAATTTATTTAATAAATTGTTAATAAATTGTTTAAAATATAACAAATTTGAAAATCTTATATCTATTTGTTATTATTATAGGGAGGTTGTTGCAATCTTGTCTACCAACAAAATAGCAAATTTTTTACCAAATTTAAATGTTTTCAATTAGGATCTTAAATGAACCATTCTATGGAAGTTTTAATTTCAATTTATTATTATGTTAAATGAACAATTTTATGGAAAGATCGTTAAATGCATAATTATAGAGGAAAAAATACAATCTTAATATGAAGTTATTATATCAAATGACATTGATATAATATAGGGAATAATTGTTACATGCATAATTATAGGGAAAATACAATGTTAATATGAAATTATTATACCATATGCATAATTTTAGGGAATGATACAATTCTAAATTCAAATTTTGTAGATTTTCCAACTAAACTTTTAAAATAAAATGATAAAATAAATATTTATTATTATATATATAATCCGAATACAATAAATGATAAATATGAAAAAATTATGTATTTGTATGATATAATAAAATGTTACAAAAAATTAACCAAACATTAAGAAACGTACGATGAATAAATTATATTATCAATCATTATATGAAAAATTCTGTATTTGTGTAATATGATAAATGTTGCCAAGAATTAACCAAAGTTTACGAAACATACGAAGGAATTATATTATCAATCATTTTATGGATAGAAAAAATAATATGAATTAAATAGCTATTATTATATAATATTAGTAAAAATAAATTGTTAATCATTTGATTTGAAGCCTACAAATTTGAAAATATGGTATAAACTGAAGGCATAAATCTAGAAGATGTTGGTTAAATGAGATCAATTCCGAAAATAAATATTTATTTAATATCTTTATAAAACTTAATGATATACAAATACACTGTATTCATAATTCTATTTATATTCCATTATTTTACTATGCACAAATACACTGTACCTAAGAAAAGTAAGTTTCAATTTATGAAGGGGTAAAATCGGTTAAAAAATTATCAAAAAATATATACTTAAGATAATTTTACTAAAAATTAAAATATTTTTGGAATTTGCTATTTTCCAAATTGTTATCTATTATTTTCTCATTCTCATGATTATCTCTACTTTAGATTTAAATGTTATATTTACAAACCAATTTTGTGCGGAACAATTGGATTTTATTGTCAAAATTGAGATCCTATAACTTGAGGGCCAGCTTTATATAATTGGGCCCAAGCTTAAAATGAGTTGGCCCAAACATATCGGACTTTATGACTATAAAGATTTAGAAAAAGACCTAAATTAACTAGGAAATTTCACCCAAATTTCAATCATTTTTTTCTTTATAACATTTATATTTTTTTTAGATTTTCTTAATTAAATGTAATTAAAATTAATGGGGTTTTTATTTTCCTGTCTAATAAGAAAGAAAAATATAGATCGGACAATATTTTAGGATAATTTAGTCAATTTATGGGACGAATTTAAAATTTTATTTGATTTGATCTTAAGTAAAATCAAAACTAAATTAAACTTTGTTTTTAACACAGTTGTTGTGAGATTAATAAATTGTTTAATTTTTACAACTAAGATTACCTAATCTATACCGATTAAATCATAACAAAATGGATAAAAGAAAAATAAAAAATTTCTCCCCTTAATACCTTTTATTACTTTTACTTATAAAATTATGGATATTTTAAATTTTTGTTAACACTTTTCAAATATTCTTACTAACAACATTAATATCCAATATATTGGAAATTTTTTTTACATTAACTAAATTACGGTAACCTAAAACCTAAAAGCTAAGCATGCTTTTACATTAAAAAAAAAATCAAATAGAGTCATAGAGAAAAAGAATAATTATATTTGTCGAAGTCTTTGTATCTACAATATTTAGATCACCGCCACTTTGATACCTCCATAATCTAAGCAATTGAGATTTTGGTTATTTACGGAAACCGAAATTTGAATGGGAGTTTATAGATATAATTTTTTTAGAACACTGAGATCTTCTTCACCAAAATTGAAGAAGCAACAAAAACCATAATCACATATCCCTTACAATATTTCTGGTTAAGTCTTATGCAAACCCATTGTATAGGATACTCTCATTTGCATGTCACTTACACGAATACATTAGATCATTATATTTGTATCAAATACAAAGTAAGTTGTATCAATAGTGTTACCTTAATTAGATACTCAACATTATCCTTATACTGTTCAAGACTCATTAAACAACTTATGATATTAGCGTATTGGATTTATGCTATTAAGACAAAACTAATAATCAATCACACTTTATTGAAATCACAAAGATAATATTTTATTAATGACGATCAACATACTATATTAACTATCTACGAGCTATTAGACATAAAACCCAACACAAACACACATGTACACATATTTGGCATAATGCAAATGTTATGTACATGCAGTCAGCTTGATGATATGATCCAAATATATTGATGAGAGAGAGAGATGACTTTCGATAAAACAGCAAAAGTAAATTAAAATGTTTTGAAAATTGAGAACAAACTTCATTATTATATAAAAATTACAATAATAAAGACGACGACTTTTAACTAGAATTGTGACAAGTACACTCATAACTTTCTTCTAACCTAAATTCTACATTTGAATCCAGTATTAAACATTCGTGAACATTTACATTCTCGACTAGCTTACATACATAGTGCGTCTAACAAATCTCACAAAACAACCATAACCCAAATAACCTTGAAAAGTAAAAATTACAAAAGCAGCCATGTTTGAATGAAACGTGGACCATAGAAGAGATATAAATTTATGTGGTGACGAAACATAAACATAAACATATAGATGTATATCTAGAACAATTGGTTGGTGCCACATCTCTAAAGTCCCACCTCAAATCAATTCCTAGGCCCTTAAAGGCTCCACATCACAACCCCTAAAACAACAACCCACCGCCACCCAAATCAATCGCATCAATTCCATTGGCCTAAATTCCCCCAATCAATTAAGTCACACTCTTTTCTTTTCCCCCTCCAATTTCATACATAAAAAAAAAACCATAAATAGTAAATTGAAATTGAAAGAAGATGCAATAGAAATTAGTAAAAAGAATTTTGAATTTGTAAATCTCTTTGCCATTCAAATATCTAAAAAAAAAAAAAAAAAGCTAATAAATAAATAAAAGTAAGATATAAAAAACCTTTGGTTGACGTGTACAATAAACCCCCACACAACCCTTCTATTTAACTATTATCTCACTCCCAAAGATCAAATCCACAAATCACCATGATCGCCACGATTCCCCCAAATTCCTCTGATGCCGATGACTCTCTTTCCGTCGGAGCAAGCGCTACGGCTCCTGCACCATCCCCCGCTGGTGGGTCGACCGGAGATTCTAGCGGCGGTGTTGGGGCTGAGAAATTGAAGGGCTGTTTTGGTGTTCGAGAGCGGCTGAAGAGGCACCGTGAAGAGGTGGCCGGGAAAGTGATGGTGCCGGAGAAATGGGGCAAAGAGGAACTGCTTAAGGATTGGATCGACTACTCGGCGTTCGACAGAATCTTGGCCGCCGGCAGAATAGCGTCGGCGAGGGCGTCGCTAGCGGCGGAGGGACAGCGGAACAGTCGCCGTTCACGGCGGAGGGTGGAAAGCAGGTGTTGAGATTGGGGGAAATCTATTTTTATTTAACAACTTTGAATTGATATTTTAATGTTATTTATAGAGAGAGATTAAAACATAAACACATTTCTTATTTGCTTTTTTCTTCTTCTTCTTTTTTAAATATTTTATTTAGTTTAATTTCTGTAATAAAACGTTTGAATTATTAGAGTTTCTAATCTCTTGTTCTATAAATTGGTTATGAAATATTATTCATCATACTTATATTTATATTTGATATGTACCTTCCAAGATGTCGCATCTTTAGATTTAATGCCACGTTGTGACCATATTCTAATTTTTCTCATAAATGTTATGATATTTGATAAATTTCGTTCGAAATCAATTAATAATGAGATAGATAATATGTATTTCTTACCACTTCAAAGTCTTTTCAAATATAGATCATCAAAAGGTTAAACACTACAGCGACGTATGAACTTGGATTTTTTTTTTTTTTTGTCTTATTGGTTTGATTTGCTATTTCTGTAAAATAATAATAACAACAAAAGTTTGAAATAGAGATGAGTTGTTAGTTAGTTTATTAGATAACTTCGTTGGAAACCCCAAACCTTGGAAGAAAACTTAAGGCCTTTGAAGTATTGAGAAGTTTTAGTATTGAAGGGAGTAAAGGATAAAAAGGGTGTGTCATGGTTATTGGAAAATAATAAAAAATTTGGCCAATATTAAGGCTTAAGGGTTAGTTGTTTTGAAAGTTATTTCGGTGGTGTGTAGGCGGCCAAAAGGATGGAAACAACCTTTAAATAAGCGTCATTAGGCGTTTAGAGCATGTCAAGGCGTTTAGAGATTAGTTGCTTATGCATTGGGCGGCCAAGGAGAAAGAAATGACCTCTAAATAGGTTAATTAGTAGGCGTTTAGGCTTGACAAAGTGTCTAAGACATGAAGGAAAGCCATTTAGGTGAGAAGAGAACATCTAAAGGAGTGTCATTGGACATGTAAGATTGTCACATAGAGGTTATTTTGAGTCTTGAGAGGTTAGACGAGAAGGCTTGGTGATTTGGTGTTAGGCGAGAAGCATGTCACGTGAAAAGGGTTTGAAGGTTAACAAGGGCTTGACACAAGGCGTTTTGGACTTGTCAAAGGACATTGGGTATTTTGGTTAGGCGAGATGATGAAGAGGTGGAGTCGGTGAAGTGCTTTACATATGTCCTTGTATGCTTAAATTAGATTTCGGCTAGTAAGAGGTGTCAATAAAGCTTAATGCATGGTTCAGTATAAATAGGTCACTTCATATAAACATTTCTCTCCAATCACTCGTGTGGTTTTGTTGAAATTACTCTTAAAAAATCATAAATTGAGTCTAATTTTTAGATTGGGCCAACCAGATTTTGAGCAAGGGAGAGTTCAGTTTAAGTTAAAGAAAGTGAGGAAGGTCAGATTTTGGGTGAATCTGAGCAAGGTTGATTTCCAGAGGGCTGCAGAGTTCATTCTTTGGAATTTGAAGCTTAAATTTTAAGGTAAGCAAGTTAAGACGTTTTCAAGCATTTTTGTACAATAAGTTTCCTCAAATGAGTTCTGGATTTTTAGTTATGATTTTTCAAAGTCGAGTTATATTTTTAGATGAAAAATGAGTTTTTGGGTAAGTTGGTGGCTAGTCGAGTGGCAAGGTAAGCTACGCGAGATGGGTAGGCGTTTTGGTGATCATAGAGGTTAGTGTACATTGAGGTTGGTGTTAGAAGCACGATCTGTGCTTAAGCGCGTGCGACAAACCCTGCGCGGGATAACAGCACGGGGAGAGGGTGAGGCGTGCGACAAACCTCTTGTGAGATTAGCACGCAAAAGTCCAGCGCGTGCGACGAAGGCCTATAGCCCATCATTTGTGCGCCAACATGTGTCATGATATGATTTTGGGCTTTTTTGGTCAATTTTGGAAATTTTAAGTACAACTTTGATATTTTCATGTTCAAGGGAATTTAAATGGATTATTTTACCATATTTTCAGGTCAAGATAAGATCAAACAAATTTATAAACCAAGGATTTGAGCTTGTATCTGTAAGTGGAAAATGATTTATTTGAAGTGATTTCAAGCATGTTCTTAAGCCATTGTTCATGAATGATTTATCTTAAATGTTTAAGCTATTTTAAGAATGATTTTCAAATATGTTATTATTTAAAAGTATTTATTCAATATTAATATTTATTGAGGAATGTTTAAGGATTATTGAAAATAAAGTTAAAGCTTGCGTATTGCAAAAAGGATTTAAGGTTTATGGTTTTATAAATGTTTTCTCGAAACCAATATGTCTAAAAAAAATTACTCATAACGGGGCAGGATTAAAATTACCCATAATGGGGTAGGATTAAAATTACTCGTAACAAGGCAAGATTACGGGCACATATAAATTTGAGGTAAGGACACTTATCTCCGGGATTGTAGTAGGCACGTTTATCTCCCACGAACAGGAATTGGGGATGTCCATCTCTGAGGTTTGGAGTTGGTGTCGAGTAATCTCTACCACCTCCCAGGAGTAGATACTTTGAGTTTCAAGCAGGAAAAACAAGGCTTTATGTTACTATTTTCAAAATGCTTTAATGTTTAAGCTTTCATGTTATGATTTAACATTTACTGTTTCAAGGATTTATGAATTATTGTTTCTAAAGGTTTATGATAATTTATTTAGAAAATTATCACTCACTGGGCTCGTTTAGCTCACACCCTTCAAACTATTTTCCCACTTTCCAGATAGAGACCGTGTTCTCATAGCCTAAATCGCTGCTACTTGTATGCTGAAGGGTTTCATTTTGTTATCGTATGTGTCAAGTTATTTTGTTCTTGTGATCGATTAGCTAGTCTTTTGTATTGTGAGATTTAGGTTTTTGGGAAGGCTGTGGTTGAGTTTTGTTTCATGTGAATAAGGTTGAGTCATGTTTGTATAAACTTATATGAAGTTTGTGTTAAATAAAAGGGTTTTACCCAACTGTGTTTAGAATTTATGTGTTAGCTTCCGCTGTCGTTTATTGTTTTAAGAGGTCAATTGATGTCATTCTTAAAGAAGACGATATCAGTTGACTTCACGCCACGTCTCTGGTCAAGTAAGAAGGTGCTCGGAGTGGGGTGTGACAACTTGGTATCAGAGCAAGAGTTTAGTCTTTGGGGAGTAAAGTCTAAGTCATGTTAGTAAGAATAGTTAGTTCTTTGTGAAATAGAGAGTAAAGGAGAAGAGGAGAAGTAAAAATTGAGTTAAGGGAAGTTTAAAAAGAAGTTAGAGTTAAAGTTTAAAGTAGTTAGTAGTCTCTGTTGCATGTCTAATGGTTGATATGTTATATGAATCATGCCTCAACAACGTAACATTCAACATAAGTGGGATCAGAACGAGACTCGAGGTCCTACCGAGGAACAATATGAGGAAGAATCTAACACTCCAATACAAGCTGAGACTGAAGAGGAACAATATCATAAATAGAAGTCTACCACTTTTAGATTTTGTTATATTTGCTAATCATTATAACTGTCCTATTATTAAATATATCACTGCGCTCTTTGTACTCTGTGAATAACTTTCACAATGCATAATAAAAAAAAAGATTTAGACAAAATACCTAAATTGACTATGATTTTTCACAAATGTCCTAAAGTATAATTTATTTTCTTAATTAGGAATTCATATAATTTTTGGACAATACTAACCTTTTAATAATTATTAATTATATTTAAATTATTTCCATGTTCACAGTAGTTTCAATTTATTATGATTTTCGTAACTTCCTTATATAAATTTGTATCTTTATTATGGTAATAAATTGAAAATATTGTTTTAATGAAGTATTTAAATGCCATCGTAGAGAACTATTTGAGTGCCATTATTATTTTTGTAACTTCCTTATATAATTTTGTATCTTTATTATGGTAAAAAATGGAAAATATTGTTTTAATGAAGTATAATACAAAATCTTTTCTTATATGGAATTTTATGTTAATTAATTATAACCGTTAACAATCTTTCATCTCCATCACGTGAACAATCTGGAAAATTTCATCCGTCACCGGCAGCTCTTACACATATATACCACATTATATATACAATATGACATATATAATTATGTACAGTAAGAAGTCCGAATTTATATATGTTATTTAGTATATATACCTCATATTATATACAATAATACCTTATACATAATTCCTACAGAATTTGTGTTTAAATTATATGTTTATATAGTAAATATTACTAAAACAGTAGTAAACGACTAATCATACATACATATTTTTCCTTTATAAATGTATTTGATTACATTATACTTTAATATATCTGTAATCTATAATAATTATGTTATGTGTTTTAGTATATATATACCCTATATTATATACAATAATACTATATACTGACATAGTCTATTATTTTTTGATAGGATGACCAAAATGTAGTTTTTTTTACCATTGAATTCTCAATAAACCCTAGAATATATCACATTCAAAACTAGATTTGCCTATTTAATCGAGTATCTAAAATATACCTAATATACCAAATGTTTCATATGTTTTGAATATATACAATGCTAAGCTTGAAATTTCTAGCCAAATTCTGTCATATATGTTTTGTATTTGCCGGCCATCGAAAGTTTTGTTCTTCACCGCTAAAATCTCAATAAACCCTAAAATGTATAACACTCAAAACTACATTTTCATTTGATTGCCTGTTTAATTAAATATCTAAAATATACCTAATATACATAATGTTTCATATTTGTTGAATATATAAAATACTAACCTCGAAATTTCTAAGTAGATTATGTTCGAGAAGTTTTGTATTTGTCGGTCGTCGAATGTATTCTTCTTCACCTCTGAACTAGTAAAAATCTTCATCCACGTTGGAAGGAGTAGATGATCGTTTTCGTAGAAGGAAGACATGAAAGGTTTTCCACTTCTTTCCAAAACTGTATTCCATGATTTTTTCTATTTAGATATTTTTTATAAATCAATTCAATAATAGAAATTTGTATTAAATTAATTTGGGGCCCATTTCTTTCCAAAACTATATTCCACGATTTTTTTCATTTAGATATTTGTTATAAATCAATTAAACAATAGAAATGAGTATTAAAGTAATTTGAACCCTACATTTATGTAATATACTGGCCTATTTAAGATTTTTGTGAAATTTATTAATAATTTGAGTCATTCATGTAATATCATATAGCAATTTTGCGAGTATGAGCTAAAAGACCTAATAAAATCTCATGTCGTTTTTCCCCATTGATTGTCGTCCGTCTACAAGCGTAAGGCCCCACTGGACAATAAATTGGGCCAACAAACAGTCCAATCTAAACTAAAAAAAACAAAGGCCCAAGCCCTTGACCGTAGCAAAACTGCATAACCTAGGTTTATCATCATCAGCCCTTCTTTCTCGATCGCCTCCCTTCCTTCTTCCATTCTATATTTATTCTCAGTTCGGCCGTCGAAAAACCCTAGCTTCCTGTCTTCTCACCAGGTACACACCCATCCTTGTTCTTCTATCCCATGTTTATTTTGTTGAACCTGCTACTCAATTCTCCATTATTGCGACTTTTTTACTCTTCTTTCTTCTTCCTTCAATCTGATCTTCAGTTCTTGCGTATTCTTCATTCGATTTGGTTTGGTTAGTCTGTTTGTTATAATTGTAGTTTTTTGTTTTTTGTTTTCTTCTCACCAGTTTGTAGCTACTTCTTGGGAAAGACAAAGCTCCGAAAATGAGGTATGTAGTTTTTATTCACCGTTCACATTCTGCTGTTTTTCAGAATGAATTTGATTATTGCTTCCGGCGTTTTTATCTAATTTGCAGATTCATAAAGTTTGTTCTTGTTATTTATTTTTGCCTGTAATCTAAATATTTGATTGAGGTAGATTTAGAAGTATGTAGATGGTAGTCCTGGAATTTTTTTAGGGTTGTAGTTTAATGGGTTTATGCTTGTTGGAGGCTTTGGTTGCTGATGGGTTTGTTGGTATTTACTGAATGTAGTTTTGTTGGTTTGTATGTGCAGCAAACTTCAGAGTGATGCGTTGAGAGAAGCCATTTCATCTATCTTTGCTGATAGCGGTGAAAAGAAGCGCAAATTCACTGAAACCATTGAACTTCAGATTGGACTGAAGAACTATGATCCCCAAAAGGACAAGCGTTTCAGTGGTTCAGTGAAGTTGCCACATATCCCTCGCCCTAAGATGAAGATCTGCATGCTTGGAGATGCTTCACACGTTGAAGAGGTAAACTTAATCTCCTCTTTTACACCTTCACTTAATCACATGTTATGCCCAGTTACTATTGTCCTTGTTTTTTCCCCCGTAGGGGAGATGATTACTAGTTTGTATGCTGCTTGCTTGTTCCGTTTTGTTCGATGATGTTTGATGAAATTTATGAAAAATCTCAATAGTTGGTATATTTGGATGAAGTTTATAGTTTGCAGGGACTTTTATTTGTGCATTAAAGTTTAATGGGTATGGTGTTGAATTCTTCATCCAAAGTATTTGTGAGTTTATACTCATCTTGGAAAATAATGTACTTTTTTGGCATTTCATGGATGGTAGTCCCAAATTAATTACTTTTTACACATACACTACAACTTTGTTCTTTTGCTGATGAATATGTGTATATGCTTATTATAGGCAGAGAAGATTGGTTTGGATTATATGGATGTTGAAGGTCTGAAGAAGCTAAACAAAAACAAGAAGTTGGTGAAGAAACTTGCCAAGAAATACCATGCCTTTTTAGCATCTGAAGCTATTATCAAGCAAATTCCCCGTCTTCTGGGCCCTGGGCTCAACAAGGCAGGCAAGTGAGCTTATGACTAACAGACCTGGAATTTATCCTTGATCTCGGGACTCAAGTTAGAAAGTTTTTCTTAGCTCTATTGATTCTTATAAAAAAATTTCTCTCAGCTCAATTGGTTGTTTATAGTGGTGATGAATTGAATATATTTTTAACCTTTTACTTCATGATTTACTTTCTGTTTAAGTATAAGTTGTTTTAACTTTATACTTCATTTCTGACACTTAAATTTTGAATTTTAATCTATTTTCATTTTGTAGTTTGTACTAACATTGGCATTGAAATTTTGATTACAGGAAAGTTCCCTACCCTGGTCACTCACCAAGAATCTCTTGAATCTAAAGTAAATGAGACTAAGGCAATGGTTAAATTCCAATTGAAGAAGGTTCTTTGTATGGGTGTGGCCGTTGGCAATATTGCCATGGAAGAGAAGCAAGTTTTTCAGAACGTTCAAATGAGCGTCAATTTCCTTGTTTCTTTGTTGAAAAAGAATTGGCAAAATGTAAGTCACGGGACATACTTTTCCTCCATGTTATTTTAGTCCGTAATCTTCTGTTTATGCAAGAAGCGTACTCCTAGGCACGTCTTATTTCATTTACTAACACGATTTATAATGCTGCTCAATACTCAATGAAGCATTGCTCTTTTATCTAATAATAATATACGATTTTATTGTTCTCATCAGGTGAGGTGCTTGTACCTGAAGAGTACAATGGGGAAGGCATATCGAGTCTTCTGAGGAATTTTCATAACCTAGATAGTTCTGTTTGTTCTTAAATCTTAAATCGAAGAAGTTGAGATAAGATTTCTATATTTATGATTGATGAAATTTTTCCTGTTTGTTTCCTTTTAGCAAACCATTAGCTGCACAATCGTCAACACTTGTGATGGGAGTAACGTGTTTTTTTGTTTCACTCTATATGTTCAGATTTTTGTTTTAATTTATTGTTTGATTGTTGCTTAGTTTCAATTAAAGAACATCTAATCAGTTTGTGCAGGGGCTTCCAGTTATTCAAAAGTAATGTTGTGCAAATTTTAAAATCGAATTTGGGATTAGGGATTCAGATCTACTGAACTTTGGATCGTATTTTGTTCAGAATTTATGGTGATCGTGAAATGAATTCCCAACTTTAATTAGAATGGACCTGTGTATGTTTTCTTAATTGGCTCTTAATTGGAGTTTCAGTTGCTTCTATGCACATTTGTTGCTTGCAAGTATTTCAGTTTATGGCGATTGTTTATTTGTGGGACCAATAATATGACCTTCTGTTCGTTCCTTATAAACCACTTTTGTTACTAATTTTCATTTTGGTCATTGGGACTTGGAATGTTGCTTTTTAATTTTAAATAGATTTCATAAATTTATGCATTTTTTAAAATTAATAATAAAGTCTTTCATCGATTTAACGATTATGACTTAGGTAAAAAAATGTTTTTTAAAAAAATCATTTTGTTTAAATATTTTTTTATAAAAAAAATATTAAACCTTTAGATTTTTTTTAAAATAAAAACTTATTTTTTAAATTAATTATTCGATAATGTAATTCAAACACCGTGAAGACTTAAAAAAAACCAAATGGTTACTTTTGATCAAATTAATTTATTAATTGATTTGCATTATAAATAAAGATTTATTTTAGGAAGAACCATGCTATTGGAGTCTCTATCGACTTTTATTTCATATTATTTGATTATTTTTTATTCATCCAACACTTTTTCGTGTTTTCTTTTTAAATTTAATGCTAGGAATAAGTGTATTTATAATCAATTCTACAAACTATTTACCTTTTATAAAGCACTAGTTAGAAAAACTATTTGTTTGGATTGGATTTTGAAAACTAATAAGAAAATAAGAAAATATAGAAATTTATAGAAGAAAATATAAACTCAATCTTAACAAATGAAACTCTGTTTGACATCTCTTTTAAAATTCTATAAGACAATCCTTTTCTATAGTTTAAGTTACCTTGCTCCTGAAAACGTATTAATTTTAAAAAATACGTTTTAAAAAATAAAGCCATTTTTAAAAATCTATAAGAACAATTTATTTTAGTTTGACATATTTTTTTCTTTCAATTCTTCAAAACACATAAGACTAAAACTGATATATTTTTTTTTAATATTTTATAAATATTTAGAAGAGTTTCATCATTTACAATCTCTCTATATTTTTAATAAATCTAAAATTTAGTTTTTAACGCTAATTAATTCATAGTTCATTATTTTAAAAACTTTGGTTATCTATAATGCTTTTAAACAACACAAAAATGTAAAAGCTTGAATTTAAGAATCAAGAGACAAATTATTTAATTACACGATAATTGGATACTTGGATGAAGCATAAATATTTTGTAAAATGTTATATTTAGACAAAATTTCATAATTTAACCTATATTTTTTAATTAATTCAAAATTGGATCTCAGATATTGTTCTGCAACTTGCAAAAGTAAAGAAAGGAAAAAATAAAAAAAATAAAAAGGGGAACAATTGAAAAACCTACATACATTACTCCGTAAAAAAGTAGGAAAAAAGAAAAAACGATTGGAAAATATCGGCACGGACCATGCTTTGTTGTTCTTCTTCTTATTGTTAGCGCGACAGAGAAAGAGATCAAAAAAGAAGAAGAAGAAGAAGAAGAAGAAGAAGAGTAAAGAACTGAAGGCGATTCGTTAACGTAAAAAATCTAATTCCTTCTTTCTCTTTTTCTCTTCTTTTGATTTTGCTTTCGATTTTCATTTTTTCATCTCGTTTCTTTCAAATTCATGTTTCGATTCGAAATTACATTACCCTTTTGTCTTTGCAATTCCTAACCTCACTTCTTCTCTTGGCGGCCCCCCCTCTGTCTGTCATTTTCATTTTCTGATTCTCCCTTTTCGCCTTTTCCAACTTCTTAGCTTCGTTTCTCACTTCTCTCACGAGCTTTCACTGTTCAAACCAACTACTTATTCCTTCCTTTTTGCTACTCTTAGCTCCATTTCTTTGCTGGGTTTGTTCCACTTCTAGGGTTTTTGTTGGTTTTCACTTCAGGGTTTAGGACCAGGTCTTTTCTGGTCCGCATTCTAGGGTTCTACGCTAAGCTGAAAACTGGAGGGGTTTGGCATTTCGGTTTTTTTCTTAACAGTTTCGCGTTACCAGACTTGAATTCTGTGACCCCTTTTGTTTTTGGAATTTGGGTTTTCTTAGGGCTCTGTTTTACGCAATTGTACTGAGTTGTTTTATTGTGTTGGAAAGCGATGAGTTGGCAAGAAACAGCCTAGGGGGGGGGGGGGGGGGGGGGGGGGGGAAGGGTTTGTTGCTGGGTTTGAACTTAAGATGATTGCAGAGAAACCCAGTTGGGTTAGGCATGAGGGCATGCAAATTTTCTCGATTGATGTCCAACCTGGTGGACTGAGATTCGCTACTGGAGGAGGTGACCACAAGGTACTTGTTTAGATTTACTCTAGTTGGTGGCCGATATGAAGTGGCTTCTATTTTTATTTATCATGGGTGTCGATGAAAATGTATATCTTTTTCCTTATTGAACGCAATAGTAGCGGCAATGTCACTATCCTTTTCCTTTATAGTTGAGCAGAACAGTCTGTTGTATAAATTTGTATGTATTTGTTGCATTTTGTTTCCCATTTTTCTTGTAATCTTACTTATGTTGGAAAAGACTGTTTTATATGCTGAAGATGACAAAATGGTCCTGTATATTGCCTGTTTTATGTTTTTGAAGATAGTTGGGCCAATTTTTGTAGAAACTTTCACATTTTTAAGCTGCCATTAGCGTTTAGAAAAAGTGGATGGCCGTTTTATTACAAAAAATTTCCCCTTTTCTTAAACATTGTAATTTGTTTACTTCATATGGATAGTACTGCTCTGAGCCCCTGGGCATCTCGTTAGGTATCTCAGTTCCAGATGAGGGGCACACCCACGTCCTCTTGTTGACTTCGGGTACCTCCTCTGCTGAGCTAACTATTGATACCCTTTTGATTTTGGGAACCCTTAGACAGTCTAGATTTGAAATCTGATTTTGATTGTCAGAAGGTAGTGAGTTGAATAGTCAGAGTGCTTCTGGCAAGTTATTACGAGAGTTTCCATATACATTTATGTGCCTCATTTTATGATCTACAAGAGTACAATTGTCTTGAAGCATGGATTGTTCATTTTTGTAGTGGTGGTGATCGTCATATGTGATTACTGTAATTGTTGTGTAATCAATGTAAAAGCTGGTTTTTCTGCTATTCATAAAATGCTCTAATTATATTCAATTTTGTAGACCACAATCATTTTCTACTTCCTATGCTCCTGCAGGTTCGGATATGGAATGTGAAATCTGTTGGTAGGAGCTTAGAAGACGATGATTCGAATCAGAGGCTTCTTGCCACTCTTCGTGATCACTTTGGGTCAGTTAATTGTGTTAGATGGGCTAAGCACGGTCGTTATGTGGCATCGGGGTCTGATGATCAAACCATTCTTGTTCATGAAAAGAAACCTGGTTCAGGGACCACTGAATTTGGAAGTGGGGAGCCCCCAGATGTTGAGAATTGGAAAGTTACTATGACTTTGAGGGGGCACACAGCTGATGTGGTAATGATTTAGCTTCTGAATTTTTTATCCGCACCCCATGGATTTGATTAAACTTTTATTGGTCAATAATTTTGAAAAATAAGAAATAACCCTCGTGCCCCTTTTTTAAAAATTCAAACTGCCTGTTGTTGATTGGTTTTTCCAGATTGCTCAAATTATATGTTTAATCATTATGTACGCATTACTGATGGCCCTTACAATGGCATCAATGCATGAAGTAGGTGGATCTTAACTGGTCTCCAGATGATTCAACATTAGCAAGTGGAAGTCTTGATAACACAGTTCACATATGGAATATGAGCAATGGTATTTGTACAGCTGTTTTAAGGGGCCACTCTAGCCTTGTGAAAGGAGTTGCCTGGGATCCCATAGGCTCTTTCATAGCCAGTCAATCGGATGACAAGACAGTTATTATATGGCGTACAAGTGACTGGAGCCTTGCTCACCGAACTGATGGCCACTGGACGAAATCTGTATGTTTATTCATTTTATGTCTGGATTTTGTTTTTGCGTCTTAATTTCATAATTTCATACTATATTTATGTTCTCTTGGTTTTTCTTTTTCCAGCTTGGTTCTACATTTTTCCGGCGTTTAGGCTGGTCACCTTGTGGACATTTCATCACTACAACTCATGGTTTTCAGAAGCCCAGACATTCTGCACCGGTCTTGGAGAGAGGGGAATGGTCTGCCACATTTGATTTCTTAGGACACAATGCTCCTGTTATTGTTGTGAAATTCAACCATTCTATGTTTCGGAGGAATATAACTAACACTAATGAGATGAAGGCTGTTCCTGTTGGGTGGACAAATGGAGCCTCGAAAATTGGAGGCAAAGAATCCCCATCTTATAATGTGATTGCAATTGGGAGTCAGGATCGCACTATAACTGTTTGGACGACAGCAAGTCCTCGCCCTCTTTTTGTTGCCAAACATTTCTTTACTCAAAGTGTTGTTGATTTATCTTGGTATGAGTCTGAACATATCCCTATACTATGTTGTTGCTTTCACTTTGTTTGGATGTGGATCTGCTATTCCTTAATTTGTAACTACTAGTTTTCAAATTTTCCTATTGGAGCAGGAGTCCTGATGGATATTCACTCTTTGCATGTTCCTTGGATGGATCGGTGGCAACTTTTCATTTTGAGGTTAAAGAAATTGGACAGAGGTTACCTGATGCAGAACTTGATGAGATCAAGAGAAGTCGTTATGGTGATGTTAGAGGTCGGCAAGTGAATTTAGCTGAAACTCCTGCTCAACTGATGCTTGAAGCAGCTTCATTAAAGCAAGTCTCAAACAAAAAAGTGGTTTCCGAAACTCAACAAAACCAGACACCAGCAAAACCTTCAATAGATGCAAGGGATGCTGCCAAGACTTTGGAACCCCAAGTTGATGATTCAAAGAAGACTGGTGGAGCTGGTGGGGATAGTTTAAATAAGGTTTCGTCAGCTCCCCCGAAGATATCTAGTCCTGTGAAGCAAAGAGAATATAGAAGACCTGATGGAAGGAAAAGAATTATTCCAGAAGCAGTTGGAGTGCCTGTTCAGCAGGAAAATAAGTCTGGTGGGATTCAGAGTAGTAATGCAATTGATTTCCCTTCTTTGTCATTGGACCAAAAAAAGGATAATAATGGTGTGTCTGCACCTGAATGTGTAAGGGAAAGTTTTGTGAGGGGAGCACCTAGCAAACATACTGATTCAAAGGAGCGTATAGGGGTCACAGCTCGAACAACAATCACTGATAGTTTAGTCATTGAGAAGGTTCCACTCTCTGCAGGTAAAGATGAAAATATCATAATGGATCATCCTGGGAATTTGAAGACGTCAAGTTCATTGGCTACTTGTAGTTCTGTACTGTCCATTAGGGTGTTCGAAAAGAAAGAAGGGGAATATAATGAACCAATATGCTTGGAAGCTCGACCAAAAGAGCATGCTGCTAATGATATTATTGGGGCTGGAAACACATCAATGTTAAAAGAAACGGTTATTTCTTGTACTAAGGGATCTAGAATTCTGTGGTCTGATAGAGTCTCTGGGAAAGTCACTGTTTTGGCTGGAAATGCAAATTTTTGGGCGGTAGGGTGTGAAGATGGATGCCTACAGGTAATTACTGGCTATTTAATATCTAGTTACAACTATTTTGGGGCATTAAGATTAAGTAGGAGAATGCTGTGGACGATATGCATAGACAATTTGTTATGATGGGCGGCTAGACTGTTTCTATACAAGGAATGATGGTTATTATCTGAGACTAAAGTTTTTTATTCTCTTGGCAATAGAGCACAAGCTTAATGCAGTTATAAGTCATTCTTAGTCACAGTACTCCAGGCTGCCAGAAGTAAATTAGTTTCATATAATTATAAAAAACTATGCATTTCTTTAAACAACAAAATTGGTTACAAATTTTTATTCATGTGTAGGTTTATACAAAGTGTGGTAGACGTTCTATGCCCACTATGATGATGGGATCTGCTGCCACGTTTATTGATTGTGATGATTGTTGGAAATTATTGCTGGTGACAAGGAAAGGTTCCTTGTACGTATGGGATCTGTTTAACCGCGGTTGTCTCCTTCATGACTCGCTGGCATCACTTATTCCTTTGAATCCTAATTCATCCATGAAAGATTCTGGTATCAATCAACATTTGAAGTATTATATTGTAGTGGGATGTTAATACCCAAGATTCTTTTTTTTTTTTTTTCCTTCTCTCACGTTTTCCATTGTTTCCTATAGAAATCTGCCAATCTGACTTGAGGGCTGAACCTTCACTCTTTCAGGCACCATTAAAGTTATATCTGCCAAGCTGTCAAAATCTGGTTCTCCACTGGTTGTTTTGGCCACTCGCCATGCTTTTCTTTTTGATATGAGCCTTATGTGTTGGCTGAGAGTAGCAGACGACTGTTTTCCTGCATCAAATTTTTCCAGCTCTTGGAACTTAGGGTCTATCCAGAGCGGAGAGCTTGCTGCACTGCAGGTTGATATCAGGAAATATTTGGCTAGAAAGCCAGGTTGGAGCAGGTCTGTTCTTTTCTTGCACCAGAATTGTGATGCTTTATGAACTTGGGTTTTGATTTGTTTTCAGAGATGATTTGTTTTCATGATCATGATATTGATCTCAACATGTTTGATTCTTGTTGTCACATGGCTGACTTGGAAGGAATAAGGGTTTTTAAATGAATTTTATTGGGTCATTTTGACTGGTTCCTAATTAGTCTCTAGATCTTATTTACATAATTTTGAAGTCAACTTTTTTTGAGTTTGGTTTCTTCATTCTAGGGTTACCGATGATGGGATGCAGACACGTGCTCACCTAGAGACTCAGATGGCATCTGCACTGGCATTGAAGTCACCTAATGAGTATCGCCAGTGGCTTCTATCATACATACGCTTCTTGGCAAGGTGATTGACATATAACACATCTTTGATTTGCTTTATCATATATTTTTGTTGCCTAAATCTTTTTTCAAATATTCTTTGGGGCTTTTTCACTTGTAGTTTTAGGAGTACAAAGTTTTGATTTTATCAAAAGAGTTTGGATATTACCGGTACACCTAAGATAGAGGCTGACACCGATGAGTTGTTTTTATCGGGGGGGGGGGGGGGGGGGGGGGGGGGGGTGGCTGACACGGATATATGAGTTGTGAACACCTTTTCTGTTCTGGAGTTCAAATTTTTTGGGCCTCAGAACAGGTGCACGATATCTTTGATTTGGGAGGAATATTAGGCTTGCCCCTCGCTTTTGTTTGGTTAAATGATGTAATTTAATTTTCATCTAGATAGATTTAGAGCATTTCAGTTCACATGCCTGTATTTGGTGTTTTTGTTTACTTGATTACAGAGAAGCAGATGAATCTAGGCTACGTGAGGTTTGTGAGAGTTTACTTGGACCACCAACTGGGATGGCTGGAGATGCATTGGCGGATTCAAAGAATCAAGCCTGGGATCCTTGCGTGCTTGTAAGGCTTTGTTAACCTTCCCTGCAATGGCATCTCACACATGAATTATACCTTAACAAACGTCTCTTTTCTTGCCTTCAAGTCCTTTGGCAGTTATATTTATGTTGCTTTTATTTAATTGTTAATATTGTCCCTTCCTGCACTCAATTCTTGTTTCCCTTTTCCTGTTATAAATTCCGTAGAAAATTATTCTGATTGGTTTGAATCACGTTTTACATGTCTGTCGTGATAATTTTTTTGCTTTTTTCTAACTTAGTGCTTCAATTTATTTAGCACTTTTTTTTTAGCTTCTCGATGCTTAAACCTAAGTCATCATGTCAAGAGTTGATCTGTCTAAAATCTTTTGGGTTGGGAAGTAGGGTCATGTTTTTTAATGCGATTATAGTTGGTGAAAGTTGATTGCACAATGTGGATATTCATATTACTCTTATTGCACCTCAAAACTATTTAGCTCTGCGATGGGGCTGCCTTGATTACGTTTCTGGGCCCTAAGAATTTTATTTTACTCAAATCTTTTTACATTTACGCAGGGAATGAGAAAGCACAAACTTCTAAGAGAAGATATACTTCCTGCCATGGCATCGAATAGAAAAGTCCAGCGACTGCTTAACGAATTCATGGATCTTCTCTCCGAGTACGAAAACAATGAAAATAACATTGATCCAAAAGCTTCCCTCCCTGCAGCATCAAGCCTTTTGGAACCAGATCATAAGCACTCTGCTCCACAGCAAGCTGATAAAATGGAAACTGACCCTACGCTTCCTCAACTAAAGGATTCCTCCGAGTTGGTAATTGATCAAACAAGTCTTGCTCCACCTGCAGCCCCGGTTGATCTGGGCCAGCCAGTAAAGAATCTAATTAACTTAGCCTCAGAAGCAAAAAACTGACGTTCTTGTTGACCCAACGAATCACATTACATTCAAAACTAATTCTGCAACTGACAGATTAAGCTACGTATATGTATCACATCACACCCAGTCATGTTCTTCAAGTTCATTCTTGATACCATGCCTGCCAGTCCATACATATAATATGTAGGAGAAAAGCTTTCTGTCTCCATTAATCGTCAGGGACATTGTTTCCATAGGACCACTCTATCCGAAGTAATAGTTCCATGTTCAAGAGTTGATTCTTAGGAATGGTGGCTAGAAGTGAGAATTTTTCTATTTCTTCTTCCATTCATCTTCTTTGTCTACATTTTGTAAAATGTTGAAACATAGTGTCCATTTAGATAACTCAGAGCCACTTTTGATTACAAGTACGATAGATTCCGAAATCTAAAGATATATCAGTACAGCCAAGGGATCCCTTTCCTTAGGTAGCCAAGGTCTTTGGAAATGATACAGATTTAGCTACAAACATTTGTATGATATTTGTGTTAAAATGTAGATTGAAGGTTTCTATCTATTTATCAAGAGAACCCACTCTGCTTCTGAAAATGGCTTTGATATCTTTGGTCACATCCCAATGGCTGAACGACATTGATATTAATCTGCTTGTGCTTCACTGTTATCTATGACTTCCATCTGAATGTTTGCATAATTTGTACTTTTCAGTTTCCATTTTATGTGTTTAAGCAGAGATGGGTTCTAGCAAGAAGGAAAGTTATTTGTAAAAACAGTCTCAACACCTCCAAGAGACTTTAAAATGGTGGAGGGTGGGAAGACAGAATCATAGGAGGAAGACATTGTTGAAAGGTACTGGAAATTTTAAAGTCATTTGGGTTAAACTGAGTCAGAATTTATTTTTTAGGTTTATAAGTAGAATTTTGTTGTTATAATTAGAAATTGTGTGTATTATATTGAAATCAACGTAGGCGGTGAGTTGTATGCATCACATCAGTTGAGTTGTGTTTTGTTAACAAAATATTAATGTCTCATTGCTTGATAATCAGAAGCCTTCAAACTTGTAAGCCCTTTTGATTATAGAACAAAACATCATCAATTAAAGAAAGATGAAATTGCTGCGATATGATTCAAATAAAGGATACGGATATGTGAACGTACTTGAAAGATTGACACAAACAAATTGCTGCTATGAACAATTAATATCGAACTTTTTGAGGCTTAAGGTTCAATCCTTCTTGACTTTTTGTAGTAAAGGAAACTACACAGTAAGATTCCTCCTTTTTCTTTCAAAGCCTCTAAAAGAAGATCAGTACAGAATAGTTTAATTTTAAATATTAAGAGATTGTTATGTGAAGTTGGAATGAAATCTGAGGGGTATTGTAATGCACAAACAATCGAGAGTAGAGTAAAAAAGGGATCATGAATGTTAATAAAATGATAGAAAAGTGGTTTGAGTTGAAGTTATAGTACAAACCCATTACGTTAGGATGTCAAAGCACCTCCTAATAATATTATTTTCTAAAAGCACATTGGACAAATATAACTAAGCAATATCAACTCATGTTTGAGTGATTTTAAATCATCATTTTTAAAATTATTCGAAAATATGATTTTATTCCTTACAAAATATGATGTAATGAAAATCACATCTCAACATGTTAAATTTCTTATTCAATCATGCTTAGTGATTACAATCATGTTTCATATTGATCTTAAAAATAACAAAAATGATTTATACGATTTAAAAATCACTCACAAATGTGCACTAATACAATGTACTATTCCATTTCTTAATTCGAATTCATGGTTTCTTTTTCATAATTCTACATATTTAAAAGTTTAAACCCCGTTTAATAATTATTAAACTTTTAGTATTGTAATTATTAATTTTCTTTTTTCGATTTTCAAATTTTTTATAAAAAGTATAGAATATATTAAATAAACAAATAATAAAGTTAGCGTTTATAAGCTTAATCTCTCAAAACATAAATGACGATTTTTTTTCTTCATAATTTGAATTTACTATTTAATTCTATCTCTACCTTTTAATTCGATGCCTATAGTTTTAAGAGTTGACATGCAGATAAGGTAATTAGTTATTAGTACTCGTTTTTAGCCAAACCACACAATGTGGTTTTCTTTTTGCTCACCGAAAAGCTATTTCTCTATACTTTAAAACCCTAACCTAAATAAGACAATAATTCAATGAAGAATTGAAAGCATTACCTAAAGGTTACTAAAATAGAAATTACACGTGTGCATATTAATCGAGGCTTAACAGCCAAATTTTATATTTACAATATTAATCAAATTTACTTGATATTTTATTTATAATTATTTAATAAATATAATAAATATATAATTATTATTAACCATTTATAATT
Organism: Cucumis hystrix; assembly: GCA_025688845.1. Lineage (NCBI taxonomy): Eukaryota > Viridiplantae > Streptophyta > Magnoliopsida > Cucurbitales > Cucurbitaceae > Cucumis > Cucumis hystrix. The sequence continues at coordinate 12,452,673 of CM046893.1, forward strand.
TTTAAAAATTTTCACATTCGTGTATAACTTATTATTTAAGGGATCAAGAGCTTAGAATATGAAAAGTTATCTCTTTATTCCTATAATTTAATTTTTTAATTTTATAATATATATTAATGACGAGATTCCAGAAGATTTTGTAACTTTTATCTTCTACAACTATATAAAGAAGTATCTTCAATCTTTTTCATAAACATTTGAAAATTTTGTTCTACTTAGATTTGTTTTCTTGGTCTTTTTACTCACCATGTTTGGTTTTATTTAGTTTATATTGATATATACATTTGTGTTTCAATTGCAATAGATATTTGAATTTTCTCTTATGTTTTCTTGATTTTTTCACTCATTATGTTTTGTTTTGTCTATTACTTAGTTTATATTGATATATATATTTTTGTGTTGCAATTGCAATAAGTTAATATTTTGGAATTTAAAGGAACACTTGAAGAACACATGTATGGAGTAAAAATTCAAACAATGTCAATTGAGAACTCCAACCCAAGAATTTTGAGTTCTTTTTAGAGGAGTAAGTGCTTTGATTTAGTATTTTGAGTTAAATGTACATAGATTCTTTCTTATGATGTATTTAGCCTTTTCTAAATAATACTCACAATAAACTAATGAACTTTTCTAAGTTGTACAAATTCTTAATTTTTTTTATAAAATTTGTAGTACATTATATGATTATAATCTAGATTTCTCGAGAAAGTAACAATCTTATTTTTACCTTCAATTATCATCTTAAAATGTTTTAGTCAGATAAATTAGAATCTAACATTTTCATAAAAAAGTTGATATAGATTTATAAGAGAATGAATAAGTTTGGAAGTCTCTTTATTCTATATTTTTTTAAAGATAATGGTTACAAATATTTAAATTTTGATAAATTTGTTTGTTTCTCATTTCAAATTCTATCAACCATATAACCACAAAAAAAAGTAACATATTTATATTTTCTATAATTAGTAACATATCAAATTTCCATTTCCATGCTAAGTTAGATTCATCCCTTTTGTAGTATATATTAATGTCAATCCTTTCCTTTGATTTTTATAATAAAAAATCACGTGTTAGATGAATTTCAGATTTATCATAGTTTATTTAATTTTTATTTAAATTATTGTTACTAATACATTAAGATAAGTTTGTAGATTTAATGGTGAACATGAATTTGTATCAGACCAATCATTGATTTTTTTTTAATAAAAAACCACGTAAACAAATGTTAGATTTATCATAATTTATTGAATTTTATTTAAACTATTATATGGTTACTAATACATTGTGATTTAATAAATTAAATTACTTAAAATGTTATCACAATATAATAATTTTTCCTCACTCTTTTACCGAATTAATAATCAATACATATATACAAAATCCAAACTTTAGTTTAAAAATTTACAGAGTTTTATCCTTTTTTATGCTTAGTATTGATTTTGTAACATTGTAAATTAGACTTAAATTTGAGTTTGTGCAAATTATTAATTTAATTTTATAGAGTTTTTTTTCTCACTCTTTCACTCTATTAATAATCAATACATATATACAAAATTCGAACTTTAGTTTAAAAAAGTTTATAGAGTTTTATCCATATCTTGATGCTTACTATTGATTTCACAACATTGTAAGTTAGACTTAAATTTGTGTTTGTGCGATTTATTAATTTAATTTTATTGGTTTACAGTGCTGCTCAATTTTACAATAACTATTAACAAAAGGCTCAAGGGGCAAACAATATTGTATGTTGAAATTTATCTTCCTACACCTAGACAATAATTATAGGTTGCAGTTGCACTTTATAGAGTCTCAATAAAAACAACAAAACATTTGTTAAATTCAAATGTACACAACGAGGATATGAACTCACTTAGTCTTACTTAAGGAGTTCATATCAATCATTCACTCCTTTTTTTAAGATTGAAAGTTTATCCTCTATCCCAAAGGTTAGAGTATTAAAAATATATTAGTTTAATAAACTAATATTTTATTTAATTATCATATTGTATTTCTTTAAAATTGTTGAACGTTCCTTAATACAATATTATTTTCTTTATATATATATATATATATATATATATATATATATAATTTTAGAAAAAAGAAAATATAGATAATTTCAAAAGAAAAAACGTCTTGACATTGTACTAACACATATTTGTATATTCTAGTATGTTTAAAACGTGTTGCAATAATTAGAAATACACAGTGTATTTCTAGTTCAGAAGAAAGAATATGTGATGAATAAAACTAAGAACTTTGATAGTGTTGGGTAATACTTGTGATAATGTGTATAGGAAATTCCTAGCTTATAGGAGATTCAAATTTGATTTTGACTTATGGTTAAGCTAATTGGAGAAATGCACAACTTATTCATCAAATGGGAATGCTTGAACTCATCCATGCCTTTTTTCCCAGTCTCTATTCTTCTTCAATCACAAATTAGGTCAAGAGAGACGAAGTTTTTGGCTCGAGTTTTGTTCTAGTAATTTTGAATGGACAATCTAATTATACCCTCTAGGATGGAATAGAAATTTGTACGATTAGACTAAACCAGAAGAATTAAAATCAAACTTTCGAAGAAGTAAACACATACAATAATATATATAGATAAATTCAATAGTACATTTGAAAATATGTCCAAATAAACAAATTAACCTATTTTATTTTTTCCCTCAAAAGGGTTGTTGGGCTATAAAATGAAAACCAATCTATATCATCACTCTCAACGAATGAATTAATGCATGGTCTTTAAACACCATAAATGAGATGGGGTTTGTTTTCAAATTTGCATTAATTTTTATTGTGTTAAAAATTTGATTGAGATATATGTTATGCATTATATATTAAATTATTTTTATAACTTCACTTTGGGGCCATTCATTATAACTATAGCACATGCAACTTTCCAATCAACCATTATATACATGCAACATCCAAAATTGCATTATATGCACATTTTCACACACAGCACTCATTTGTGAAGATAAACTAATACACACAACAGAAGTTATTCTCATGGAAGAATGTGGAAGTACTGCAATTGGGTTTCTTGAGAACAAGACCATTTTGATCACTGGTTCCACTGGGTTTCTAGCAAAGAGTATGTAATTTAGTTATATTATTTGTCTCAGTACTTATCCTTTTCTTGAAACAAAGTGATACATATTATTAACAATATATTTCAAATTATAGTTTTGTTAGAGAAAATACTGCGGATTCAACCGAATGTGAAGAAACTCTATCTATTGCTAAGGGCGACTGATGAAACTACAGCCATGCAACGTTTCTGTAACGAGGTACGATCCAATATATATGCTTTGCTTTGCTTTTTTTTTTTTTTCCTTTTAATTTATACATGCATATGCTTCAATATATTTATTATTGTTATTTAAATTTCGAGCACAGGTGATGGGGAAGGATTTGTTTAAAGTGTTGAAGGAGAAATGGGGTGCAAACTTGGATAGCTTTATTTCAGAAAAAGTTAGTGTGGTTTCGAGTGATATTTCAGTCTCAGATATGGGATTAAAGGATTCAATTTTGGTTGAAGAGATAAAGCATAATGTACAAATAATCATTAATTTGGCTGCAACAACCAACTTCAATGAAAGGTACCAAACCCTATTCATTTAAATTATCTAAAATATTTCTAAACTTTATCGTTCATTTCAGGAATCTAATAGATTTTTATTGGATTCAATTTGATTTTTAGATGAAATGCACTCAATCTCTTTTCTTCTTCTTAAAATATGAAGTTACTTAGAAAAAAGATATTTTTTAAAAGTTCATTTTCATTTCCATCACTTTCCATAGAAACAGTACAAAATAAAAATATATGTGTTTGACAATTTTTTTCTCCAAAATGTAATATATAAGTTTTTTAGTTTATTGTATATTAAAAGTGTTCTTTTATTAATTTCAAATTACTAAAATCAACGAATATAAATTACTATAAGTTATTAGTTTATTATTCCTCTTAAAAGAACTTATCATTCAATTTTTTTTTTTTGCTCTAATTGAGAAAATTTTAAAAGTGAATTAAAACTATTATCCATTTTTTCTCATAATCTCACCAAAGTTTGTCTACTTGAAACCTTCACTTTTTCACTAAACCTTCATCTTAACCAAGAAGCTAATGAACCGAAACTTTGAAAGCACACACCAAAAACAAAATTGAAACTCAACTTAACATATATATTATATATATAACACTATTTAAGTCATTGAGACAAAAATTAAGTTTTTTAAAACTCAAGGTTAAGAAAAAAAATGGAAGTTATTCATTACCAACATTATTCGTAAAGTACATAATTTATTGGGATAAAAATGTTGAGGTCTCCCAAAAGTGTTAATTGATGTCAAACATGTTGATTATTTTTTATATTCATAAATGCACACACACACACACCATATCAATTTAATTTTGTTAATTACATTATTAGTGATGCTATATATTTCTTTTAAATAGAGATATGATGTAGCAACACTTTTTTTTTCTTTGGAAATAAGATATGATGTAGCACTTGGCACCAATACCTTGGGAGCTAAACATGTTGTAGATTTTGCAAAGCAGTGCCCTAATTTCAAACTTCTTGTTCATGTATCCACTGGTTAGTATATATATCTCTACATTATTATTATTCTCCATACATTATTATTACTACTATTATTATCCATATAATAATTATACATCATCATTAGAGGCATTTTCAAATATAGCAAAAAAAATTGAAACTATTTATAAAACAAAATAAAATTTACCAAATTCTCCCTAGCGTATTTTAGTTTTTTTTTTTTAATGTTATATTTTGTAAATAGTTTTTTTTTTTTTTTTCTATCCATAAGAATTGCCATCGTTGTCATCATCCTCATTGTCATCATCTTCATCATCATCGAGTGACAGTTTTAAATTAAACGAGTCATTGAAATATACACCTTCATGAAAGTTGTAAATTAAATGAATCCTTGAAACATAGACCTTCATAAAAGTTTTAAATTAAATGCATCCTTGAAATATAGACGTTTATAAAAGTTTTAAGTTAAATGAATCCTTGAAATATAGACCTTTATAAAAGTTGTAAATTAAATTAAATCAATAACCTTTGAAATATACAAATCGAGGCCTGTGATAGTAATTAAAACTCTAGAGCAATATGTCGATCTAAGTTTTTGCACCAGATGGATCATTATCACATCATTTCATATCTAAATTTTTGTTAAAAATTTAAAGAATTTCTATTCCAAAAGTATTTTTGAAACGTCCATGAAAGTATAATATATTGTAAATAAAAGAAAAAGTTTGAGGGCATTTTTGTTTTTATTGGTATAATTCAACCTAACAATTTCTATCTCCCTTTAATTTTAATTTCTTTAATCAATTTTTTTTAATTCTTTATGTTAAAAATAATAATTTGAGAATGTTTATTATATTTTTTGGCAGCATATATCTCAGGAGAAAAGGAAGGTTTTATCTTAGAAACTCCACATAAATTGGGAGAGTCTCTCAATGGGACTGAAGGATTAAACATAGAAATAGAACAAAAAATAATAGAACAAAGATTAAAGCAGCTTAAAGATAATGGAGCTTCTGAAAAAGATGTAACAATAGCTATGAAAGATTTGGGAATCCAAAGGTATATATATATATATGAATTAATTATTAAAGCTTATTACTTTGTAAATCATATTGAAATTTATTTTTGTATTAATTAAATTAACTAGTAAAATCATATATATATATTGATGTCTTTTGTTTTAATAATTATATGGTAATTAGGGCAAATCAATATGGATGGCCAAATACATATGTATTTACCAAAGCAATGGGTGAGATGCTGATCAATGACCTAAAACACAATCTACCTTTGATTATTATACGACCCACCATTATTACAAGTACTTACAAAGAGCCTTTTTCGGGTTGGATCGAAGGCACAAGGTATATATGGATAATTGTATTAGGTATCATTTTTAAAAATATAACAATTAAATATATAAAACTATTTATAAAAAGTTTACAAATATAATAAAATTTGTTACTCACTTCTACCCATGAGAAACGAAAATTAAATCTAAATTTTGCTATATCTTCAAATATTGTATTGTGAGTAGTCCATACAATTGCTCAATTATTTTTAGAATAATACTTAGATCATGGTAGATTACACATATCTCTGTTGCATGCATCTCACCAATTTTTAAATTATCCCGTCTTACTTTGAAATATATATATATACATACATACACAAAGATAAAAGATAGATATACATCTATGCATTGCTCTAATTAGTTTTATTTGCTTACCTTACAACTAAAAGTGTACATGTGATTACATGCAAAAGGCCGAAAGTTGTATATAGTTATTGCCCTTCATTTTTATCACTAATATATATAATACATAGATACATTTTTTTTAATATTAGTATTACTCCTTTTTAATTATATTATATATATATATATTTTACAGGACCATCGATAGCATAATTGTTGGATACGCAAAAGGAAAACTAACATTTATTCCTTGTGATACCAATTCAATTATTGATGTGGTAAGATGAGTATACAATGTTTTTATGAATCAAAAATCTTGGTCTCTCTCGAACTTATGTACATATGTATATTTCTATATATTGAATTTGATAAAAATAAAATGTATTATTAGATCCCAGCGGATATGGTAGTAAATACAATTATCGCAACGATGGAGATGCATAAACTTCAATATCAAACAATAATATATCACGTTGGTTCTTCGACGAGAAATCCTATAAAAATTGATGATCTACAACGTTTCATTTGTGAATACTTTACCGAAAAACCATGGATCAATGGTGATGGAAATGCCATCAAGGTTAAGAAAATCACTATCTTCAACAACTTGGCTAGCTTCCATACATACATCACCATTCGTTACTCGTTTTTTCTCAAGGTATGTTGTTGTCCTCTAAGCCTAAAATCTAATTCATCTCAAACACAAATGTAAACAAACAAAAAAAAAAAAGAAGAAATTATATATTTTAAATCACAAAATTACTTCTAAAAATATTTATAAATATAAAAAAATATCACAATCTAATTATAATCATAAACAAGATAGATAGACTACTTATATGTGTCTATCGTCATGAGAATATAGATAGTAATCTATCTTTGTCTAAGCGATCCATTTTAGATAGATTGTGATATATTTCTATATTTTGTAAATATTATGGTTCATTATGCTATACTTGAAAATAACAAAAAGAAAAAAAAAACATATTTTCAAAATTTATTTTCTTATATTGAAGTATTGATATAATTAAATTAATTATCTAATTCTTACAACCTTTTAACTCTGTTTTCTGAAGTCTTGCTTCATTTCCATTTAGTCATTTAACTATACAAATTTCAATTTCAATTCTTTTGATTTTTTTTTTTGTTAAATTTTACATAAATTTAATTTGAAATCTAGTTAGAGTTTTTATGTGTAATGTACTAAATAATGATATAAACCAAAAGTAAAATTTAATAACAGCAGAGAAAAGATGAAGTGTAATAAAATTTTGAAGATTGATTTCTAATATAATAGATTTAAAAGGACCAAGATGAAATTATGGAAATAAAAAATATATTTTAAAACTTTTGTTGATATAAATGTGTACTTATAATTTATAATTAGGTTATGGCATGGGTGAACAAAGCATCATTCCATTCTTTCGAAGACAAATATATCGATCTCGAGAGGACATTAAATTGGGTGATGAGACAATTCCAATTTTATCGTCCATATCTCTTCTTCAAAGCCAGGTATTTTTATTAAATATCGATTGAGTTATACTTATTTTGATAAATTTTATTAAAAATTATTATAGTTAGAAAAAGAAAACAAATCTATCTAAGTAAGGTAGCAAAAAACTCAATTGGAATTTAGAGAGTTTGATGAATTTATTGAAAATAGTTTCAATATTTTGCTATTTAATTTTAAAAAATTTTCTATATTCAACTTAATATTTATTGGATAACTTTAGTTAATTTTATATTTTATAAATAAATTATCAAACATATTTCTAGCAATTATTTAAATTAGGATTTAATTTTGAATCTTTTTTCCTCATAATTTAGTTTTCAAATTACCTACCAAACATATCCTAAATTATATTAAAGGTTTGTTTGCTTTATTATTACATATATGAACAAATTTTATAAATAAAAATTTCCAAAGTATGATAGAATTGATTATTTTCGTTTTGTTATTTTGAGTATGATTTCTTTTTTAATTTAAAAGAAAAGAGATTACTTGTGGATTATTCTTGAGCTATCATAAATATACTGATTTAATGTTGGAAAAGTATTGGAAGAGATTTGTAATTTATAGTTACTCCATTTTTTGGGCTATACATTATTTTAAATCTTGACCTACTACTTATGTATGTGTATTATTATTTTGTTTTTTTATATACAGATTTGATGACACCAACTTAGAAAAATTGGGAAGGGCTACACATGACAATGAAATCAATAGAGAGACACTATTTTTTGACCCAACGGATATCAATTGGGAAAATTACTTTCTCAATGTCCACATTCCTGGACTTGTTAAGTATGTCCTCAAATAATGACTAATTTTACCACTTTCTACTTTATTTTTCTCTCCTATCATAAAATTAAATGTCAATTTGTAATCAACCGTTATAAGGTAAAGAATCAAACTATCGATTTGAGTTATTAAAATAATCGGTTTCTTATTTGATTATAACAGTAGAGAATCGAACTATCGATTTGAGTTATAAAAATAATTGATTTCTTATTTGATTAATTAATATTGTGAAATCGAAGAGTTTAGATTGCGTTTCAATTTAATTAATTAGTGTAACCTAAGATTGAATTGGTTTTTATTAATAGTTTTGAATGGAAGTCTCTTCTTTTCATGGAAGTATATATATATATATATATATTCCTTTCTTGAGCATTATTTTGAATTATAATTATTATTTAACATTTTTACAACACCTTGGATTGACTAAATTTTATCTTTTTTCTACAAAAGTGACTCATAGAGATGAAATAGTATTTAATAAGTAAATTGTCAAAAATAGCAGAGTATACTAAATATTTATACTTTATGACATCGTTAAGTGGCGATTTTTTTTTTCATGAAGTTTAAATAGTTTGTTCTTTTTATTATTATTCTATAAAATCTCTTTGTTTCGTAGCTTACATTTTTATAAAAATAAATTCAAAATTTGAATTTAGTTAAAAATTCAAGTTAATCTATGGTTATTAAAATATTATAAATAAAAAATCATAACTTTAGAAAATAAAAAATAAAAAATAAACTTTAGGTGGATTAACCATTTATTCTACTAACTATTGATTTCTTTGTTGGTTAATTATTTAAACTTAGTTAGGTAAGTATTTAGTTTTTAGTTTTAAATTTTCTATAGCTAATAGTCTACAAACATTTCTTGTATCTGTTTTGAAGTAAATTTTGAAAAAAAAAAAAAATAGATATTTAATTTTTTTTATAATTTTTAAATAAATATAAAAGTATGCATAATAAGGAAGCTCTAAGAAAATAAACCTAAGAATTAAAAACCAAATAATTATCATAGGGAATCGAGACCATGTGTGGGTCTTCAAAACAATTTTATTAGGGCAGCAACACATATTATTTGGACAATCATATTATTAATGGCAGTTGTTGAGATGAAACCTACCCATTTTCAAACTATATTACTTTATTACTTTCTTTCATTAATTGGATCCAAAGGGAATACCCTGCTGACCTAATATTTTATTTCTATATAACAGTTAAAATTATGAAACGAAAAGGTGATCAAATTAAATCTTTTGATATAAGGTAGAAAGAGAAAAAGAAACGTACGGGTTCTTGTTTCTCGTCTTAGGCTGTTTTTCGAAGAAAAAAAAAAAACATAAACTTGTTTGATAATTATTTCTTGTTTTTTTGTATGTTATTTTTCGTAACATTTCTTTTATTTTTATAGTTTATATTTAATTTAATTATGCATAGAAAACATATAGAATTCGTTAAAAATATAAAAAATAGTGATGAAACTTGAACATGAAATACATATAAAATTAATAACTATAATTCAATAGCTTTTATAATCACATGTTGTTAAAAATTGATTTGAAATATTATTTATCATTCAGTTCATTTGTTCAAATCATGTCGATTTAAACTCAACTCAATTATATTATTATGTAAATGACGTGGTTTTAAAATTTTAAAAATATCCTAAATGATTATCTTGGTAAAAAAATTATACAACTTAAAATTCTAACTAATTTTTATGGTATTAAAAACAATAAATTTGAATTTAAAATAACATATAAACATGCCTATTGCAAATTTTGAAATTTAAAATTTAGAAATTTTAAATCAACATATTAAAATTTTAAATTTTAAAGATTAAAGTAATATATAAATTTAATTATTGAATAATTTAAAATTCAAAATTAAATTAAATAAATAAAAATAAACATAATTATAAATATGGACATTTTTAAAAATAACAAAATAAATTTAAATAGTTACAAGCGAGCAAAATGTTTGGATTCTTAATGGCCACGTAATGACACATCTTACTTGTCAAGTTGCCTATAAATAGTGGTTTAATGGAGTTGTAAGTTGTACATATACTGGAGTGAATTTCATGAATGAGGAAGAAAGTGGAGAAATTTTAAGATTTTTCTAATTTTTCTAATTTATTATTAATTTATTTATTTATATGTTATATTTTATTATTTTCTAGGTTTTCGTATTTTGATTGTGTCTTGTTTACATAAATAGAAGATAATTGGAAAGTATTTACATCCTATAGCAAAAAAAAAAAAAAATGGATACTTTGGGATTGAGTTAAAATTTTAGTTATCCATTTTGGGTTAGATTAAAAATTTGCTATGGGCCATAAATAGTTTGTCAATTCTTCTATTTTTAAAAATCTCCCATAAATTAAAATATTGCCATGTATAACAAAAATTTTAGATTCTATCAATGATAGAAACTGATAGACTTATATGATTGTCTATCAATGTCGCTGATAGAAGGATATTAGTATCTATCAATGTCTATTAATAATAGAATCTGAAATATTGGTATATGTTGTAAATATTTTGTCAAATTTGTTAATTTTGATATTTATAAAAAAAAACTATATTAAAAAATATTAAACATTTATAAAAGATTAATAAAGCAGAGAGAAAAATAAAATAGGAAATATTAAACATATATAAATATGAAAAAATAATAAGAAAGAAGTAAGAGAATGTATGGAAAAGAGAAAAGTTATGAATAAAAATTAAACAAAGGAGAAGTGGGAGTTGGAGTAGAATTAGATAGCCACATCAGTGCAGGTTTAATAAAATATCCATTCAAAAGAATCGAATCGAATCCCTTCCTAACAATAAGATGTCTCCTCCTATAACCTAACCACATCACTTATGTATTCTTATATTTAATTATTATTTCCCTTGATTTGATTGCCTTCTTCTATTCATATATATATATAGATAGATAGATTATCGTCACGACACACGTCATGCTATCACACGCAAGCAACCTTCAGTCAACTAATAAAAATAATAATCAATTCATCATTTCATTTGGTTCTTCTCTTTATCAATTCCAATATTCCCACTTTGTTTCAAATCTATCGATGACATTTGGTCTGAGATTGATCATAAAGATCAACAAAACCCACATCCCCAAGATTCCACTTATGTTCAGCAAAATCCTTGCCAAAGTCGGCATGTTTTTGGGGAAATGACGTCGGAAGATTTCTTGGTGGAAGCTGGAGTTGTTCAAGAAGCTTCTTCTTCTTCTTCTTCAATGAAACAATAGCGATGTTGTGTGAATAACAACAGATCAATGGTGGATTTGAGAGAAATTGGGTTGTCTTTGTCTTATGAATAACAGAATAATTACGATGCTGCAAGAATCAGAAACATGTTGGGGAACCTGTGATACATAACAACTCAATTGAAAAATGTGAAGCCTTGAAGACTGATTGGGTGAGCCTAAGAACAAGAAGAGGATTATTGATGGTTCTAGTGAAGTTGTGTTGCAGCGGAGACAGGGCAGGATGATGGAAAATCGTGAGTCCTCCGCTGCCCTATGGACACGAAAACATGCCTAAGTCATTTGATTAGGTATAACAAACATTTATAGTTTTTTTATGGTTAGTTACACGTGTAATCCATTGATTTAGTTTTCTTTTGTTATATCTTTATTACATATTTATAGTGGGTTTGTTCAGAATCTTATTTACCACAAATATCATTCAATGGTATTAAAAAAAGGTTTGTTGAGGATTAAACATATAATCAATTAAAGTATTTTATGAGATTATTGTGTTTGTAGAATTCCAAGTCATTTAAATAATTAAGGAAAAGGATTGAAATGGGCGATTTCAATTTTTTTTTGTCCGTTTTTTCAAAATCTTTATTTTATTTAAAAATTTTGTCCTCCATTTTTCAAATTTCTTTATTTAAATTTTTTTGTTCCATGTTGTTCCACTACTAGAAAAAGGAATTAAATGGGTGATTTCAAAGGTTAGAAGTCCTTGACAAAAAAAAAAACACTCATCCCCTCGTCGAAAGACTAAATATATAGATGCCTTAAGATTTTCATCGTCTCCTTCGTGCTCCGAACAACGTCGTGACGCACTCCTGCTCCAAGTCACTAGTCCCCATGTTTCATTTACCCACGTGAGATTTCACTTTTGATACGATCTCCAGGTTATTTTGGTCAGGTTGCATGCACATGACAAGGTCATGGCACAGCCAAGCGACAAGGATGCGCTCAAGCTGCGCGCATGACCTTGCTTTAGAGGTTACACTACAATAATTAAGGTCGCTGAAAACCCTTACAAACGTCGCAGAAGGCTACCGCGACGTCGTACACGACGTTGGCCTTCACGTCGCAGAAAGCTCGTCGGGGATACTTTTCGCGACACATCTCTCTCCCACGTTGGCGAAACTTTCCCCCGCGCACGATCCAGTACATAGCAGAAGTCTTCCGCAACGTTGTGCCGCGATAGCCTACCGCGACGTTACACCGCAGATGCCTTCCGCGACGTCGGCGACGCAAAAGGTTTATTTATTTATTTTATTCATTTTGTTTTTTTATAATTTTTTATAATTTATTCATTACTAAAGCCCGATGTAATAAAATTTGTAGTAAAATGATTAAAATGAAAATATTATTCATTACAAAATGATACATTAAATATGTTCAATACAAAAAGTTAATTACATAATTGAAGACATTACATTAAAAAAAAAAACTTAAAATCTAATGTTCTAATGCAATGGACGCCAAACCTACAAATAACATGAAAGTATTGTTAGAATTTCACATATGGAAAGTTAAACAAATTAAATATTGAAAAGTGCGTACCCAAGTGATCAAGGGCCTCTCTGTGCCCGACTCATCTCCTCGAGCATCTTCTTCATCTCTTCAATTTGTTGTGCATGGTCCGCCATTTGTCGATCTCGCTCCTCCTCCCTCAAGCGTTGTTCTTGGAGAATTCAGTTAGCGTTTTCAAGGCTCGCTCTGAGTTTGCTAACCTCCGCTATATGTGTCTGGTAGTCATACATATTGGAGGAAGAAGATGAAGCGGCAGTCCTATACTTAGGTTTTGGGCCCCAACCAAGACCTTTTGAGTAGCCCGGTTGTCTACCCAAAACTGTCTCGCATATCTCGTCCTCAGTTAGTTGTTCATAACCCTCTAGGACGGGCTGAGACTGAAGTTCGACCATTTGATTCTGCATAACAGAAGCTTGTAAGTTTGAGAGATGATCAGACTTAATTAAAAACATAGAATTAAAAGTATAACCAAACATAAAGTTTCCTAAAACTTATAAAAACGTCCTCTGTAGCTGGTGTAATGAACTCGCCACTACTACTACCGTGCATTTCTTTGAATAACTCGACGACCATGCAGTTCAGTGAGCTCTACTTGTCTATGAAGAAACGACTTTGTGTCGCTCCTGTGGTTGTAAGGTTGTTGCGCCCTAACAACCTTACACATATTTGATTGCTCCTACATTCCAAAAATGACGATGATCAAAACGTTATACTTTCAAATAAATGAAATATTGTAACATAAAAGTATATAAATAATTACCTGAAACTATCGAGTGATGTAGTGGTCACATAGAAAGTGCCAATCTTCCACTCGATTGACCAATCTCGGGGGTGAGTTTGCTCGTTGCTTGTTCAGGGTCGCTAAATTTCTTAAAATGCCGATTGTTACTTACCCTGAATTCCTTCTACACGGTGAGCATTTGATGCTCAACAAACTGATTGGGTGCTGGATCGTTTAGATCAAACACGAAAATTGCTACAAAAGAAATAGATTTCAAGTCAATAAAGCTTTTATAGGGGAAATAGAAACATACATAAATATTTATGAATTTACAGACTTACCGTTAGGCCGCCCTTGACGACCTCGATGCACTCTAGTGGTACATCTGCCCACTTCAGGGCCTGAATAGAAATCATGTCTCGTGTCAGCACACCGATCGTGCAACTGAAACGAGGGGCGTGTGCGGAGACAGGTTTGTCCCTTCCAGGGGGGATGGAAATGGGAATTCTCCCATTTTGCTATACATATCGCTCAACATCTATGTTTCTAGAATGTCGTCGTACTCTCCTCGCAGTGGGATCCGAATGAGAGGGATCTACTGAAAACGATTGTTATTATATATAATAAGCATAACTTAAAGACATGGTCAGATGAGAGAGAAATTGTATTAAATATGATGATTATTACGAACTTGAAGTGTCACCTACTGACAATGAACCACTCACGTTATCCAACGCGTCAAGATTAAGAAAATAGTCTTCCTCATGTGCATTACTCGAAAAGTTAGACTCCATTTCGACAGACATAAAAATCAACAAAACATTAAACAAATAAATGTGAGTATCACAACATAATTAATGTATAGAAAAATGACTAAATGTGTGTATACGTAAAAAAAAACATTGTTATTCATCATCGCACGACTCACTTTGATGTGATGATTGTTCGTCTTCTTCATCGTTTTTGAAATTTTCTACGACATGACAAACATTTGGTCTTTCCATTATTGTAGGATCAACTTCAATCCTACACAGAGTGTCATCCTCAATGACGTGTTCGTCCACATGATGTTCAACGACTATTTCCAGTACATTAAGTTGATCATTCTCGATATCTTCAACTTCTGGCACGTTCCATACACGTTTATTTTGCACCACTTAACAATTTTTTAATTGATACCATTTTTAGGTTCCTCAAGGTAGAACACCTGATGTGCTTGGGTTGCGAGAATCACGGGTTCCTCAGTGAACCAAAAATGGGATGTGTTTATTGATTTGTAGCCTAGTTCCTCGTGCGTCCAATGATTTTTATTTTTTTCTGTGTCAAACCATCGACACTTGAATAACCAAGCACGTCGTCCAAATGGATATTGAACGTGCAACACTTCGTCCAAAATACTATAAAAAATTTCATTGGCACTGCCTCCACTACCTTCCTCGATTACCATGACTCCACTATTTTGTGTTGTGCATCGAGAATCAAGATCCAACGTGTGAAATCGTACGCCACTGACAATGCATTCACTGTAAGAGCGAACATCAAGTGATGGTCCCATTACGAGTGAAAATAAATCTTGAGAAATCTTTGAATTGTCATGCATTTCTGCCATAACCTGAAAGTGGGTTTAGCATAAAAGTACTTATATGTATAAAATATGTATAATATGGAAATGCTCGAAGTCATTTACTCGAAATACCTGAGCTTTGAACCAATCGACAAATGCTCGTTGGTGTCCTTTAAACAGTTCAGAAAAGCTTTCACCCCGACGACGTATAAAAAAAAAGTGATTCCTAAAGTAGACAATTGTGAGTTTGTGTGTCGACGAAGTATAAAACCCTAAAATATCATAGAAATGTGTACCTTCGGTATTTGACTATTTCATCTACATTGTTGAAGATGTACCAATGAAAGAGTCGTTTCTCTTCTTGTGATATACTTCGTAAACGTGACGCTCTCAATGGTTGTACTTTTTGGACAAATACTTCATACTCACTAATGACCTCATCCTCTTTAATGCTATCGTCATTTCGATCGTCTCTAGTGAATTGGGTCTCAATCCCCTTCAGATAGCGTGAGCAGAAAGTACTTGATTCGTTCATAAGATATCCTTCTGCAATAGACCCCTCAGGACGTGCTTTGTTACGAGCATATTATTTTAGTGTGCAAAAACTTTTTTCAATGGGATACATCCAACTGCAAAAAACCATACCAATAACCTTCGTCTCATATGGCAAGTGAACTACAAGGTGTACCATGACGCTGAAAAAAGCAGGTGGAAATATTCTTCCTAATTTGCACAATATAATTATAATATCTGACTGCAATCTGTCCAAATCACTTATTCTTATAGTGTTGGCGCACAAATCACGAAAAAAACTGCACAGTTCAGTAATTTTAGTGTACACTTTTTTTTGTAAGAATGCCCTAACATCGATTGGAAGAAGTCGGTGTACCAGTACATGACAGTTGTGCATTTTAAGACATGATATTTTTCTCTCGTTTGCATTCACGTATCGTGAAATATTAGAAATGAATCCATCAAGAAACTTAACTGCTTTCAAGAACTTACAGAACCCAATCCACTCGCTGCTAGTCAAGGTATAGCTCGCATGTGGTTTTACCAATCAGTTACCCACTTCTACCAAATGTAAATTCTTTCTTATTTTCAAATCTAATCTGGCATTTGTGGTATCTTTTGTTTTTCCTTCAATTTTGAACAACGTATCGAACAAGTTGTCACAAACATTCTTTTCAATGTGCATTACATCAAGTTTTGTGACGAATAAGTAGTCTTGGCCAATAAGGAAGATCGAAAAAGATACTTTTCTTAGTCCAATTAATCTTTTTTTTTTCTATCTTTTAACGAAGGATGCTTACTCATTACTGGAAACTCAAAAGAATCTAATTGTTCCAATATTTCTTGGTCATTCATTACAACTGGAGGTGATTTACATTCTACGCCAAACATGATTGTCTGGAAGATACTGTTGATGTCCCATGAATGCTATTTTTCCTCGTATTCCGAACGATGATCTATCCCCCATGAAAATGGGACATGCCTGATGTCCTTTTGTACTCCAACCAGATAGATCACCATATACCGAAAAGTGATTAATTGTCCACAACAAGGCTGCATACAACTGAAAATATTGATCCGTCAGAAAGTCATATGTATGTCCAAACGTCCATAGATCTTTTAACTCCTCAAGTAATGGCGGTAGGTACACATCAATTTTTCGTATCTTTCTTAATTTATTTTGGTAACCGATAGATTTTGTATTAAACTTAATTATTTTAGTGGTGGTTCACTGATTTTGGAATTTTCTGTTGAAATGAATTTATGTTGATTGTTAGGTATGTGGTGAAGTTATTTCATGAACATATGTTCTAATACTTTATATTCTCTTGGATTCAAATACAATAAAACAATTCTAAATGCAAAAAGCGGCACAATGCACCAACCAAACAAAATAATGATTGCTTGAAAATGAGTGAGGGTTTAAATTAGTTAGGTTTTTGTATGTCTTATTAAAAAAAGAAAAAGGAAAAAGAAAAACCTCAGAATGGACAGAGAACGTAGAGGTCTAGAAATAGAAGGCATGGAGAATAGTAATAGAATTCAAAATTTTGATGTAAAAACGAAGACTTGACAAAGGCATAAGAGAGTGAGGGCAAAACAAGTAATTCACCTCCAAAATTTGAATTAAATAATATATACAAATCAATAATATCAAAAGTGTAGAAATCGATAATCTGAAACGGTGCACTGCACGTGCCCCCACAAAGTAATGTAATCTGCCTATTGCAATCTTGCAGGCCGCTTGAGAATATTTTTTATGTTTATAATTAGGATTAAATTAAACATGTACTACAAAGACTCAATTTAGATGGGAGGATTAGGATAGGGTGGAGTCTACCTCCTATTTCTTAAAGAAATTTCTACTCCACTTCCTTTTCGTCCATTTCTTTTCAAAATAATAAATAATATTTTATTTGTGAAACAATTACTCCTGTTTTTAAATTTAATTAAATGGAAATAATCTTCCCTTAATTATTTAAATAAAACGGTCATGACTCGGAAGGAGCATGCATGACAAACAAATCTTATTATCAGAAAGCTTGAAGTACTTTTAAGTTTGGGCGGGGCCGGTGACATGATAATGTATTGCTATCACACGGAAGGGAAGCGACCTACCGTCAATCAATCTAAACTTGAAACTCGACAGTGTCCCGCACACTGCGGTATCAAACCTACACGGAATAATGCTGTTTGCAAATCTTATTATCAAATTACTGTTGTCAGGAACCATATTACAAAAATAATGCTAAATTTAATACGAATTACAAAATGTCTTTTCAACAAAACTAGCCCTATATAATATATATATTATATAATATCAACCCGAAGTGAAGTTCGGCTGCCGTCAAAACTTCAGAATGATTATTAAATTCATATACACATCTATAAGAAATAGTGTATCGCATTTTACATGTTATTCTATTCCCTTTTTTTTTTAATTTATGGAACTAACCCATCTGAAAATGTACAAGTCTCCACAATAATTATATTAATATAATTCAAAAATTAATTATCAAAATAATCCTCATAGGTTTGAAATTTTTTACATAAATAAATATGATTGAATATGATTGAGAAATTTCATATCTAGTACGCTAGGATTAAATTTCATATTTTCTTCACTTTGTGGTCTTATTTGCTCGATAAACAATATTAATATTAATAATAATTTAAAAATATTTAAAATCAAGTTTTTTAAAAAAATTATTTTAAAAAACATATATAATAATTAAAAAATAAAATTTACATTTTTTAAAAGTAAATAATTAAGAAAAGGATAGGCATAATAATTTAAAAGTAAAAATTTACTTCTTATTCCCTTCTCAGTCCACTTTCTTTTTATTTATTTTTTTAAATAAGACTCGCCTTCTTCTCTTTTTTTAAGAAATCGTTAAAAT
Organism: Cucumis hystrix; assembly: GCA_025688845.1. Lineage (NCBI taxonomy): Eukaryota > Viridiplantae > Streptophyta > Magnoliopsida > Cucurbitales > Cucurbitaceae > Cucumis > Cucumis hystrix. The sequence continues at coordinate 12,471,740 of CM046893.1, forward strand.
CAACACAATTTATGTAAATAGTTTCAAAACTACCATATTTTAGAAATAAATTTTTAAAACAGTATAATTTTGATAATTAATCCCATCTTAAAACTATTTACAAAACTACAAAACTAATTATAAAAATATAGTGTTTTTTCACTTTTTTTTTTTTGTTTCTCTTATTGGGCCCAACATTTTTTTAAAAAATTTTCATATAAAATTTTCTTTTTCTTTAAGTTTTTCATATAATTTTTTATCTAATTCAAATTGACTTTTATTTTTTTGTACAAAAATAAATTCTACTTCTTTTTTTTATATATATAATTTTTTTTCTTTTTCCAATTACATTTTTTTCTTAAAAAACTAAATTCAACTTTTTTTTTCTTTTTTTTTCATATAAATTTATTCAATTTGTTTTATTTTCCATTCCTAAAAACTAAATTGTACTTTTATTATAAAAAATTTCATATAATTTTTTTATCTTTTATGAATTTTATTTTTGTTCTTAAAAACTAAATTTTACTTTTTTTCATATAATTTTTTTATCTTTATTCAATTTGAATTTTATTTTTTCGTTTTTTTAAAAATAATTTAATAATAATCTATTTTTTCTCTCCAATGAACAAGATTATTTTTCATGAAAATCAATTTTATTGTTATTGAAACTTATTAAAAATGTGTGTTTTTTTTTAAATTGATGAAATTTCTTCCAACTTTTTTTAATTTTTAAATTTATGTTTTTGTTAATTTTTTAATTTATGAATATTTACCATTGTAATCCATTAATTTTGTCTTAATTGAATGTCGTAAATTTTTAGTAATTACTTGTGATTGGATAAGGTTAATAGAACACTCATCCATAACATGTAACAAATCATAAATATCATAACATGACATGAATATCAATCAGAACGTCATTATCATGTAATTAATATATCATTCGTCAGAACGTATCAGGCATATCATATCAGTCATCCATATCAATCATATTATGCATCTTGATTTTGGTTGAAACCAAATCAACATTTGGTGATAATTTGCACAGATGACTAATAAAAAAAAAACAATAAAACCAAAAGAAAATAATCCAACTTAAATCCATAATTTAAATTATTTATGATAGAAAAATAGTTATTCGATGGAGTACCAAAACTCAATCAAATACTCACCAAAATAGCAAAATAGCTCAATCGATGGCTTGGCTTAACAAAAAGAAGACAAAGTCACATACAAATGCACCATTTAAATTTTCACGTGGAGGTTAATCATAGGGCCATTTGTAAACAATATAAATGATACATATTTGTTGTCGTTTTCTATATAAAAAACGACAAACAATATACATAATTAATTATTATAAAAAAACACTATAATAAAATTTGAATTAATAAAAAAAATCACATAAAAACAAAATTTAAATTAGATTGAATCAATAAAAAAAAAGGTTAATTACATATACAGAATAAAACTAAAAAATATTTACGGCCCGTATAACAAAAAAAATAAAAGTTCACGAAGTCACTTAGTATTTTTATAAATTTTAGATTTGCCCTTATTAGTTTTGAATTTCGCGTTGAATGTCTGCACATCTTCTTTATATTATTAGTTCTCTTAATCCTTCCTCATATTCCCACATCTTCTTATTCGTGATTTCTTCGTGACTATTCCATAATTTTTTCATTCTTTGTTATATCTCATCTTTGACACCATCTCCTTATTCTTTTTCCATTATCAGTATCATGTCCTTCTTTCACTACAAATATAAACAATCGTTTACCAAAATCTTTTAGATTTGATACATGATCGTGTAGATCTCTCCCCAATATCTATGCTCACCCCTTTACTATACTCTCTACATGTTGCACACACGAACATGTAACATACACACGATATCAAATTTTGGTCAAAGAAAACATACCACCCTCACTTTACATTAGTAATATCTAAGTCCAATAAGGAAATTGAATATTAGATAAGAAGAAGTATTATTAATTAGATAAGTCATATGAAACATTATAAGGGATTTGAATATGATTTATTTTGATCTTACCAAAATTAGGATGTGAATTTCTTAATTTATAATAGGTTAGGATCAAATTTGATATCATTTTTACTTTTTGGTCTTACAACTATATTATAATATGACTAACGATTCTAAAATGGTTAAAATATGTTTTTTTAAATATTATTTTACAATATATATATATATAATTAAAAATTAAAATTTACATTTTTTTTTTGTCAAAATCAAACAATTAAGTTTTTTAATATATATATATAAAATTTAAAATTCTATCTCCCTTACGGCTAAAATCCATCATTTCACTCGGATTTTCGCCTTTTTAAACCTAAACCCATAACCATAATTTACCCAACCATGGCGCTCTCCCTCATTTTGTTGCCTGTTTGGCGCTGTTCAATCAGATTTTTTCTACACGTACGCCATTTTCGTAGAAATTCATTTCGAAACAGAAAAGTTCTTCCTAGAAGAAGATATTCAAACCCAATTTCACTCACAATCACAACCAAATTAACCTCAAAATCATCATCCTTTTATGGTTCCCAATATTTCTACACCAAACCTTTGTACGCAAGGCTCTTTATCAATTCCATTCCCACTTTGTTTCAAATCCATCGATGACATTTGGTCTGAGATTGATCATAATGATCAACAAATCCCACATCCCCTAGATTCCCTTGATGTTCACCAAAATCCTTGCCAAAGTCGACATGCTTTTGGGAAAATAAATTCGGAAAATTTCTTGGTGAAAGCTGGACTTGTTCAAGAAGCTTCTTCTTCTTCTTCTTCTTCTTCAATGAAACAACAGCCATGTTCTGTGAATAACAACAGATCAATGGTGGGTTTGGAAGAAATGGGTTTGTCTTTGTCTTATCAACAGAATAATGATACTGCAAGAATCAGAAACATGTCCGGGAATTGCTTTTCAAATTATCAAATGCTCACCCAATCTGTTGGAGAACCTTGTGATAACAATTCAATTGAAAAATGTGAGCCTTGATGACTGATTGGGTTGAGCCTAACAACAAGAAGATGATCATTGATGGTCCTACTGAAGTTGATTGCAGCGGAAGACAGCGCAGGAAGATAAAAAATCGTGAGTCCTCTGCTGCTCTATCTCGGCCCGAAAACATGGCCAAGTCATTTTGTTAAATATAACAAATATTGTTAGTTTGATTTAGCTTTTCTGTTGTATCTTTATTGTGCATTTACATCGTCTTCCTTCAAAAGCTTATTTGCCTCAAATATCATCCAATATGGTATTAGAGCATGTTTGTTCCGGACTTCTCCATTAGTCATTGAAGCATTGTGATATTAGTAAATTATAATGTTTCATGAGATTGTGGTGTTTGTGTTTGTGGGTGCAATTTTACTATATTTTTCTCTGATAATTTAAAATTAATTTGTGGCCCTCCCCTTTCTCCCTCCTTCCTTCCTTCCTTCCTTCCTGATGTCTCCCTCCCCATTTTGAAACTTATTCCTTGGTGGTGAATAGGCACTTCAAAATAATCAATCAAATGGGTAGCAGTAGTAATAGTAGTGGGGATGTTAAAAAGAAAAAAAATGTAATTGGTGATGGAGAAGAGATTGTATGATGAGTTAGGCATGTGTGTGGGGGTATGGGATTAGCAGATATTAGCTTCCACCTGGGAAGGGAATGATGTGGAAACCATGAGCCTCACTCCATCCAACGGCTGGAAATGAAGGATCATTCTAACTGCCTTAATTTGTCCTTTCTTTTCCTCGTATTTCGCAAACACTACATCACCTCTTCATATTTATTTAATTAAAAATGTTTGCATGATCCATTCAACGTGTCAAACTCATTCCCCTCTTTCTATTTCTCTTTCCTTTACACAGAAAAAACAAAACAAACTCTAAAGTTTTCTTTAATTTGTATTTACTTACAAGTCATGCAATTTCTTTATCTTTCTTTTACTGAAATGATTTGCTAATCAAAATAAATGGGATGATTTTGAGATGTAACACTCAACTAATTATAAGCTATAAACATATTAAATCTTTCTGAAAAACAAATAAGATTAGTTTAGTTGATAATTGACCTGCATTTATGTGGTAAATTCAATCACTCAACTAAGTGTAAGTTAAACTAAATTAAGTAGTTTCTTTTAACTTTTAAATAATACGTGAATTTGTTATTATTATTTATGAAGTGGAAAAATGGCAGTTAGTTTCAATTTTATGTGAGAATTCTTTCTCACCTACAAACTACTTTTAATGAAAAGAAAAGAGAAACCATTAAAATGAAATACCAAATTCATTTGATTTCCCCTATACATATATAAACCACACATCCATGCATTTCTCTTTGTTTACTCCGCTTCTTCTTCTTCTTCTTCCTCTGTTTCACCATTTTTCAGATTTTGGATTCATCTCTTTCTCTTGCTTCTCTTCTTCACAGGTAACTTCACTTTCCTAAATGGGGTTTCATTTTTCTATCATCATTTTTGTTTTCAAATTTCTCTCAAATGGTTGCTTGCATGCAGGGGGTTTCTGAATTGGGTTTCTGTTTTCACTCTGATGCTCTTCATTCTACTTTTTAACAGAAACTGACTGACATTTTCTGGGTATTATTTCCACTGAATTCGATGTGACTTAGTGGGAAAAGAATCCATCATCTCATTGGGACTTTTTGTGTGTTTTTTTTCTCTCTCTCAAAATTTTCTAAACTATGGTTCCTCCTTTTTTTCTGTTGATGGTTCTTCTATAGCGTATTTGCCTATTTGGAGCTGTTTACGCAGAATTTTTCTGAGGTATTTTTCAAGAAATTCAAACCAAAACAGAGAAACTTTGCTTAATGCTGGAGAAATGGAGAATTCTCAATTGGAAGAAATGATATCAGAGGTAGCAGCAAGACAGACAAACAAACATGACTCCATATTATCACTAACACTTGATGAAATCCAGTGTAAAAGTGGGAAGAATTTTGGTGGTATGAGTATGGATGAGTTTCTTGCTAATATATGGAATGTTGAAGATATTCAAACTCAATTTCATTCACAATCACAAGAAAATGAACCTCAAAATCATCACTCTTTTATGGTTACTAATAATTCAAGGTCAAACCTTTGTAATCAGGGTTCTTTTTCCATTCCCATTCCACTTTGTGGTAAAACAGTGGATGAGATTTGGTCTGAAATTCACAAAGATCAACAACACCCACATCACCATAAGTTCATTAATGTTCAGCAAAATCCTTGCCAAAGTCAACAAGCTTTAGGGGAAATGACTTTGGAAGATTTCTTGGTGAAAGCTGGAGTTGTTCAAGAAGCTTCTTCTGCTTCTTGTTCAATGAAACAACAGTTATGTTCTGTGAATAACAGATCAATGGTGGATTTGGGGTTTGGGATTGGGGAGAAATTGGGGCTGTCTTTGTCTTATCAACAGAATAATGATGCTGCAAGAATCAGAAATATGTCTGGGAATTGCTTTTCAAATTATCAAATGCTCACCCAATCAGTTGGGGAACCATCTGATAACAGTTCGATTCAGAAATGTCAAGGCTTGATGACTGATTGGGTTGAGCCTAGCAACAAGAAGAGGATAATCGATGGTCCTACCGAAGTTGTTGTGCAGCGGAGACAACGGAGGATGATCAAGAATCGCGAGTCTGCTGCTCGATCTAGAGCCAGAAAACAGGTTTAATACAGCAATACAAAGTTCAATATTGAGATGAAATATTAGAAAACTACAATGAACTTGAATTTTTGTTGTTTGATCATCGAGGTACCGGTTTCGGTTGCAGGCATATACAGTGGAGTTGGAAGTGGAATTGAATCAGCTTAAAGAAGAGAATATAAAACTAAAGGAAATTGTGGTGAAGTTTTTTTCTGTCTTGCAACTCTCTATATGTTTATACTTATTTCATTACCTAATCTTAATGAACATAAAAAATTGTGCAGGCTGAATCTGAAAGGAATAGAAAGCAAGAGGTAAGCAACTCGGGTCAATTATTCGTGGTCTTTTCATGTTGGAAATGTTGATGAGATTGTTGTGTTTTGTGTTACATTTGTTCATTGTAGATTATGCAGAGAAAACAGTGTGAAAAGAGACAGAAACCAACAGAAAAGTTGAGGGCAATGAGGAGGATAGCAAGCATGGCTTGGTGAAGAGGAAAAAGAGGTTTATGTTTTTGTTGTCACTTTGAGGAAAGATTTTATATGTAAATGGTGACAAATTTTACACCAAAGTAATGGTTTGTCTCAAGAACTATATATCATAAGTCTCTTACATTACACAGTTTTTCTTTTTCTTTTTCCTTTTAATTTCACATGGAGTTGTATAATCGTAATGAGCTTTCTTTGTAGTGTGTGGGATTTTGCTTCTCTTAGGATTTGATTCATTCTGAAAGCTTTTTTTTGGTTTGGAAAATTTGTCAATTCCATTTGAGTTCCAAATCATTTATAATAATCCACATTTTTATGTTGAATTTTTGTTTGATAATCATTTAATTTTCTTTTCTGTATCAATATTTTTTGTATCAAAGTAGATTTCAAAAAGTTTACCTTTTGTTTTTCTTAGATTTTTCTTTGATTTCAAAATAATACAGTGTAATGTAACAAGTTGGTTATTGATTTGATCTAAACAATTATAGAAGTGGATCAAATAAAAAATAAAGTCGATAGAAATAAAATTCTAAATCTCTGGGGGCTTTCTAAAAAGAATTTATTAAAAAAATAAAAATAAAGCATGACCATTCCAAGCGTTTGTTTTATGCAAGAGATTCGACTCTTGCATCTCAAACACCATGAAAGTTCTTTTTAGACAATACTATTTCAGTTTTATAACAATACTATTAACAAGTCATCAATCTAATTTGGAGTCATGGGCTTAATAGAGTTAATCATCTTCTTTTAACTATGATAAAAATACTTGTAAATAATAAAGGAAGATTTAAGGCTATTTGACAAAATATATCACCAAAACAAAGGTGATAAAAGTTACCAATCAATATTTTAAATGTAGTATTTTGTCTTATTTTCTCCATAACACATAAGTCAAGCACAATATCCAGAAAATACAAAGATTTAAGAATCAGAGAGGCAACCCATGACTTAAGCTTTTGCAGATTTTCTCCCTTAGCTTTCATTCTCTCTAGGAATATGCTCAAACCAAAAAATTAATGAACCTATGAGCACTTTTAACATTCACCATCTGTCAACGGCTGAGGCTTTCAAAAAGCATCTAATTGGACACGTGGCAGCCACCCTAGTACCTAGTAACACATGGAATTTTACTAATTTGACAGAGAAGTCAAGAACAAACATGGACGTGTCTCTATTGTAAGAGTTGTCTCTGTCATCAAGTTTTTGCAATCTTAAAGGGAACCCATGGAATGGTCTCTCAGTGCTTGAAAGATTGAAGCTTGGATTTGATTGTTTTGCTTTTCACTGTCTTCTTTGTTGGAGAGTGATTTTTTTTTCCCCTTTTTTATGCTGTTTTGCTTCATATAACGGTGACAGAACAATGAAGGTTTGATCCTTTCTCTCATATGTTCTTTCTTCTGTGTTCTACTTAGTTTTTGTTTTACAGCCTAATCATCTAATTGGGAGAACTTTTTCGTTTTCTTTTCTATGATAAGTACTTTATTTAATTTAGTTAGATAAAATGAAAACTAAATTTTGTACCTGCCAATATGATTTAAGATGTTGGTTTACTGTCGTCCATCTTTTGCACTTGCAAAAGATCATGCAGGGCTAACTCTCCCTTATTTATAAATACTTAGAAAGTCGATTCTGACGTGTTTTTAAACAATATTGAAAATTTTGATTTTTAAAAAATGAGCTAGTGGTGATGAAGTTTGATCTAGAAACCGAAACGCTAGAGCTAAGTTGAGTAAAAAATTTGAAGGTTCATGAAACAAGATCCCATTCTCACACTCACGGTGCCGGTGAAGAAGAGAAGATAATGACAAGGAAGCAGAAGGCAGAGAGCAAGACGCATGAAAATGAACAATCGCCTAAGAAACTTAAGTCTGAAGATGAGAATGGCCGGGCCAACGGAAAATCCGAACCGTCCGACCTCACCAATGAATTTGAAGAGTTCTGTAAGGCTACTAGAGAGAGTCTTTCCATTGATCAAATGAAAGAGATTCTACAAATGAATGACCAAGATTCCACAGGCCCTGACTATGAAATTGCTTCTAAATGGTATAGTATTTACAGTTTTATTTACCCTTATAACATAGAATCATTCTTTTTCATTCTTGTATCTTCCTGAGATTGTTTTCACATTGACAGTCAAGACTTGCTGTTCTATGGTGCACTAGAAACATGCCCGGTTTGTAGAGGAAGACTGGTATTTGATGGGAAACGCTATGTTTGTAATGGATTTCTAAGTGAATGGTCTACTTGTACCTTCAAAACAAAGGATCCACCAAGGAGAAATGAAACCACCAAGTTACCTGAATCAGTCTTGAATTCTCCTGTTTCAGATGTACCCCTCCATTTCCTCCACTTGTTTCTTCTTTCAATTGAGCTCAACATCATCATACCAACTGTTCATTCATTGATCTCTGTTTCTTTATGGTGTAGTTGATAAAGAAGTATCAGAATCCTAGTCAACGTTCTAAGAGAAATCTTGGACAGTCAGATAAACCCTTCTCTGGAATGACAATTTCACTCTCCGGTCGTCTTTCGAGAACTCATGTAAGTGTGTGGATTGAGATTGAGCTTTTATGGCACAAGTTTTCCTATCATTAACAAGTTTCCAATGGTTATACCACAGCATTACTGGAGAAAAGAAATTGAGAAGCATGGAGGGACTGTCAACAATTCTGTTATTGGTATACATATCCTTTGTTCTCATCAAGTCCTTAGTTGTTGTCTTCACTGTTATTGCTGGCAGGGTTTATGAACAAATCTGTGCAGGTGTCAGTTGCTTGGTTGTCTCGCCTGCTGAGAGAGAGCGCGGTGGATCTTCCAAAGTTGCAGAAGCAGTGTGGGTTTCTTCCCTACTATCCAACATAAATGCAGTTTAAGGGCTGTTTAGTTTTCAAATTTTCAAACCATGGCAAGTACAAGGGCTAATGGCCTTTGAAAGTACCAAACAGGCATTGAATGTGGCTCAACAAAGTTCCTCAACAGAGACAATTCAGTTTTCTGCTTTGCAAATCAAAATTTAGTTAGAAGATGAATGTTTTTCATGTCCTGCTCTTTCAATAAGCATTAATGTTTTCTCACAGAGAGAGAGGCATACGGGTCATACGGGAAGCTTGGCTGCTTGACAGCATTGAGAAGCAAGAAGCTCAGCCCTTGGAAGCTTACGATGTTGTAACAGATCTTGCGGTTGAAGGCAAAGGGATCCCTTGGGACAAACAAGATCCATCTGAAGAGGCACTTGAATCCCTCACAGCAGAAGTACGCATATAATTTGAACAAATAGTAGGTGAATACATAAAGTTCCTATTGGTTTACGTCTACATATGCCGTGCAGCTCAAGTTATATGGAAAGAGAGGCGTTCACAAGGATACCAAACTACAAGAACAAGGCGGAGAGATATTTGAGAAGGATGGGATCTTGTATAATTGTGCCTTTTCACTTTGCGATCAAGGCCGAGGACTCAACGAGTAGCATACCAAACTTCTCTCCAGAAACTTCTGCATTCATTAATTTTTTCCAGTTGATTCTTATCCACGAGCTTTTGTTGTAGGTATTGTATTACTCAACTGATCAAAGTACCTGATAAAAACTTGCATCTGTTCTATAAGAAAGGAAAAGTTGGTGACGATCCCAATGCAGAAGAAAGGTTAGAGGAATGGGAAAATGAAGGAAATGCTGTGAAGGAATTTGTGAGGCTGTTTAAGGAAATAACTGGAAATGAATTCGAGCTGTGGGAAAGGGAGAAGAAGTTTGAGAAGAAACGCTTGTCTTTCCATCCAATTGATATGGTATAATCCTAGTTTTTCTGGCACATCTGATCATGAGTTGGTTGTCACACGTGTTAGATATGTATACCTCTTAATTTCTGGCAATGGTAATACTTTATAGGATGATGGTGTAGACGTGAGACACGGAGGGCTTGGTCTTAGGCAGCTAGGAATTGCAACTGTTCACAGTAAGCTTGAGCCAGAGATTGCTAACTTTATGAAGGTTTTGTGCAGCCAAGAGATTTACAAGTAATGCTTTCCAATAATAGAACAGTGCATTTTCCTTTCCCTTTGCGGCATGTGATTGATCTCACTCTGTTGTCCTTCAACTCCAGGTACGCCCTCATGGAAATGGCACACGACCCTCCTGAATTCCCAATGGGAATGCTTTCTAAATTTCACTTGGAGAGATGTAAGCCACCATTTCCCTTTCTTCTTCCCAGTTTTGGTTCTTCTCTTTGGTACAAAAAAGGAAACATCTTTTTGCAGGTGAAGAGATCCTTCTAGAATTCATTGAGAAAGTAAAATCGATGAAAGAGACAGGATTCAAGGCAGAAGCTGTTTGGACAGACTATAGTAATAGATGGTTCACTCTAATGCATTCGACCAGACCTTTGATCTTCAAGGACTATCAAGAAATTGCAGAGCATGTAAGCCTCCAACTAGGTTCTTTCTGTGTTGGTGGCGAACTTCCTTTTCTTTTTGGTTCATTGTCATCTTAGCAGCCTAATTATCCAGGCTGCTGCTGTGCTGGAGGGTGTTCGAGATGTAACAGTGGCTTCACATCTCATTGGAGACATGAGTGGATCTACCATCGATGATCCACTCTCAGATCGATATGGGAAACTGGGTGGTTCTGTTTCACTTCTGGAGAAGGATTCTGATGACTATAAAATGATTGTGAACTATCTCGAGAAAACCTACGAACCAGTGAAAGTTGGAGACATTGTAAGAACTGGCATTCAATTAAATACTTGATAACATATTTCAAAGAATGACAGATTCTTTAAGTTTTGTGTTCTGAATGTCTCCTTTCCAGGAATATGGAGTTACTGTCGACAACATATTTTCAGTGGAATCCGCAGCACTCCCCAGCTACGGAGAGATAAAGAAACAGCCAAATAAAGTTCTCTTGTGGTGTGGTGGGTTGGCTTAATCCTGTTGCCTACCATTCAGTGCTGACCATGTTTTTCCATCTAAATTTCTGTTTTTCTTCTAAATTTCCCAATTTCTTCACAGGCACCCGAAGTTCGAATCTCTTGAGGCACTTGCACAAAGGTTTCTTGCCAGCAATATGCTCTCTTCCAGTTCCCGGTTACATGGTACTTAGAAATTGCAAGCAATGTTATCTCTTAAGCATCAAAATATACACAACAAATATGAATTTGTGTTTTGCTTTGCAGTTTGGCCGAGCGATAGTGTGCTCTGATGCTGCAGCAGAGGCAGCTCGGTATGGCTTCACAGCCGTAGACAGGCCAGAAGGGTTTCTGGTCCTAGCCATTGTTTCTCTTGGGAAAGAGATCACAGAGATAACAAGCTTACCTGAGGTAGTGTATTATGAACTCGATTTTACAGCGTCCTTTCTACACTTTCAGTATGAAGTTGAATTAACTAGCATGTGTGACAGGACACAAAATCATTGGAGGAGAAGAAGATGGGAGTGAAAGCATTGGGTAGAAAGAAGACGGATGAATCAGAACACTTGGTTTGGAAGGATGAAATTAGAGTTCCCTGTGGCCCTTTGATCGCTTCAGAGCACAAAGATAGCCCTCTCGAATACAATGAGTATGCCGTCTACAACCCGAAGCAGGTATGACATTGAAGAAAACCTCATATAACAACAGAGGAAAAGAACAAAGATAGATATTTAACTATAGCAAATGTTCGATTTCTAATTATAGCGGATGTTGTGTCCTTCAGTCCAAATTATAGTGAATGTGTCGTTAATGAATGGAGTTGAAAAGAAAGTCTTCGCGAGTAGAAAAGAACCAAGTTATTACTTCCAATTTATCTAATTTGGTTAAGTTTATCGATATTATTACCTTTTGCAGACGAATATAAGGTTCTTGGTGGGGGTGAAGTACGAGGAGAAAGGTGTGGTAATGGACACACAAGAATGAAAGGAAACTGAAGCAGATGTTTGTTAAAGCATGCCTGCATATTTCTCTGCTTCTTTTGCACTTCTTTTGTGTAGTGTGTTGGCTCTTTTGCCACCGGACATAGGTTGAAGCTTTGTAAGGAATCTGTTTGATTCACATCATAATGTAGATATGATCAAATCTCTAATCCGGAGTTTTTTTCTGTCTTTGTTAGAACAGCTTAGTTTGAAAGAGAATCTGAACAGCAATATTATAAGTTGTTATAAAGTCGACAACTTTGACAATCGAATCAATCTCTATTGATTCTCCCCTTCCCTTACATTTAATGGGTATTAAGCTTTCATTTTTTATAACTATTCCAAATCATACACGCTCCAAATTCTATCATGTGCTAAAAAGTTGAAAAGCATTGTACAAAGGATAGCCCAACAGTACCAGAAGCACCAAAGAACAACTTTTTCTTTGCGACCAGTCATTGGACAGCCTAACGAACGACTATATATACCAAAAAAGAATGAAACAAGTTATCTAACCAACATCAGAATCACTGATTTCTCCAATCTACACCAAAATCATTGATATAAAACGGTTGGAGGTACCTTAAACTTGTCCGACAAGAAAGGTATTCTCTGTGGCCTGGAAATCAGATCGTAATAGAAAGCATACTCTGCCTCATAATCGTGTAGACTCAATTCAGCTTTCTGGTTTGTGTGATAATGATGTTTTGCTGAAACCGATTTTCCAAATCCATATATACTAACTTTGTCACAAATTCCTACCGCCAACATGACAGCTTGCATGCCGGAAGAGTAGTGGAATAAAGGACCTTCATGGGCTGAGCTCCATTCTTCCGACGACTTCCCTGTCACCTCCACAAAACGTTTGATAGAGTAGTACTTCACAATCTTAGAGCACAGAGCATCAAAACTTGGATCTGTTACCAGCAATGGAGATTTGTGGGAAGTGTTGCAGATAGTGTAATCCATGAAATGTACAGGTTGACAAATATACATGACTGTCGGTACGTTTGGCCCATAAGGATGGCAAAAACACCCTTCTCTTCTAGCACAAAGGTGCAAGATGTTGCTATTGATGAAAGATATGTTGGTTTTAGATCCAACTTTATTCTCATAGTTATCTGTTTTTGCGTTGTTCAATCGAATAACAACATCGTGGCTGTCAATTAGCCTCCCATAACCACTGTTCAATAAGATTCCACTGTTTCCCACGACGGCACATGATGGGTACCTTTGATCTGAACCAACCAAGCCACTGTGCTTGTCCAATGGATGTTTGATAAGTCTTACCAGTTCTGGCATTATATCCGTCGCATACCCCTTTTTTCTCGCCCAGCCACTCAATGCTCGCCGGAAATCAAGCCAATGTCGGTAAAAAGCTGGTGAGCGGAACGTTACTGGAAAGCTATTCGAGGGTCTCGCTTTCTTGCTGTAGTGATTGAATCTTCGCCAAGTAGCGTAAGTCTTGTACGTTCTCGGACCACCAAAGTTGGCCTCCAATAATTGCTCTATCTCTCTCTTCAACTGTGCCTCAGCCAAATCAACCGAAGCAGATTTCAGCAGTGTTGAATTGAACACAAACGGTGGAGGTCTCGGAGTGATTACATTAGTTTCCAAATCAAAGGAACTCAAACCACGACGGAAGATAAGGCGGCAAATGAGAGTGATGGCAAAGGTGATGAACAGCAGCACACTGAACACTGGACGGACCGTGCGCTTCATTGCGACGGACCGATTGAGGGTAATGCTAAATGAAACCGGTCATGGATTGCACAGATCTTGAACCAATATGTCTCAGATCGATTCCCAGGAAGTTCGGCATTCAAAAAAACAATAAGAGAACAGTTAAGATTCTTCAAACTTGAACTCAGAGAAAAATCCCAAAAGCGAGATTTCTGTGATTGCTTAGAGATTTCGGAAAAGCAACAAACACCAAATGAGAATACAATCTCATCGGCAGTGATAATAAAAAAAAGTAGGTAAGAAACAAGAACCGGACACCCAAAGAATCCAAACGAAAACGAAATCCCCCAAGACTCAAAATACAGAGTGAAAACATACAAAAACACACCGCACCAAAAGAGAACCGTCTCAAAGAAGAGCAACCCCAAAAAGATCTACGAGCACCAGGCAGAGACAATCAATTCCCTAATTAACTACAAGGAGTAACTTAACTACAAATCTTGCTGTTAGAACTTAGAATTAGACCAACATTCCAATGTCGGTTCCAGCATCAAAGCGTAAACAAAAGCATTCAAAGAAAATGAAGGGAGTTACAGTAACAATGCGGGACAAACAAAAGAATCCGGAAAACCCATTAAGAAAACCAAAAGATTCTACAAACCCTAAGACAAATCCGCCGCTTCCAATGGAGAAATCATGAGAAGCAAAGAAAGTTGAGAATCATAAGCATTGTGTTTCCCGGACGGGATTCGCCCGTCGATTTTCCGGCCATTATTACACTCTGTTATATACACTAAAAAACTTGTATAATGTGCGATGCAGTACATGTCAGTAACCATGTGGATGTTTCCACGTGGTCTTTCTCATTCCTTCCCTCTTTTATTGTATTTAGATCAGACGGTTCAGATCACGCCTCTGGGTCATCAGCACCACGTTTTTGGTAATGGAACTCCCCATCATATCTATTCCCAAAATGATTAATCTAATTATCTAAAGTCTGTAATCCAAGAAATTGAGGAATTTTTTTCTTCTTTTTATAACCCCTTAAATAAATAGAATACCATATTAATTTGGTATAAATATGAGTGTGTTTATGTGAATTGACTTGGAACCTTATTATTGAATAGGATTAATGTTTGTTGGTAATCACGAGAAAACGCATGATTAAACCTTGTAATATAGAATTAATTAATGGTGGTGATCCATTCTTGAAATAATTATATACAATATGCGACAATAACAATTAACGGTGTAGGCGTATTTTAATTTATTTTTCTTGTTTTGGCCTAACAAGACGATCACTTGGGAATCATCCCACCCCCCTACTTTTAGCTGTAGGTTTTGGTGAAATCGATGAGGGAGGGAATATTGCTTTTTCACATTATAATACTTTTTAACTTTACATTAATCATTTACTAAACTTCAATTCAAATCACAATTCAATTTATTTTTCTCTAATTTATACTAGAAACAAAAATTTGGGTCAAAGTATTTTTTTTGTATGGAGAAATATAAATGTCTCGTCTTACTTTTCTATCAATATCGTGAAAATGACGAATATATGTTTACACACCTTACATTAGTATCTTATAATAAAAAGTATTTAGGTTAGATTTCTTAAAATGTCTTAAAATATTATTCCAAAAAGTCAGCATGTTTTAATTCAATGTACTTCCCTATGAGGCAGTCATCATTTTGAGTAGAGAAAAGATGGGGAAGGTTTATTTAGCACTAAAGCAATATGATTTAATAATCTATCAAATCAAATCATAGTTAAGATCTAACTTTCACATAACTATACTTTTCCAAGTAAAATAATTTAAGAGAATATGTATATATAGTAAACAAAATTATCAAATGTGTACCATTGCGATCATATCATAGATCATGCTTTTGCTTTTAGTTGAATGGTCAAACACACCATCGTCATTCTTTTGTGGAGGTTCTTTTTTAACATTTTCTAGATATTGTAAAAAAATTTACAGAATACGAGATGAAACCTAATAATACCTAAAAAAAAATATTTTTGTAAATAGTTTTGGAAGCATCTATGATTTTATTAAACTGTTTAAAATGAATTGTAGTTGAGTGTTTAATTATATAATATAATATATAACAAAACATAGTGAATCCAATATCGTGATTATATCATGAATCTTACTTGGTTTAATGGTCAAAAGAAAACGTTCTTCATCAAAGGTTCGTATTTAGTATACAATTCTAGATTCTAGGGGGAAAAGGGTGGATCATGACAACTTTCTTTTACATGATTAATGAAAATATCATCTACTTAAATCTAATGAAATATCTAACCTATATTAATAACATTATCATGAGTAATCACAATTTGCAAATTAAAAGGACATTTGCCGGTATTGCCTCACAAAGAGAAGCACAACGTATTGAAAATAAGTTTAAATTTAGATAAGTTTAAATAGCTTTTGAATATAAACCACTTCTTTTCTCACAAATACTTTTGGATCTTCAACTTTAATGATGTGTGAATATCTTGATCCTTATTTAGCCTGTGAGACCCGCTTCTAATTTGAGTATAAGAAGTAAAACATGGCTAAGTGCTTTGAAATTTGATAGAAGGAGGCGTTTTAAAATAAGACTTCGAGATAAGAAGTTGGTGTTTGAATCTATCCACGAAATGATTAAGTGATACAATTTT
Source organism: Cucumis hystrix (assembly GCA_025688845.1). Classification (NCBI taxonomy): domain Eukaryota; kingdom Viridiplantae; phylum Streptophyta; class Magnoliopsida; order Cucurbitales; family Cucurbitaceae; genus Cucumis; species Cucumis hystrix. The sequence continues at coordinate 12,488,104 of CM046893.1, forward strand.
ATAAGGTTAAGTATAAGTTTTGCGATTAAGAAGTTAGTTCGTGAGAAAGTTTTGAAAAAAGAAGGATTTGCGATAGGACCTATAAGTCTAAACGCTCACAAGAGAAAGAGTCTCCGTGAGAAATTTGGGTAGTCTGCGAAGAAAGTTATGCGTTAAGACTTTCGAAAGTTATATGTTAAGCAATTAAAGCTATTCGTGGAATGGAATTAGGCGAGAAGAAAGGTTTGGCGAGAAAATGTCAAATATGATTTGACAAAGGTTTAACATAGGTAATATTAAGGATTTAAGAACGACTAAGATAAATATTAATTTTACATGTGTGAAGTTTTAACTAGGAGCTGGCAATCAGACAAAGAACTAAGGATGACTAATCTGAGTGAATAGTATAAATATAGGATTTGGTCATTAAGTAAGCACTAAGATTTTATTAAGGAGCTAAAGTGTTCTTGTTTGATCTTGCGAAAAAAAAAAAAAAGAGAAGAAAAACAAAGTGTTAAGTGCTATGGTTTGTTCCGCGAGAAGGTTCCGCAAAAAGGGAAGAAAGATGAGGATCTTTGGTAAAGTTTGGTGAGTGATCTGTTCTTAAAATTATTGGTGAGTATTTTCTTTTAAAGTGTTCTTTTAAAGTATTTATATAATTTCAAACATGTTTTATAATGTTTAAAGCTTGATTCGATGACTATGATATTGATTAAGAAATGGTGTTCAAACCATTAGTTGCTTCATTTGAATGAGTTGTTATGTGCATATAAGGTTAAAGACAGCCATGTAGAAAAGGTCTGCATGGTGAACTGAAGCTGACCAATGTAGAAAAGGAATACATTGTGTTAGGCGGTCTGAGCAACAAGGACTAATATGTATGTTCTCGGATGGTGTTGATACAGTAGTCTAAACGTGAGGTAATAAGATCAAGCATAAAGAACGATTCGGGATCCTTAGCGAAATGAATGATTGTGACTAATAAGTGTTTATGCGAAATGTATATTGATGTGATTTGCGAGTTGATCTAATTCTATTGTAAAAATGATTATATGTGTTTTGATATGTTTTGTGAATTGATGTATTTATTGATAATTTGATTTGTGTTGAAATGTATGATAGGTAAAAATGATTTATGGAAAAATATTGCGAAAAGAATTTCATAAAACCTCGTTAAGTCTTTTAGAAGTATGTTTTAAAATTTCATCTTTCATGGTCAGACGTTTATGCCATGTAGAGAATAAGGTTAAAGGGCTTGCAACGAGTTGAGAAAGCTACCAAACGTTTAAGAGTTTTGATTAATGTCATTTGTTTTGGTCAAGGTGTTGTAATTGCATACTATGAAAGAAACGTCTGTAGTTAATAAAATTTAAGTTTTGGTTATGTTGATTGCATTAAGCTTTAAATGATAAAAAAAATTCAAGTTTTTAACGTCTAAAACATGTTATTTAAAGAATTTGACGTTTAAACAATGTAAGGGATTTAAGATGAGTGTCTTGACGTTAAATCGCGTCAAAACGCATGCTGTTGAATAGAAGTTTAAGTTGATTTCCAATGCGTTATGTTTATCTTCGCATGGTAGTTTAAAAGAATTCAATTTCAAGGTTTTAAGCTAAATCGTGTCCTATATGCACTACTTCGTGCGTTCTGGTTGTGACATAGCGAGTATATAACGGGGTGTTGAGATAAGGAAAATTATATAAAGATTTTATTAAAAAGAAAAATAGTATATGGTAAACCTATAGGAATTAATAATTAAATATTAAATATATAGTCTAAATATGAAGTAGCTCATGTACACTTCTGCTTAGGTCCCAAAATTAAGGGTTTCCCTTTGTAAGCTTTTAATTCATTTTCTCTCAAGTTATCATTTTCAACTATTAAATTGTTTAGCAATCCTCTTTATTTTCAACCCTAATATACCATCACTTTCACTCACGTTTTGATATTCTCTTAGTTCCGGTGTCGGTTCAATAAAGTGCTTTGGTTGTTCATATTCTTTTCTACAAGTTCCTATATCGTAGTAATAGACTCATACAAGTGTTACAGTTATAGATTAATATATATGTAATATTGATTAGAGACAATGCTATTGAAGGGTCTTGATCTCAACAATTAAAATTGTTTATTTATTTATTTATTTATTATATTGATGTGGATGAGAATGAATGAATGTATGAACCAAACAATAAACAATAAAAGCATCATGTAGGAATAGAAAATTGAAATGTATAGAAGACTCATATTATTTGAATATTAATTTTATACAACGAACCAACCAACCCACCAATATTTTCCGAAATGGTCCACCAGGTCCCACGCCACGGGCTGGCCCTTACCACACGAAAGAGACATATACCAAACCAAGATGAAGAAGAAGAAGAAGAAAAATAGACAATTTTACCCCCTTTAATCTCCTTCCCTCAAATCTTCTGCAGTTTCTCCCCTTTCACCACCGGATTCGCCTTCGCGATCTGATCCTTCCCCATCTGCTTGAAGTCAAATTCACACCCGTGTTGTTCCGGGTACCGATGACTCCCACAATACACCATCCCACACCGGCACTTGAACCCCGTCAACCCCACGCGCCGCCTGCACGTCATACATCGGCTCGGCTGCTGTTGCTGTCTTTCCTCCGCCGCTGCCGTCCGAACCACTTCCGTCCTCACCTCCTCCTCCGCGCGTTGTTCCTTCGCTTCCGGTTCCGGATTTAACAACAACGACGCCGCCAGGGTTTGGTTTAAGGCGAGTTTAGCGGTGGAGGATTGTTGTTCCTTCAACTGCAGATCTCGGTAACATTTAGAACAGAAATCTCTTGTCGCGGGACTGCCAAAGAACCCGCAGTTGTTCGCACAAAGCTTCGGCGCTTGGCATCTATGTTCTTCAGCCATCGATTGATAATTAAAACAACAATGCCTAAAATAATAAAATCTAAAAAACAAACAGATCAGAATCACGAAGGAGAAGACATGGAAGAAAGAAGGGACATAAAAAAAAAAAAAAAACAAAAAAAAAAAAAAAAAAAAGAGTGAGAGAGAGTAATAAGGGAATTACCTGTGTTGCGATGATTGAATGGAGGGAGGAAAGTGAATATAGAAATTGAAGAAGCGATATAGGTATGAAGGAAGAAAGGAAGAAGGAATCTCGGAGAGAATTATAAAGGAAGAAAATGAGAAGAAGCGACAAGAGGGAAAAGGGCGGTTGTGAGTTGTTTTGGAGATTCCTTTTTGGTCTGGAAGAAAGTTCCAGACAATTTCCTTTCTTGCCTTCGCTCTTCTCTTTCGTTCTTTCTTTCTTTCTTTCGTATTTAATTTTGTTTTGTTTTTAAATGCCTAGTGTTAATTGAATTGAATTTGTTATTTATTATAATTTAATTTTACTGCCTTCTTTTCTTTCAATTTTTCATTTTATAATAATAATAATAATCTTTTGTTTGCAAACCAAAGAAACGGCGATTGGATGTGTTTAAATACGCGTTAGGTTGGTTTAATGAGCGTAATAAAAAGTAGGCGTGAGAAACAAAAACACGGCTGTTTGTTGGACGCATCCAAATCATCTACAATCCCCTATTCCCTCCCTTCCTCATCGCTTTTATATATTTTATTAGCTCACACTCACATTTATCATTTTAATGTTTTACTTTATTTTTCATAAACATAACTAATCTTTACATCTTCCAAAACACCCTCCCTAACAAAAAGGATTTGAATAAGTATTTCCAAATTTTTATATTACCTAATCAAACCATTTCAAAAATGGATTTTGATTCATTCAAGGTCAACGTTTTTGGGCACTAAAATAACTCAAATAATATTCAATAGGAATATTATAAATTTATGTTGACCTACTACTATTCTCACTGTACTTGTTATCTCTTATTTATTCTTATTAATCTACATTTTCCGAATCTCTTTACCATAGTTCATTATACTCTTATTTGATTCGCTTCAAACTTTTAACAGAAAATTATTGATGTGAAAGTGAAACTAATTAATCATTACCGTAGATTTCTACTAAAAGAATGTTTTGAAAACGTTTATGAAAAATAAGAGTAATACTACAAATTTTTGTAGAAATTAGAGGAATGGTAATTTTGAAATAAACAACAAACCATTAATATTGTTTTTATCTACAATTACGAAGAGGTTTAAAGTATTGAGCTGAGCTACTAAGTTGGAACTTAATTATTTAATATAAGTTAAGAAGGTTTGAAGAGTTTGTTGTAATTACATCGTGACATTAGAAGAAATCAGTGATGACATTTTGTATTGAGCTGGAAATATAATGTTGATGTCTGCCCTTTCTCAAATTTCATTTCACCAATTTGAAACAAAATCAATGTTTGCTCAATCATTGTTTTATTTAAATGTATTGGACAGACTTTCGCCCATTGAATATCATTTTTTAATCGCATAGATCAAGGTTTAGCGTACGCGAAGCAGGCAGAAGATGAAGAAAATGTTGGAAATTACTGGAAGGCGTTCCCGTTGTATATGAATGCTTTGGAGTATTTGGAAACTGAGTTGAAATATGAGAAGGATCCAACTGTGAAGGCATCAATCGGCCAGAAGTTCACTCTCTATTTGTGCCGTGCCGAGGAGGTAAGGGCTCTGCTTGATCCTGGTGGTGATGCCGCAACTCCTGCGGATTCCAAATGCAAGGACGTACAGGCTGTATCGGAGACGGGCAAGCACAAGGAGTTTTCCGCTCGTTAGTTCCCCTTTTCCAACTTTTGAAACATTATTAGTGCAACTTAGAATTGGTATATAAATTCAACTCTTTACTTATCTCATGAAATTTAATAAGCTTTTATTACTATTTATTGTATGCATAATCATGTGATATCGATTGGATTTTACAACGTGAAGGTTAATTTAAGACCAATAAGTTTTAGTCACATTATTCAAGATGACTTTTACAGGGTTGCTTTAATTTGAAACAATTAACCCACAATTGAATCCTATCAAACCATTTAAGAAGTTATCAAGTGGCATTTCCATTTTAATTTTGAGTGTGATAAAGGTTATTCTGAAACAAACTAAAACAACAAAATTGAATATTTGAAAAAACCTACAGTTGAAAGCTTTCTTGAAGCTGTAAGTTTTGGGTTTGACAAACTTTTTTTAAGAAGGAGAAGTTTTTCACCATATTTGTTAGAATCACGAAACCTTCATATGATTTTTTTTTTCTTCCTTTCATGGCTCTTGCTCTTTATATTTTGTTGATCTTGATGTTTAAAAAACCATAACAAGGCTAATGGGTTGGGTTGAAGACGTTATAGTAATACAATAAGCAATTCAACTATAATCGATCAGGTCAGTCAATGATCAATGGCTTCAACAAGAAACTTGAAGTTGGCTAACTATGGTCAAGTCATTACACCTCGTTGAAAAGAAACAATCTCACATGTTGTTTGAGGCAAGTACAAGAAAGGAAAATATAGAAAAATGATCAAGAAAAATAGATAATTGCACAGCAGATCCAATCTTGAATCTTAAAATGGTTTTTTTGGATCACTTTTGAAACTTATGAATTTTGCGGTTGCACATTATCAGCCAAAAGTTGCAACATTGGGCTTGCTCAGATAATCAAATGCAGTTAGAGAGAGTGAGCGAGAGAGAGAAGAGAGAAAGAGAGAAAGAAACAGACCAATAACAAATGAGATAGAATGGACCAGAAAAAGGGAGAAGAGCGAGAGGGAAGACTAAAAGTGAGAGTGAGAAGAGAGAAATGCAGTGAAGAGAGTGAGAAGAGGGAAGTGCGAGAGCCTAATATACTCTGTTTTGGTAATCTCACATAAATATGAAACAAAGGGTAATAAAGTATGACAAATTTCTTCTTTTTTATTTTGGAAGTTTTGATGATTATAAAACCTTATTCTGATTATATATATTAAAGTCAGTATATCAAATTGCTCAAATTTGGTTGAAACAGATTCATTTAATTATTCCAAGGATCAACCTATAAAGATGGTGAAGGAAGCAGTACAGGAAGATAATGCTGGCAATTATGCCAAGGCCTTCCCCTTATATATGAAAGCCTTGGAGAGCTTCAATACTCATTTGAAGTATGAGAAGAATCCCAACATCAAGAAAGCCATTACACTAAAATTCGACCAGTATTTGCATCGTGCGATGAGATTTGTGCTCTCTTCGACGATGGTGGTTTTCCTGGAACGAGTTCTAGTGGATATGGGGTGGATCCCGAGCAGGCTAATCTGCTGCCCGATCTTCACTACTTGATCATAAAGAAGAAGCCAGACGTCAAGTGGATCGATGTCGCTAGATTGGAGAGCGCCAAACAGGCATTACAACAGGCTGCAATATTACCAGTGAAGTTTCCACAGTTCTTTACCGGTTCGTTATTCCATTTTACTTCAATATTGCAATTAATGTTGGATTACTCCATTGGAGGAAAATGCTTGGCTGTTCTGTTTGTGTGGCTCCTTTGTCTGTAATGTCGTGGAGTTATCTCATTTGAAGTCATAATCTGATTGTCAACGAGCTTAATAAAATATTGTGATAGCACAATCATCTAACTTTGTTTAGGCAAAAGGGTACCAAGTAGAGCTTTCTTGTTATATGGGCCTCCTGGAACTGGAAAGTCGTACTTGGCGAAGGCCATTGCTACAGAAGCTGATTCAACATTTTTCAGGTAATGGCAGTATGAACACACGAATTGGATTTCCTTGTCTTTGGTAGTGCCATTCCATTTAAATAAGCAAATAGGCTTTTGTTAATTTGTTGCAACAGAATTTTCCTATTTGTTTTTAGTTGAGTAGTTTGTTATTTGTTGTTATTAACATTGTGAATCTGTGTGAGTTTAAGGAAAGTGTTTAAACTCTTCTCTTAATTGCTGCTGTTATTGTAATATGGTATTAGAGAGTATGTCTCAAAGTCTTTTCCCTAATTTGACCATTCTTTCCATGACTCCACCTAATGATACATAAAACACAAACATGATTGCAAATTCCTCCCTGGCTCTTGATGTGTCCCCCATTGAAGCACAGCTTAATCCCTATCTCACTGTTATAACCATATGTTTGGACATCTCTGGTTGATATTTTAAAGTATTTTTATTAACTATTAATCTTGGTTACTTTTTGGTTCATTATTCCCTGCTTTAAGTTGAAGTATTTTTATTTTGTGTTGGAAGTATTTCTTGTTCAGACCTTGTCTCAAAATGGGTGGGAGAAACTGAAAAGCTAGTGATAGTGCTTTCAAAATTGTTCCAAATGGCTTGTGATAGCGCTCCATCCATCATCTTAATCGATGAAATAGATTACTTGTGCGGTCGAGGAGGTGAAGGTAATGAAAATGAAGCTTTTAGACGTATCAAGAAAGAACTTCTTGTGCAAATACGGATATATTGTTGTGGAGCAACAATATTTACACAGTAAAGAGAGAGGGATTTATTACCATCTTGTCTTATGTTTCTTGTGCCTCTTTACATTGTCTTAGCAAATGCTTATTTGTGGAAAATATCTTTTCAGGAAATAACGTTTCAAAACTATATATCTCTTTGCATTTGTCGGGTGTAGGACACAACGATAATAAAGTTCTTGTTCTTGCTACAACAAATACACCCTATGCTTTGGATCAGGTCAAGAGAAAATCTGTATACATCCATATTATGCTAAGGATTAAGGAAACACAATGCATGTTTGATTTATAAGTAGTGTTTTCAGGCCATTCGTCGACAATTTGACAAACGGATATACATCTCTCTTCCCGATTCGAACGCAAGGCAACATATATTCAAAGTACTGAAAGTTACATTTTCTCTTCATCTATACGTACTTCCTTTTTTTCCCTTGGGGGTAAGAAATAACCTCTGCTAATGTGCCTGTTTAAATAGGTGCATTTAGGCGATACTCCAAATAATTTGACAGAAGGAGATTTTGAAAGCTTGACACTTAGAACAGAAGGATTTTCAGGCTCAGATATTTCAGTTTGTGTAAGTGTACAATATTATTTGTATGGATTGAACTCTTATTGTTGGTGTTTTGTCATTACTTTTAGTCCATAGGTAGTTCATGCACCCCTTGAACTAGCAGGTGAAGGATGTGCTCTCCGAACGTGTTCGTAACACTCGAGATGCGGTTTTCTTCCATAAGACTTCTGATGGCATGTGGGAACCCTGTGGATCTAAGCAACCAGGGGCTGTCAAAATTACGATGAAAGCAGCAAAAGGATTTTCCTCAAAGGTACTTTCATATGATATTATGCATTGTTCAAAACAATGAAATAATTTGAACTGTTTTTTCTGTTATAGTGTTTGTTTTGCTAAATGTTCACTGATTTTGGTTACAGATCCTTCCTAACACAATTTCAAGGACAGACTTTGACAAGGTTCTGGCTAGACAAACGGCTACGGCTAAGAAATCCTATGTCGAGGTTCACGAAAGAGTTTGGGGAAGAAGGTTGAAGAGTTGGTTGTAATTTCCTGACCAACTGATGAATAATGTATGTAATTATGTTTCATTCTTCCCTTAAAGGTATTTTGTACTAAGCAGCAAATATTGGAGTCTGACCTTTCTCAAATTTCATGTCACCAATTTGTGTGCAGTTACAGAAGTTTGAAACAATTAATGATGCTTTCTAGTCAGTGAATGTAAATTAGTCAAGTAGATTATTTGGTACATTAAATACCATTTTTCTTTAAATCTTCCTTAATCTAGCAATCACTATCAACGTTTTCTTTTTTGTGGTTATATGAGTGGCTTATATATCTAATAGTAACGTATATTCGTGTCTTAAAAACAAAAACGAAAGACCTAACAATTTTTATAAATAAATGAACTATTCTCCTTTTATTAATTGTTTTCTTAGATATGGAACTCCATCTCATTTAATAATAACTCGTTAGAGTAATAATTCTAGTGGTTTTAGTTTATTAAAGATTGATTAGAAAATGTTAAGAACTTTATCACGGTAGTTGTAAAGTCAACTCTTTTAAATCGGATATTTGAATTTGGGAGTGTATTGTTTTGTGCTCTTGTCAATGATCTAGCCCTAGCCCATGTTAGTTGGATTTTGCTTTTTCTTAATTCTATCTTTCAAAATACTTTGGGTTATTTGTTTGAGCTTTTTCGGATGGAAATTAAATAGAGGCCAACTAAATTCGGATTTGATACGTATGGTTAATTTGAAATAACATATTCTCTAAACGTTTGATGTCGTGTTTAATATATTCGATTCATATATGCATTAGAGTTGTTTTGTACTTTCAATTTTTAATACAACATTGAGGCCGATTGTTGAACACTCAATTTTTGCATTTTTTAGAATGTTGATTATATTAAAAAAGGATAAAAAAAAAACAGAAACTTTGGAGAAAATATTACTACTGTATACATAACTTAATTAGTTCGTGTATGAAGATTCAAATTTTGAAATTGATTTGATCTTCAAACATCTACGAAGAAACCATGTATTTAACGACATTGGATATGTTCTTTTAATAAGAAATTTTGGACTAATCATAAATTACCACGTTAAAGATGAAAATTATACATACTTTTAAATAATTAAATTTACGACAGAATTAAAAGTTGACCTGGGTAATAAATTGAAAAAGAAAAACAAAAAACTTACTTGGAAAAATTTGTGAAAGAAAAGTTATTTTCCCCAATATTTAATTATAATAAGAGAGAGAGAAAATAAAGAAGTTAACCCTGGGGTCCGTGGCCGAGGCTTTCTTCGTTCCCACCCCCTCTTTCTTTCTTTCTTTCTATTATTCTCTATCTCAGCCGTCTCCTATCGACGTCCAGCTCCACCACATCGTCAACCACCCGCCTTTCTTTCTCCTCCCTCCGCCACCGAAGGGGTAACATCGGAAATTTCCTTTTGATCAAAACGATATTTCTTATCATTTTGATTTTGAAGTTCTATTCTCTCTATTTATTCCAATCTCCATAACTGATTTCAAATCCAGTTTTGATTTGAAATCCTCCTTCAAAATCTAGTGCCTTCCAAACAACGGCTTAACCTTATATGTTTCCTAGGAAATCATCACTTGAAGAAATCTAAGTTTTCGATTGTTTGCTTGATTTGAGACAGTTAAAGATCGATGTTCTAGGGTTTTTTGTTTTTGGATCGCTCCGTCGTTTGTTTTAGTCTATCTATGAAATTTGGTTGGAGTTATTCAAGAGATGTATAGCAATTTCAAGGAGCAAGCTATTGAATACGTGAAGCAGGCGGTACATGAAGATAATGCTGGCAATTACGCAAAAGCCTTTCCGCTGTATATGAACGCCTTGGAGTACTTCAAAACTCATTTGAAGTATGAGAAAAATCCCAAGATCAAGGAAGCTATTACCCAGAAATTCACCGAGTATTTGCGCCGGGCTGAGGAGATACGTGCTGTTTTGGATGATGGCGGTCCTGGTCCGGCTTCCAATGGAGATGCAGCTGTTGCAACTAAGCCCAAGACGAAACCTAAGGATGGAGAAGGAGGAGACGGAGAGGATCCAGAACAGGCTAAGTTACGGGCTGGTCTTAATTCCGCAATCATAAGGGAGAAGCCGGATGTTAAGTGGAACGATGTTGCTGGATTGGAGAGCGCCAAACAGGCATTGCAAGAGGCTGTAATATTACCCGTTAAGTTCCCCCAGTTCTTTACTGGTTAGTTCCATTTTGCTTCTTTCGATCTACTACCGTATTGATCTTTGTTGTCTCATGTCAGTACAGTTGTGTTCCCTCTTTGAGCTGAGATTTTCTTCATTTCACGTTTGAGTTTGATTAGATCATTAGATGTGTAGTGATTACAATTATCTTCTAGTTTAATTATAATGGTGCTTACTTTTTAAATAAAATCACATCAAAGATAATTGTCTAACTTTATTTAGGTAAGAGGCGACCATGGCGAGCTTTCTTGTTATATGGGCCTCCTGGAACTGGAAAATCATACTTGGCAAAGGCTGTTGCGACAGAGGCTGACTCGACATTTTTCAGGTAATGATCCTCTGAGGTTTGAGTATATGAACTTGTCTTGTGTCGTATGGTAGCCATATATTTCTTAACTTTCCTAGCTACTATCTTTTAACGTGGCTGTGCGAGCAACTTACAACCCTCGAGTTCTCATGAAACTTTTTTTATATCATCAACAACATTCATGAACTCTGTGTTGCTTTCTTTATTCTTATGAAATTGCAGCAAGTATGAACAATATCATTTTAAAATGGTGTCTCTAATTAAATATTTTTCATGCATTAGAGTTGAGGATATTAGGAATTATTAGCAGATATGGCTGTAGGGAATTTCATTTACTAAATGTTCTATTTAACCATGTCTCAAGAATTAATGATTCAAAGTAAGATGGCCTGTTGCTCTACTGCTTTATGGGAGGTTTGCTAGGCCTTCATTCATTTTGTTGGTATAGACTATAGTGTAATTTGTTGTAGTCATTGCAATTCTTTTGTTCTATTTTGTTCATTTATTAATTCTTGAATTGGTGGGCTTTAAATCTTGTTTCTATAGAAGAACAATAACGGAGATATTTGTTGATTACTCTTAAGAGTTTTAGATGGTTAGATTGGACCATCTGTTTGTTTGGCAGGAAACTTAAGAGGAACATGTGACTAAAGGTAAAGGTAAATACTGAAGCCGGAAGTTTAATATAATTTATAAAAGGTTTGGCAAAGTAGCAATTTTAATTCAGAAGATGCATTTGTGTCACATTTTAAGTGGTACAAGCGCAACCTACCCTTTCTTTTTCTCTGGATAAGCAATAGACAACAAATGCTATTGAATCTTTTCTTCTACAATTTTTATAGTAAAAAACTTATATCCTTTTCTAGGTGTGGCCTTTGAGACATTGAAATAAGAAATCTCTAGATTCAAATTGTGATCTTCCATCTTTTACTTGCTTCTTGAACTTATTACGGTTCTTGGCTTTGAAAAAATTTGAGGAATACAGTAAGCTATCTTTTTAATAATTTACTTTATTGAAATAAAGTTCAAATGCCTTCGGTGGCTATTGACAGTTTGAACTCATTGAATAGCCTCAAGTGGATATAAAGTGGGGAATGCAAAAACTAAAATGACTTACATAATATTTCCAACTTTTGGTTGTAAAAAAATAAGCGACAGATACAAAAACAAGTTT
>CM046893.1:12500200-12552976 GCA_025688845.1 Cucumis hystrix
CAACTTTTGGTTGTAAAAAAATAAGCGACAGATACAAAAACAAGTTTTGGTTATCCATTTTCTTTGCTTTCATTCCCATCCTATTCAATTACAAGGCATACACACACCACATTCTATTTGGATACTTTTGGCGGTTATTTGAATGTGTTTTTAATTATCAATAAACTCTATTTGCTGTTTCCTACCTCTTGCTTTAAATTGAGTATTTTCTTTTTTCCATTTTCTGTTGATAGCATTTCTTCTTCGGACCTTGTCTCGAAATGGATGGGTGAAAGTGAGAAACTAGTTTCAAATCTTTTTCAAATGGCTCGTGATAGCGCTCCATCTATCATCTTTATTGATGAAATAGATTCTTTGTGTGGTCAACGAGGTGAAGGTAATGAAAGTGAAGCTTCAAGACGCATTAAGACTGAACTTCTTGTGCAAATGCAGGTATTGTTTGTTTGTAGTGTAACAGCGTGAATATTTTGTGTACCAAAGAAAGGATGTTGATTATTATTATTATTTATGCGTCCTTTGCTCATTTCATTGTCTTGAGAATGCTCATTTTCAGAAAATATCTCCTTGCTGCTGACCTACATCCAAGTGTTTTCCAGCCAGTTGAAAGTTGACTTAAATTATATCTATAGGGTTTTCTGATACAGTCTAATTACTTGTTTCTATGATTCTACCCATCTATCTGGGCTTTAACTGCTTAAATAAAGCTTTAGAATATCTGGCTTGTTTCATAGCTTGTCGGTATCCAAAGTTTTTCAACTTTGATGTGTATTGGGTTCTCTACCTTGTTCACATTCTAAAATTTGGTAGTTGGGCATTGGGCATTGATGGGGACCTGGATGGGAAACCCTGGGGCTGAGGGGCTGTAACTCATTGGCATTTTCTCTTTGTTCCCAACCCTTGAACATCTGTTCCACATGTTACGCTGTTTGTTTTTGTGAGTGAAAATGTAGTTTAATTTCTAATTGCAATTAGATAATCTGCTCTTGCAGCAAAAATTTATTGTCTGTGTTATTTTATTTTGAAAAAAATTTGTAATTCATTTCATGAATAGATTAGGAAAAGGAGATGTAAATTATTTGGACGTTTTGAGAGTTATATTTTTTTGTTTATGTATTATGTTTTTTCTTTTCCCTCAAACAATCAAGTTTAACGATAGCTGTTTGATTGGATTCATTAGAAGCTTGGATTTTGAACTATTTTTAAGAATGGTCATCACGAGTGCGTGATTCCGTAAGAAGGAACAACTTTACCTTATTTAAAAAATAGTTCATCCACGAGAGCAAATTGAACAAGAAAAAAAAGAAAACAAAATCATAAAAATAGTTATCCAAATCCAAGTATGTTTTTATTTACTTCTCTCAGAGAAACAGAAAACTGATTTAGCATTGGTTTTAAACTAGATCTGCGAATATTATCTCTACCTTGTTATTAGTTTTACTTGAAGCTGAACTATATATCTCGTGCATTAATAGGGTGTAGGACATAATGATCAAAAGGTTCTTGTTCTTGCTGCAACAAATACACCCTATGCTTTGGATCAGGTGAAGTGGAATTGTCTATTTCCATATCATGTAAAGGATTACAGAAGTTGAATATCTGACTGATAAGTGTTGTTTACAGGCCATTCGTCGACGATTCGACAAGCGGATATACATTCCTCTACCTGATTTGAAAGCCAGACAGCATATGTTCAAAGTTCTGAGAATTCTATTTTATTTTCTCCAATAAAAAAGCAAGTTTTTTTGTTGTTGTTGTCTCCATGAACTTTGCTAATATTCATAGATGTATTTAAATAGGTGCATCTGGGGGATACACCACATAATTTAACAGAAGCAGATTTTGAAAACTTAGCACGCAAGACAGATGGTTTCTCGGGTTCAGATATTTCAGTTTGTGTAAGTGTGTAATATTTGTTGGATGACGATGAACTGAAATCTTTCATTGGTGGCTTGAATCTATATCAGATATTAATCAGAAGGTAGTTCATGGATCCCTTGAATTTGCAGGTGAAGGATGTGCTCTTTGAACCTGTACGTAAAACTCAAGATGCTATGTTCTTCATTAAGACTCCTGATGGTATGTGGGTACCTTGTGGACCAAAGCAACAAGGCGCTGTCCAAATTAGCATGCAAGAGTTAGCAGCCAAAGGACTTGCCTCAAAGGTACATCACATCTTAACATCCTAGATGAATGTTTAGATTAAAATTTAGTTATTTGCAACTTTCACAAAGTGACAAGCTTGCAGATATGATAATATACATAGACTAATATATTATAACACTTCTTGCATTGTGTTCGGTTTGATGCCACTTTGTCGATAGCTCAATGGTGATGAGTCTCATGACTGATAATTCTATGATTGAACCACAAACAAAATTTTGAATCTATTCATCTTTATTGTATAGGTTTATTAGGCCGTTTTTGTATGTTTTCATATTTTCTTTTAGAAAAAAAAGGCATTTTATGCATTGTCCAAAAATTAAGTTTTTATACATGCATATATGTTGAAGAAGATCTATAATTCGATCAGGGAATGCTTTATAATAATATTTTGACAAAGTCACTGGTTGATAGGTGGAATTCCATTCTTTATATCGCTAAACGTAAACGTTTGGTTATTTGGGTGCAGATTCTTCCTCCACCAATTACAAGAACAGATTTTGACAAGGTCTTAGCTAGACAAAGGCCTACGGTGAGTAAATCTGATCTGGAAATTCATGAAAGGTTTACAAAAGAGTTTGGGGAGGAAGGTTGAGGAGTGTGTTATAGTTTTTATCGAGTCTTTATCTCAATCATCGCTGTTGCATACAACCCATCAGAGTTGTATTTTATTATTTGTTCCAGCTCCAAAAAATTTATATATTTTTCAATTGTCCATTGAAGGAGAAGCAAATATGAACATTTTGTATTGAGCGGAAACATTGAAATCTGACCTTTCTTATATTTGATGCCCTCCAATTTGTGTATAAAATAGTTACAAGAATTGAAATAACGAATGGTGTTTGCTAGTGATATTCTTGGCATTTAGATACATAATTATGAAGCGTATAACATTATTTGTTTGGCCTCTAGGTTCTAACATTAAAATTTCATATCGAACTATTATTATCTTTGAGATGTAAAGTCAATTTTAATGACTCTTGTCCTTGACTCCCTGGGGGATATAAGCTATGTTACTCGTAGTTACTTAGATGATCTAAAATGGAATTGTCAATTGTAATGTTATAAATCTATAATTGCATGAGCTTTAGTACTTAAAGTTCAAGCTTCTGCTCAATTGACATAGTCACCCACATTAATAAGTATAATACATATACTAATTCCTTATTATTTTTCTTTTGGGGCACAGTTGGTATTGTGTCCTTATAATAGTTTAAATACCTACATATTTGAATTTCCAAAAACCCTTATGGTTTTTTTTGTGGCAAGACAAAAAGGATAGGTACATAGGCTACCTCATCATCTTTATATATAAAAAAAAGGCAAGAATTTTATCTTATCATCTACTTATAGTTCCACAATTCAAACTTCAACCTTTTGATCGAGAATTGAGATATATTAAGGTAAGCTACAAAATCATTTTATATGTTCACTCTTTCTCTTTTCCTTTTTATTTTCTCAATGAGACTATCCATTAAATTTTGTGAAAAATTATACTAGGAATTTGTTTTTAGTTGTTTGTCTTGTTTTTCAAGTCCCAATTAAATTAATTTTTAAAAAAACTTTCGATTCTTTGTTAGAAAACATTTATTATACCCAAAAAATTTCTAAGTCTGAGCGGGTTAAATAAGAAAAAGATCTTAGGTTTCACACATTAAATTTAATTATATAATTGAAATGATTCCATAAATAAAATAAAGCTATAAAGATTAATGTGAAAACAAGGCATATGATAGCATTTATAAAGATATAAGTAATATTCCACAAAGATGCATAAAAAGAGTAGAGATGGGAGAGAGACGTTGAGAAATGAAAATTGGTGGATGAAATTCATCAATTTGGATAAAGTTGAAACCCAAATCTTTTTGTAAGCATGCACATCACTCAACACATACAACCAAAATACAAAACCTCCATTGCTATCTATATATCCAATCAAAACACCTTCCATTCTCAATCTTCTTCTTCTTCTTCTTCTTCATCTTCATTGATCCAACACATTCAACCATATTAATGGTAGCCTCTGCCGCTGCCCACTTGCACACTGCAATGGCATTGCATAAAGTCACCAACTCCAACATGCTACAGGTGAGGTTCTGTAATGGAGAATTCATGGGGAAGAAGCTCACAGTTCAACAGAGGAAACAAAATATTAATTACATTCCAAATCTCAAACGGAAACTTTGTATCTCTTCTCGTATTGCCGATATAGCAGCTGAATCCAAGGTAAAGCTAATGCAATAATGCTAGTCTCCTTTTAAGTTTTGTTCAACGATATCTTCATTTAACGATGAGGTTCAATGTCGTATACAGTTGAGAGGATTGAACATGGAAAAACGTGACTCGAGAACGGTGGTGGCGGTTATACTTGGAGGTGGAGCGGGCACTCGTTTGTTCCCGCTCACTAAGCAGAGAGCAAAACCGGCGGTGATTATCGGATTATTGCCTCTTTCTGAATCTCTGTTCTTATCGGATTTGTTTGTCTTATCTTCATTTTTACATAAATTGCAGGTTCCGATCGGTGGGGCTTACAGACTGATTGATGTGCCGATGAGCAATTGCATAAACAGTGGAATCAACAAGGTTTACATTCTCACACAGTTCAATTCCGCATCGCTCAATAGGCATCTCGCTCGCGCTTACAATTTCGGTAGCGGAGTCACCTTAGGAGATGGTTTCGTTGAGGTAATTTCTTCATTCTTCATTTCGATTCATCGTTTTGGATTTTCAAATAGAGAGATGAAAGATTCCGACGAGATTCTCATTATCTCGCTGCAGGTTCTAGCAGCTACTCAAACTCCAGGAGAGGCCGGGAAGCGGTGGTTTCAGGGGACCGCCGATGCCGTACGACAGTTCCATTGGCTTTTTGAGGTATTTAGAAATCAGAAATCACTTTCTTCGTTAAGTCGCTCAAATTAACAACGCATAAACTTAGGGTAAATTTGAGAGAAACAATCATTAGATTAGATTCATCAAAACCAGAGCATTATCAAATTTATTATCATCTTTGTTAAGTTACTCAGTTGAAAACTTAAACAACATAGAATGTTCATAAGGGTTTTCTTTCGTCACAATATGTGAAGGGAAATTAGGATGGTTGACCGCATCAGGAAATCCTTGAGTCTCCATACAAAGCCCCGCATGAGCTTCATACACAAAACCTCCTTTTCCAGTCAAATTCCTAAGCCAATTACCTGTGTAAAACTGCAATCCATCGGCGTTAGTCCACAATTCCAGTACTCGTCCGGACTTCCTCTCTCGTAGAGTAGCAGCTTTCCTATTTTCTGTCCCCTTCAATCCATCTAACACATAGTAAATATCAAACCCATTTGGTAATTTCTTCATATTATCACCGATGATTTTGGGTGTCAGAAAATCGTACGGCGTTCCTTGAACCGGCATGATTTCACCTGTAGGAATCATATGGGTATCAACGGGAGTGATTCGGGATCCAAAAATTTGGATCTGGTGAGAGAGAATGTCTTCACTGTTGTGCCCACCTAGATTCCAATAGGCATGCTGTGCTAGGTTCACAGGAGTTGGTTGATTCAGAGCAATAGCTTTCATTTCAACAGCTAATTGTGTTTCTGAGAGAAGATAGTAACTAACTGTAGCGATTAAATCTCCAGGAAATCCTTCTTCTCCATTGAAACTTCTGTAAGTAAAATGAATCTGAGGATTAGGATCTTGTGTACCGTTTGTGTTTACTTCCCAAATTACATGGCTGAAGCCTCTGGATCCACCGTGAATGGTGTTGTTCCCATCGTTTGGTTCTAGTCTGTATAGGGTTCCATTTAGGATGAATTGAGCATTGCTTATTCTGTTGGCAACTCGTCCAACAATGGCGCCGAAGTTGCCTCTTCGTTGAACATAATACTGTGTTGTGTCAAACCCAAGAACGATATCATCAAGATTTCCATATTTGTCTGGAACAACAATGGAGATAATAGAGGCACCGTAGTTGGTGAATTTCACAGAAAAGTTTCCTTTCTTGAGCTCATAGACCCCAATGTTTTGATTACAGATATTGCCATTAACACGTCCAATAGAAATAACAAGGATCACTTGGAATAGTGTGGAGAACATTCCCATGATTTGACTTGAATCCTGGAAGCTGACGATTGTCTTTTTCAATGCACAATTGCGGTTTCTTTTCTGGTTTTTGCATTAAATGGTTAACTAGTTAATAATTTAAGATTGAGATGTTTGGTGAGCAGATCATAAATGAGATTTTTCACATTTTGATTTTTTTTTTTTAAATATAGAAATTTATTGTAAATGAGGATGACAAACCTTGTAGAAACATTTAAATATTAGTTGAATTGGTGGTAAATTATAAATTTTTTTGCTTTATTTGAAAAAAAAGTATTAGTTTATCATTTAAAACGTTGAACATCTTATTACTCAATTTTAGTTTAAGTTAATGAAAAATTAAAGTTAAAAATGAAAAATCTAAAGGGATATTTTTAAAAATAGTAAATAGTAAAATAAATTAAAATATTTACGAGTTATAGTAAAATTTTGAATCTTATCAATGATAATCTTCTATTACTATAGCATATCAATGACTATTAGTGATAGAATTTGTTATAAGTTTAAATATTTTATGTAACATTTACTATTTTTAAAAATTCTTCAAATCTAAAAACTGAAACAAAAATCAAAATATGAAAATATAAAATTATAAAATTTTGAAACTTAACCTAAATTAAAATAAAACTTCTAACTTAAAAAGATTTTATGGGTAAAATATTGATTTTTTTCCCAAATTTTTTTAAAAAGTTATTATTGTTCTATTAATTTCTCCAACATCCGTTGTTTTGCATTTAAACTCTATGGAAGTTGAAGTCACAAAGAGTTAGATAATTTTGAAACCATTTTAAAATTTGAGTGTTAATTAGTTTAAAACTTTTGAAATAACAATAAAAAGATGTAAACCAGCGTTAATTACAATGTTTCGGTTATACTTATATCCATGTCTTCATTTTAACGAAAAAAAGTTCAATTAAATTGTACTTTTTAGCAAGGGATGAAAATATCAAAATGTTGATGTGGACGACTACTTTTTTAAACATTTATGAGAAAGAAAATTCAAAATAATATTTAAATTATTAAACAGATTTTTACATTATTCTTTTATAATAAAATGGAACATGCCTACAAAATTTTAATATTGTACATAATACGTACAAGTCATATATGTTCAACTAAAATAATTTTTATACATTTTTAAAGTTGAATAGAAGTGGAAAGTTTTTCAAAATCTCAAGGTAAATAAAATCCAACTTAGATCAAGGATATTTGGTTAATAAATAATTGGAGAATTGTCCTGAAAAAAAAAAAACAAAAAGAAAATATTTACAAAATAGAGGACTAAACTTAATAAACTTTGCTATATTTTGTAAATAGTTTCAATACTAATACTAAGCTATTTTCTATCGACAATAATAAATTTCATAAAGAATGTTATATTGGTAATTAGTGTCACTAAATGATTATTGTTATTGAACATTTTTCATGTGTCATCTAGACACTCTTCTCGATGGTGGATTCAAGGACTAAAAAAATAGCTTTTAGGGCCTTTTGGATCGCACATATTGTTTCATTGGTATAGATATTAAATATCTGGAATTTTGATGTATGGGATGATTAAAGTATGTATTTGGATATGCTAATTAATGTTTGAAAGTTAAATATTTGTTTTAAATTCAATAATTTGTAAAAATAAAACTAAATAATTACTTAACAATACTAGAGATGAATTAAATTTAACATAAAATAATTTATTGTTATGTTAATTAATTCCTTAGTTAATAAAATAATAAAATAAAAGAATACATTTTAACTAAACCCAATTAAATTAATTACTAAAGTTAAATTAATTAGAATATTAATAATTAACAATAATAATTTATATTAAAATAGCACAAAAAATTAACTATAAAAAATATCGGTTGAAATTTATTAAATATAAATAATATATTAATGTTAATTTATAAACTAATTAAGCTATATTTATGTTGTCATTAAGAAAACTCATTTAATTTGAGTTTTAAAGTTCCTAGATATGAAATTGATATTAAATGTCTGCCTAAAATTCTATGAGAAATTAAAGGTCGGCCTAAAATTTCATGGAAAAACCTGTAAAATGAATGTAGAGTCATAAAAACCATTTTTTTTTTTTTTTGTTTTTGGTGAGCTCATGTTAAGGATATTGATTATAACATTTGATGCAGTTCATCAATGGAGAAAGAAAAGAATTACCATATCTGAAAGAGTTGGTTCATTTTACTGCAGGATGCAAGAAGCAAGGACATTGAAGATGTGTTGATTCTTTCTGGGGATCACCTGTATCGAATGGACTACATGGACTTTGTTCAAGTAAGAAAAGAAATTAGTTTGAGTTCAATGTTTTTTTTCCCAAGATCTTTTTTTGAATATTGAATTTTTGTCCTGATCATCGACAGAATCATCGGCAGAGTGGTGCAGACATCACTCTTTCTTGTATCCCAATAGATGACAGGTATGCTGGAATCACATTAGTTCTTTACATTCAGGTTGGTACCTTGATCTTCAATTGTAATATATAATACTATGATTGATTATTTGATCATCATTCATTTTTACAATGTGTGTATGCCTTGTATCTTTTTTACATTGAAGTCGAGCGTCGGATTTTGGGCTAATGAAGATCGACAATAGCGGAAGGGTTATTTCATTCAGTGAAAAGCCTAGAGGGAAAGACCTGAAGGCGATGGTAAAAACATAATAAAAAAGTAGTGTACAATAGTATGACTGAGCTTTTTACTAGTTCAGAAACTAAAATATATGGTAAATTGTTATTAACATTATATATAGGAAGTGGACACAACAGTTTTAGGACTGTCAAAGGATGAGGCATTGAGAAAGCCGTACATAGCTTCCATGGGAGTTTATATCTTCAAAAAGGAGATACTTCTAAACATTTTGAGGTATCAACCATGAATGAAGAATGACTGACGTAGCATGTTTTTTGGTTTATATATTAATTTAAAACATGGGATGTGGGATTCTAAATGCCAGAAATTGTTTGCGTCAGATGGCGCTTCCCAACTGCGAATGACTTTGGATCAGAGATAATCCCTTTCTCAGCAAGAGAATTCTTGATGAAGGTAGGCCTTATTAGAGATTTTTCAATGCTTTTGCTCGTGTTATGTTTTAGATAAGCATGAGGTTTAAACTCAAAAGCAGTTGGTTATGAGAAGAGTAACCTGTGTATTATCTTTTCGATGTGAGATTTCAACATACACGTGTCGTTGCTTGCTTTCTAATTTTCATTGTTTTAGGGTATGCAGCACTAGAACTTAGAAGTTGAATGTATAGTTTGGTTGTTGAGTACTGCCATTATATTATTGCTCTGCTTAAAGTGTGTTGTCAATATACATTTTCTGCAGGCATATTTATTTAATGATTATTGGGAAGACATAGGGACTATTAGATCCTTCTTTGAGGCAAATCTTGCGCTAACAGAGCAGGTATGAACTTAATACTAAAAGGATGCCTTCCAAATTAATTTGCCATCTAAGAAATCATGTTAATGAATTCAAGCAAGGTTCTGAAGATGAAAGGAAACAAACAATTGACCCCATTCGAAAACGTATCAAACTTGGTTTTAATCTTTTGTTCTAGAAATTTATGATCTACGATCGTTTTCTCCCAATCTCCTTATCATAGTTGTCATTTCATAGAGAAATATTTGAATTCTTATTCAAATTTCTAAAACAAAAACAAACTCTTAAAACAAGACGAAATTAATTTATATTTTTCAGCCACCAAGATTTAGCTTCTATGACGAAACAAAGCCAATCTACACTTCAAGAAGAAATCTACCACCAACGAAGATTGACAATTGCAAGGTTAGCAGTTGAGAACTAAATGGTACTTAGTAATTTAGAATTTTTTTCTCTACTTTCAAATATCAAGAAAGTATGGTCGTGTCTCTCAAACTTCATTCAACTTGACTAACTTCTGTTCCATATCTTCAAATTTCCTTGCAGATTGTTGATTCAATCATATCTCATGGATGTTTCTTGACTAACAGTTTCATAGATCACAGTGTCGTTGGTATTCGATCTCGCATAAACTCTAACGTTCACCTCAAGGTCTCTCTACATCTCACTCTCACTCTCACTCTATAAGAAGTCTGAACGTTTCAATTTGTATTGCAAAAACATATTTTTCTAGTTAACATTCACTTTGACAATTGCAATTTCTTACTGCGAAGTAAATACAATCCCATCTCATGTACCTTTTTATGTAATCATGTCACTATCTTTCACTGGTTGACAATGAATGTGTATTGATTTGGCAACAAAAAAAAAAGGAACTAAAATATGGGTGTGTGGGGGCAGGACACAGTAATGCTTGGAGCTGACTTCTATGAAACTGAAGGGGAAGTCGCTGCACTTCTAGCTGAGGGAAGAGTGCCAATTGGAATTGGAGAAAATACAAAAATCAAGTAACACAGTCCAAAATGTCTCCTTTAAATTTATTTCTAGTTGCTACGCTATTGTTCTTATTAACCACTTTACATATTCACGATGAGCAGGGACTGCATCATTGACAAAAATGCCAGAATAGGGAAAAATGTTGTTATTGCTAATTCAGAGGTACATACTGTTAGCCCGTTTGCATGAAAACATTTTGTTTAATCTCTAGATAGCTATATTGTGAAAAAATCTTCTTTACCCTGCAGCCTGAAAGAACCACAGAAAAAACATTTGTGCTACTTATGATTAATTTAGTTTTAAATAGTAGGATGATTCTAGTACTTGAAAATGCTTTATTTTAAGTTAGATGGGTAATAGAACATGGAATCAAAATATGAGGTTCTTCTTTTCGAACTTGTATAATGTTGTTTGATCTTCAATTAATGTTAGCATTCACTTGGTCTAGCTTTCTGTAAATTTTCAAATCCACAATTGAATGAGAGTGTACCAACATGAGCAATAGTGGTAGTCAACATGCACTTTTTTGGAGTTTTAAAGTATCAATAAAAACAATTACATTCAATGTAGTCCATAACCCATTGGCTTAAACTTTTTGATTCCGTGTGATAGTTTAATATAGTTTATTTGCTTTTTCTTTAAAAAAGAAGAAGAAGTCGGAGCATTGCTGCACTTTTCTATACGCAGGGATCAAGTGTTTTGGTATTAAGGTCACTCTTAAGTTCGAACTGGAGAAGTCAATAAGGAATATTTATTTGAGAAAGATAGTTGAATATGGTATCAAAGTAGAAACGTGAAAGCAAAAGTTTGATATGAATTTTGATCTAATTAGGAGGATATTGAAATGCAGGGGGTTCAAGAGGCAGATAGGTCTTCAGAAGGGTTTTACATCCGCTCAGGTATTACCATTATACTAAGGAACTCAGTTATTAAAGATGGCTTTGTGATTTAGAAATTCTTCATTCGTTCCTTTTTTTGGGCTGAATGAAAAGTATTTATCATAAAGATGTTAGTAGTGGAAGAGGGCACTTTCCATGTGTAAATGTAACATTAATATCTATCAGAAACGGAGTGGAGTCTTCTACTTTTGTGATGGTTAATGAAATTTTGGTTCTGTTTTTGTTTTTAGTTCCTGTTTCTTAAAATTATATATATATATATATATTTCAACATAATTCTTAGTCAAATTTTAAAAACCAAAATAATACTTATTATTGTACAATTATTTGTGCTTTATTTTTATCTTTCTTCTTAGGAACACATTTACAACCAAATAGCAAATATAACCATTAGATTCAAATAATTAGTATATTTACAATTTTTTAAAAATGTTGATATATCCTCAGTTATTATCCATAAAATTATTGTTCATTATAATTATCCTTCTCTTATTTTAGTTCATATAGTTTAATTAAAATGTGCAATTTTATATCTTTATTTAGTTTAGGTAAACAAGTGTCAAATGGTTAAGAAAAAGTGAGTAAGAGGGTATTGAAGAAGGGAAGATAGAAAATGATGGAAAACAAAGAGGTAAGACAAATTAGTGGTTGATGTCCATATAAACAAGAATGATATTCTTCGACTTTTTTAAAGTTTATGGGTATTTTTAAAATAAATTTTAACGATTTTTGTCAAAAAAAAAAAAAACTAATAATAAGGATATTCTTTTTAACTCATTTTTAATTCAATTTTCTACTCTGATTTTCATTTTCTTAAGTAAAAAGGGTTAAATTCTTAGTCAATTTAAAAAACAAAAAAACAAAATTTATATTTTTTAGTTTTAAAAATTCGGTTTGGTTCTTCAATATATCGAAAGAAGGATAGGATAGGACAAATGAGATGTGAAAATGAAGTTTATAAACTCAAATTTAAGAAAGAAACTAATTTGTTTTTTAGGAAAGAAAAGGTAAAAGGAAGTGTAAATGATTATGAGAGTATGTGTATTGAAAAAAAAGCATCTAAACATTTCAAATACTTAGATGTAAAGGCGAGGGAATGAGAAGGATGGACCCAAATTTTACATTCTAACTTTATATCATTATGTATAGTATTTTCTATTTGTATAACTTTTTTAACTGTAACACAACTTAAAACCCATCTCCTCCTTTCTTCATAGCTCCCCTTTGTTTCATTGGTTTGGTACTTCATCAAACTTTTGTATACTCTCCATTTTTCTTTAACTTTTTGTTTTTAACGCATTCTTTCAAGAGTTTTATGAAACTGAACAATCAAATAAAGTAAGAAAACGTAAATTGATGGGTAGATTTGTGCACATTAGAATTATGTTAGCTACTACATCCATGGTTAGAGAGAAAAAAGCACGAGTGACGTTAAAAAGTTTATCCTAAAATCAAATCGTAATAACAGAAATACAAACACAACTTAAATTCAAGGCATTCTAACACAAAGTTAATCAAATTTGCTCATCAAAAACACTATTTTCATATCGATAGCATTGAAAAAAGTCAAAATTGTAAAAACACGAGCACCTTTGACGAATCGAGGAGTTTTGTTAGGGTTACAATCCACTTGTTATTTGGTATTAAGTCAATAAGAAAAGAGGAATATAAAGTCTTGGCCAACACAATAATTGGTCTCACCTTTATTCAAACTTTACAACTTTTATTCTGCCATTGATATTGATGTTCCACATTACTTCAAGATTCAACGGTCACGATTCTCCCAACACCATTCATCTTTCCTTATCATCTTTTTCATTTATTTATGTTCAAAACGTGTCCATATTTGGTTGGTTTTTTTTTCACCTGTGATTTCTTTTTTATTCTAAATCCAAATATGTGACTCTCATCATCTTATACATTCTTTTAATTTATGTCTAAAGTTTTGAAAATATAATTTCATACTCTAAATTAGAAATTAGAAAGAAAAATACTCTAAATTATTATTAGATGTCAAATTTAAAACTCCAAAATTTTTTAAAATATTGTGATAGTCTAAGAATATTCATTTCATGCAGTGAAAGTTATCAACAAACATAAACAACATTAAACTATCATAAGAGAAAGTGATAATAAAATTTAGACATCGAATTTAATTAAACACAATATACTATTGAAGGTTTTTTTTTTTTCTTTTTATCATTGAAAGAGTGTATGAAAATTGACAAAGAAACATATAATTTAGAAGACGTAAGTGATATTATTTATATAAAACATAATGGAAAGCTATATTACTTATTAGAATAAAAAGGAAAAGAAATTATTATTCACTAATTTATTTTATTTTACAATTGATAACAAGTGGCTAAACGTTAATAAAGTATATCATTTATTTAGAATCTACAAATAATTAGTCAAATTTCTAATGGTCAAACAGAGGACAAAGGAACGAAAGAAAAAGTTTTGTACAAATCATAATAAATGAATGATTGGTGAAACTTATCAACAATATATTCATTCACATAAAAACATATAATAATATATTGGTATTTAAATATTTCGACAATTTAGTAGAAAATGTAAAAAGAAAAAAAAGAAGAAAAAGCAAAAGCAAAAGCTCAAAAATACATGAAAGTTTAAAATGTCAAGTTTTTATAAAAATTTCTATATAAAATGTCAAAAAAAAAAAAAACTACATTTTTGTAGAGAGAAAAGACAATTGTAAACTAACCATAGATCGTTCATAGATTATAGATTATGAAATTTTATTATATTAATAAATATTTTAGCAGTTTTAACCTTCAAAACAATGGCTATTTTTAATTTAAAAATAAAATTCATAACTTACCATTTAAGCAAAGTTAGAAATTAGGAAAATAAAACTAACCAAATTAGATTAAACTTTGTATAATAAAAGTTAGGGGGGAAAAGGGTAGTTTTTTTGAGAGCAGACTGATTCTTCCACTAAAAAAACCGTGTGAATCGGTTTAGTTTGCTGCAAAGTTCTTCAGATTTTTCCTCATCTTCCCATAAACTCTCTTCTTTGAGTTTGACCATTCTCTTTCTCTCTCTCTTTCTACACATTTCTAGGTTTCAGTTTTCCCCACTTCCCCTTCTTCTAAATTCATTCCTTTCTTCTTCCTTTTGATTTTGTCTACACTTCATGGCCAATTTCACTTTTTCTTCTTCTGTCTCTCTGAATCCCAATGCTGTTTCAGCTTCTGCTGCTGCTTCTGATGATGATTTTGATGATGCTTGCTGTATTTGTCTCGACCCATTTACCTCCGATGATCCTGCCACTGTAAGTTCATCACTTAAACTTCCTCTTTTTTCACTGCTGATTGTAATTTTGTTCAATACTTCTAATGGGGTTTGCGTATTTTGGCTGTTTGTGTGTTCTGAAGGAACATTCAGTTTCTTCTTTTTGGAGATCGTGTTTCCTTACCCCGTTTTGCATCTTGAAACTGGAACAGGGTTTTTTTTTTTCTTCTTTTGAAGCGTTATGATCACCTGAGAATGAAAGGAAGGAGGAGGCCCTTCTTTGTTTTTTGGAGAAAATTGTGAAGAAGTGTACCCATTTGGTTTATGTTTTATTCTATGCAAATGGGTCTTGATTTTATTTGCTTGATCTTATTTGAATTCCTCATTGAGTAATTTATATATAACCTTCAATAGGAGATTTACAGGATGATTTTCTACCCTTCGTAGAACCAATGAAAACCATCTCTTGCTAGACTTGGGCCAGCCCTTTTTTTTACTCGAGCGAATTAGTTTCTTCACTAACATTCATTCATGCCTTGAAAAAAGGGTTATGTGATTTCTCGTTTATTAGGATGAATTGATGAAGTGTTACTATAGAATGTAGGTGAGTAGATTTCTGAAGATGGTTTTTCAACTAGTGTTATAGGATTCTTTTTTGTTTTCTGTCAAACTACTTTGTTTGTATCGCGACACAATATGATTTATTGTGCATGGTTTGATTTAATAACTTATTTGTCATAATTTAGATGTTTAAATTTGATACAAAATCTGTAAGTAGATGAATGAGACTGAGATTGGGTCCAAGTGAACGATCATTTTGCTGTTGTAGAAAATTGATCTGATGAAGCGCTTTCTTCGCCCCCTCTTAATAAAGGGGTTTTGTGTCAAAGATGATGCTGGTCCATTCTAGGTGTTTTATTTGGCTTTTATGTTTGCATTAACTTTAACCATTGTTCAAATTTCAGATTACCAGTTGCAAGCATGAATATCATCTCCAATGTATTCTTGATTGGTAGGCTTCTTGAAATTTTTTCTTTATTATCCGATCTTCTAAAACAGGCTGTGATGCAAGTCTTACCTTTTGGGCATTGATTTTTCAGGTCTCAAAGAAGCGATGAGTGCCCAATCTGTTGCCAGTTGCTAGTGTTGAAGGATCCTGTTGGGTATGTAACTTTGTCATAGAAAGTTTAATTCCTTTCACATTGTCCTCCCAATTCTTGTGCCTCGCTTTATATCTCTCAAGCAATCTACTTAATGAAAATGACACAATCTTTCTAATCAAATCCGTGCTAATTCAACTATTCTACAGTCAGCAGCTTCTAGCAGCTATGGCTAGTGAAAGGCTTTTGAAGTCGAGAAGCTTGTCTTCTGCTGCATCTACTTCTTTGCGTTTCCACGAAAACTTCGATTTTGATCATGTGAGTAGTTCTAATAAATCCGACAATCTATCCTTCTTCCTTATGCTTAATTTTTGCTTCAACGAAGATCAGCCATTATTAAGCAGCAAAATTGATTCCTTCAGGACTCTGTGCACTCGGAGGACTCCGACTTTGATGACCTGATTATGCAGCATCTTGCTGCTGCAGCTAGCAGAGCTCGGTATGTTCAGAGAAGGGAGAGGCAAAGACATTTTGGAGTTGGGCCTTCACAAGTTTCCTCTGCATGTCCAGAGGTTCCAATGTCACCACGATTTCAAGATGCAACTCTAACTTCACCTAATAGTGATTCACCATCTCCCAGTTCTCCAATGCCATCGGTTGGCCGAACTGGAATTAATAAAATCTCCCCTAGGTACATTACATCCCTGGACTAACTTATCTACTACATGCTTTGCTCTTTCTTAACACCAACCATACTTGACTTAAATTTTAAGTTGGTTTCTTGTAAAAGAGAGATGCCGTCTAGTACTCTATGGAGAAATTCTTTCTTCTCTTGATTGCAACCTTAAATTCTCAAGACACCCTCAAGCTTCAAAACGAGCACATCTTTTGTTTGTTTTACCATCTAACATGCATCAACCTTTTTTTTTTGTATAGTGTAATTTTACTACCCGATACACCGTCAGGTAGTCAACAGAAAACAAACCAGTCTGAGGGGCTCTCTTTCCAAGATTCCATCAAATCCAAATGGTCTGCTACTTCTGCAAAGTAAGTGTAATGGAGTTTGGTTCTGTTAAATTAGTTTCTTTCTGCATGTCACATCTTCAGCTCTAAGTTGCATTCCAGAATTTAAAAATCTGCACCGATACAGGTACAAGGAGTCAATCTTGCGAAGCACTCAAGGTATTAAGGAGAAACTGCTTGCTCGTAACAGCTCAGTCAAGGAGCTAAGCAAGGGAGTAAAGCGTGAAGTTAGTGCTGGGATTGCTGGCGTTGCTCGAATGATCGATCGCCTAGATTTGACTTCGAAAAGGAATACTGGTTCCGTTTCCTTCTTCAGCTGCAGTGGGGGTACATCAAATTCCTTGAAAGGAAAGAACGTAGTGCAAGAGAGTGCTGTCACTGACGGTTCAGTTAAAATTAATAGAATATGTACTGGTTCACCTTCACAAGTTTCCCCAACCGTTCCAGGCTCCGTCAAAGTTTCTTTAGCTCAGGTACTTCACTTTACATCGTTTGATGATTTTCCACAAACTAGTGTCAAACTATTACCTAACTTTGTACAAGACTTTTGCTTAAATCATTCCACAATTTATGTGTTTAATGTCTTTATTGATTATCATTCATCTATTTGGCAGAGAGGGGATTGAAAATTTGGATGTTTGGATTGGACTCATCTAGTTGAACATCTTATCAACTCAACTCAGCAGAATGCACAATGCGGCAAGCGACGTGTTACAACTTAGCCAACATCCTTGTTGGTTTGCGTCCTGCATTTTCTTCTTTGGATAAATCTACTAATCCAAAAGGAGTAATTCGATATATATATATTTTTTCTTTATTTAACGATTGTGATCTGCTTCCATGATACACAATTTCTATGTGGGCGAGTTTCTTAAAACTCATTGGCATAAATGCCTCTTTTGAAGGGAGAAGAGCATAACAAAGGATGATGGTTTCTATTCTGAATTATGTTGAACACCTAAGTGTAATGTCAAAGGGAATTTTGGGTTAAGGTGGAAACAAAATACCATAAACTGCATTTTTTAAGCCATCAAGTCAATTCCCTTACCAATTTGTAACTTAAAAATTATAATTGATCTCATGGTTTGAGAGTCTTTTTTTAAGGGACACTTGATCTTTTTACATTTCCATGGGTTTGCCAATCGATGTTCAGAATGATTTTCCAAGAAACATAATAAATAAGCAACTAAGTATCACTAATGCATACATAGAGAGAGTATAAATACTAAATACTAATAAATACTTAAGTTTGTTATAAAAAAATCATTTCTTAAAAGAAAAAAAAAGAAGTAAATTTTCATATCCATCGAAATTCATATTTTATATCAATATGCCTGTGTTGAAATCAACCTTATAAATCTTATTGATTGTTGTAATAGTACACTACTTTTGTTGGACACCAGTAATGAGGGATGAATGTGTTTTGAACATAGTCCACAATTATATATGCTCACTCATGGAGATTGTGATGTGAGACATCGTTTTAACTAATGGTTATGGATTTTAAAAGATAATAAATAAAAAGAAATTATAGGAAAAATGAATTAATGTTATGGATTGATATGGAGTAAAGCTTATGCTTTAGGACTTTGGTTTTGGATGATGTGAAAGAACAAATTCTTTTTTCTTATGAGCTGGGAAAAGATGGTGTTTAATGAAATAGTTTGAATGGAAAAGGTAAGTTTGAAGAACTATTGAAATTATATAATCAAATTTAGTGTCATACGTTTAAAATACCCCATTGTATTTTCTTCTACCAACTATAAATTTCAATATTACAAGCAACATACTCCTCAAAAAATAGTATACACACTCGCTAAAGAAAAGAAATGTAAATTGAAAGCAAGGTGAAAACAAAGAAATGTTTATTCTTATTCCTGTTTTAGCTCGGGTTGGTTTGGAATGAATTGAAACAATTTTAAAATTAACTCGAATAAATTTTCTTCAATTCATATTACTTTTATTTGAAATATTTGGGTTGAGTTGACTTCATTTACTCAAATTATTTATTTAATTTTTCATTCTAAAAATAAGTAAAATGTTAATATGTGAAAATTTATGTAATTATTTCTATATATATTAAATTAAGATTAACAACTCAATTGTAATTTATATAATGAAAATTTTCTTTTCACGCTGTTAAAAAATTATTGAGAAAGTTATGAAGTTAAATAAACTTAAAAACAACTATACGTAAAATATGTAATTGTATCAAAGAAAAAATATAATTGTGTTGAAGTTGGTTTGGTCTATTTTAGGGAACCAACCCAATTCATTAAAAATTTAGTTATTTTAACACAAGTTACCCAATCCAACACAAACCGTACAAGTGAGACCAATGAATAGAGTGTATATGAAATTGGCAAAGTAGTTGCCATTTGATTTTACAAGAAATTGAAATGATCTATAATAATGGTCGATAATTTTGAACAATGTCACAAAACATTCTATCTCAATTTTTAGCATCCAAGGTTTGAATGACGGTTTTGCCTATAACATAAGTTTGTAAGTTGAAATTCTTAAATTCTAACCAGAGCTTACCCCCAATTTGCACCTCCAAAGAAAAGGTTGAAATTCTCAGTGAATATATGTTTACAAATTAATTACTATTCCAAAAAGTTGGATTCCAATCACCTCAATGCTGTAGTAGTTGAACTTAAAATTAAAAAAATTGAAATCCAGCCACCACCTTAACTTTAGTACAGTACTAGAGTACATATCAAAAAACTTTTAGTAAAGGTTTCCTTATTATATTCCAATGAATTGATAGAGAAATTCACTCATACTGACATTTCACATTATCAATCAGTTCAAACCTAAAACTTTCTCCACACCCTTAACTGGAGAAGAGAACTTCTCAACCAATACTTATCGTTTATTCTTATTCATGGTTAGAGTTTAGGGTTTAGGGTTCATATACGAATCCAAAGGTCCTTGTCCGAACAAAGAATTCTCTGAGTTTCTAAATCCAAGTTGGAACATTTAATTTATGAAAAACAATAAGTGAAAGGCAAGGATCCAAGCAATTGTCACTTGGGATTTACTTCAGGAAAAGAACAACCAAAAAGGAATGAAAACCTCTGGAATACATAACCCATTTACATGCATGGTCTTATTCGGAACCCAAGAGCTTGTGTTGGAAACTGACTCTAAATTTGATTCAAAATGACATCTGCCCCAGTAACCTTAAAGTCAGATGGAGCTTCCTCTACGTTAAGAGCCTTAACTTTTCCATCTACAACATATGCTGACCATCTAACAAATAAGAACAATGTCAAATAGTATACAAATGTCTACCTACTTGGACCCCGTCTAAAAAATAACCTTTTTTAGTTGTCAAAACTTTGCTCAAATTATGAAAACCTCCTTACAATTAGATAATAAAACAAAATGACTACATTTGTAAGCTTAATTCTCAAACACCCAAAACTAAAACTAAGACTTAATTAGTTAAACATTTTGTTTTTTATTTTTTCTCAATTTTTTTATAATAAAGAGTAGAATTCTTAGTCATATTTAAGAAACAAAAACAAGCTTAAACAACTTTTTATTTTTTAGTTTTCAAAATTTCGCTCGATTTTTGAAACATTGATAAAAGTAGATAACAAAGAAATTTAGTGATGGAAGGAGTGTTTATAGACTTAATTTAAAGAAAAAAAAACCAAATGATATTAACAAGGCTTGAATAATCAAAATCCAGAAATTTCTTGGTATGTCAAAGACAAGATTGATCATACCTTTCAGAACGAGGACCGAGCAAAGCAACAGAAAGATCTTTATCCAGTTCCAAGCTTTTGTGAAATTTCCCATCGAAGTCCCCAAAAAATTGAATCTATATTGCAATAAAGAGGATAATTACAGGAATAAGTGACGCAAATCAGAATAGGCCGTTATAGTTAGAAAGGAAAATAGTTCTTACATACAAATAACTAAATTGCACACCAACTAAAAAAAATTATGCAGTTTTTAAATAAATTTGGTCAAGGAAGCTTACAGCATCTTTGGCTTGAATTTTCTCAGCCCAGCCATTGAGAGTATATGGATCATTAACAGACACACAAATAACAGAATCAATTCCTTTAGCCTTTAACTCATCAATTTTATTCTTGTAACTAGGAACGTGCTGCTGAGAACAAACTCCTGTATATGCACCCTGGAAATTTGTAGAACAACTTTAAAATCTGCAACATATAATTAACTTATTTAACTTTGACAAACCCAGAGAAATAGCAGCTATATCTACTCCATGTTCATCAAAGATCGAACATATATGACAAAAACCTTTAACGTTATACTTCAAAAATGCTAATTGTTGATAATACAACAAGCAGCTTGTTTCCATATTTTAAATTTTCCAGATAGAAAGTCAATTCTAAGTTATCGAAGGAAATAAATGAGCTACCAAAGTCCCATAGGGTAACTCCAACAACTAATTAAAACTAGAATAAAGATCCACAGGATTTAAATTTTATCGCAATGAATCGCCTAATGTTGATAACTCTTTAAATTCTAGAATTCTCTACCAAGTACAAAATAAAGATCATATCTTCTCTGGTTTAACAATTCTTCTTCCTTAGTGTGATCAATCTTTTAGAGGTCAGAAATGAATGGTAAACCACGGAACACCGTTTCTGATCCCTAAATAAATCCTCATTTCACCAATGGATGAAGCCATTGATCATGAAAGTTCTTGTCCAGAACAAAGAACACAACACGAGAAAAAGATATGAAGACGTATAAATCGGCAATTATTTGCTAAAGAATTGATGATTTCCATAGCATATATTTATACAATAGTAAAAGACTAAATAGATTGACTTACAGGAAGCCCAAAGATAACGACCTTCTTGCCCTGAAATATCATGACCAATGAATCAATAAGATAAGAATAACTAGACTAAAACCATCATTCAATGTAAACATAGAACATAAAATTTAAGCTCAAATGTGGGTTTTAACGTCTTCAATTTTATGAACAGCCAATATTAACGCAATCAACCTCAGGATAGAACAAGAGATAGAAATACACGAAGAATCGAAAAACAGACCTTGAAAATGTCTTTAAGCGGAGTGGTCGAGAACTTGGAGGAGACACCTTCATCCCAGCTCCGAGCCTTCTGGAGAGAAACATCCGGTGCGGCGGAGACGATGTCAGTCCCGACCGCCACCGCTGCAAAGTTTCGCGATGAAGCTCCGATTCGTATAGATTCAACCAGCGAGCTCATTGCGGAGGCGCTGACTCGCTTCAGAATTGCGGACGCCATGGATAAACGTAGCTGATACAAGATCGTCAAGTGTCAAATTGAAAATTGCTAATTGGTGGCTGTGAAATTGGTTGATGATCGAGAGATTTGGCCGGAAGAATTGGAAGGAAATGGCGTAGCGAACTCAGAATCTTCATTTGTGCTTTAGTTGGTGGATTATTGGACTACATGCTAAGCCCATATGAGAACTAGGCCAGCCCACAATAGAAGCCCAAATGTATCAGGTATGGGTCCAATTATTATCACTATTGAATACAAGTACTTTGACTATGTTTATTTTGGTAATAACAATTATTTAAGTGTTTTTTTCTTAAAAAAGAAATTTTACTGAAAAATAAAATTGTAATATTTATCTATGTATGAACTCAAAGTTTAAGGTAAAAAATGAATATATTTTTGCTAAGTTTATTACCAAAGACTAACTTTCATTTCCCAAAAGAATTAGAAAGGATTAAAGAAAAGTTAAGTTTTATAAATGAGAGTGTTTTTTTTATAAAGCTTTTCATATTTTTAAAATAGGAAATAAATGTATTTGTACCTAAGGTTTTGGGTTTAAATTTAATTTGGTATTACATTATTAGGTCTAAAACAATTCTTTAATTAACACTCTTTATATTTTTAGGGCAAAAAAAATATTTTTATGCTTTTAATTATTAAATATTAAACAATTAGTTTTAATTACAATGAATTGAACTAACTATTGGGGACATTTTTAAATTTCAAACAAATTTGACCACGCGGAAAAGAAACAATTTGCTATCTATTTTGATACTTTCATATCTTGTCAAATTTAAAAAAGATTTTAATATGTTGTATGATGTGGTACAATTTATCTCAACCCAATCTATAAAAGGAAATGAGAAGAGATCTAAGTCAAACTCACTATGAGCAAACGTTACTTGGACAAATATTTGATAACTTCAATTTTTATGTTTATTTTTATTGTCTATTATGCATATCATGTTCTTTCTTGTTAAAGAGTAACATGAAGGTCATATGCTATCCAAAATTCACATTAGGAATGTGTACAAATTTGTGTTTGAAAGGTTTTATTTGTTAGAACTGAGTGGCTATTTCACTTGAAATCTCTTGCAAATTCTTGTACTCCTGCCTCTTTCAATCATATTTTCTTTTAAAGTATCCAAAGTCATTTCATGTTGAGTGTACAATTGGTTGTAGTTGGAGTGAATATTGGTCTCAAACCCACACCAAACCAAAAACCAATCATTTGGTGTTTCTTTTTTAGTTATTATTATTTAAATTGAACTATATAAACTGAACTCTATGAATTTCTTTATATATAAATATCTTTGAACCTGTTTTTTCAAGTCGAAATCTTTAACGTGGTTTACTTTCTCTCATAAACATTGTTAAAATTAATTTTGATACACTAAATTTTTAGGGATCAATTTGCATATCAATCTAAGTGGAAGATGTTGTAGGTAAATAGCATGTTGTAGAAAAAAAGGTATATATCAGCTAAATGTTCAATTTTGCAAGTAAACCATGAGATTAATTCATCATTGTGGACTCAATTATGACTTTTAGAAAACATTAGCAGAAATTTTGCTTAACACATCCAAATCGAAAACCTTCTTTTATTATATTTTATTCTTTCACGAAGAGAAAATAGACCATCTAAAATTCTACATACATAGCTGTATTTTGTAAGTGACATTACCAACATGTCACTATCACACACAAATTTATTAAATAATCAAATGTTAATGTAGAATTAAAACTTGACATAATGAGAAATGATGAGCTTAACCCTATTTGGGCTTACAATAATAAGTTGGAGATGGTTGACCATTGAGCCTCTTGTTTTCTGATTTAATTCTATAACCAGAAGTGACATTCTTCTGTTTCCTCTTTGGTGGCGGCAACCGTGCTGGAATGAAAACTCCGGTGCCTTTGCTCTCCCTTACGAACCCATTCTCGTAATCCATCATCAATGGTAATTCCCTAGGTCGAAGTTGATGCACTGTTCTAGTAAAGTTCTGAAACATTAATAGTATGTCAAGTTACAAGAGTGTGTGTCTCTAAAACTTCA
Source organism: Cucumis hystrix (assembly GCA_025688845.1). Taxonomy (NCBI): domain Eukaryota; kingdom Viridiplantae; phylum Streptophyta; class Magnoliopsida; order Cucurbitales; family Cucurbitaceae; genus Cucumis; species Cucumis hystrix. The sequence continues at coordinate 12,524,447 of CM046893.1, forward strand.
AAGGTATTTTGAATGGTGAGTTTTTAGCTTCTTAAGTATCTAAACTTTCAACATAACTAAGTTTTGCAATGGTAAATATATCCAATAATCAAAGTAATTTTCCCTAAAATTTTAAATTTTGCGTTAATATTAGTTTAGCAGTTGTTACACGTTTGAATTTGAGAAGTGCTTAGTGGTAAAACTAACCGTATGAGCGATCGGAAGCTCATCGTCGTCCATAATGAGAAGCGAAATCCTTCTAGTAAGCTCAGCAAACAACAAATCATCACTTTCAACTTCCATTTCCATCTCAAATGCCAGAACAGAAAAGAAAAAACTATACTTTGGTTTGATATCATTTCCAACTAAGGTTTAAATAGGGAAAAGAAAAAAGTGAAAGAGCAAGAAGGGGACATGAAAAGACGAAGCCAGCTAGGCAAAATCTGTGCATGAAAAGACAAAAATGAAACTGAAATTTGATGTTTCATTATGTTATGTTATCCAAATGGAGAGAAGAAAGGAAGAAGAAGACATAGGTTTAAGTGTAAAGGATCTAATCCAAAGCTTTATCTTTTGTTTCTTATTGGTTGAGGGAGTGTGGTGATGAGGATGCCTTAAAATGGGCCTCACTCATCACACACTCTCACATTGTCCACATATTATTCTTAAGGGGAATAAATGTGTTTTTTTTTTCTTTTTTTTTGAACATTTTTAAAATTTTCAATTTTGATCACCACAAATAATATATTTGTTTGAATTTTTTTCCTTTTTTGTCTTGACATGAAAAGAAAAGTGGATATTAATCGAAGGATAAATAGATGGGTGTGATTTGAAATTGAGCAACAAAGCTTTTACTTAATTACTTTTTTGTGTATAAAATTACATTTGTCCTCTTCAAAAACAACATATCTTATCGCAAAATATCCTCACATATCGTTTAAGTTTCAAGAACCTTATGCTCCAAAAGATAATGAAACTCTCAAGAAGTCAACAATAAAGAGATCTAAGAAAGTCATGAACCACCGTGAGAGAATCACTTCAAGATGCACAGTGATCAGTGATGCTCTCTGTCATGCACCCGGAAGAGGAAGGGTCCATAAACCATGACTCACAAGCTTCTCCCTTGCAAAGATAGAATTAGATTACATTGCTTAATCCATTTGTCAATAATCACTTTTTCATTTGTTTAAAAAAAAACACTCTCATTCTTTCTAAAGCTCCAACATTACCTTGTAAAGAATACAGATTGGAATTTGAAAGTACCAAAATTGTTGTAGAAAATAGAAATGTATGTGAATTGACTAGATTCTCAATGAGTGAATTTTCAAGATGTGAAAGGAGGGGCCTTGTTTCCATTAATTTAGAGGGGGACAGAGGACCTTCCTAATGTCTAAACTCTTTTGTTTTGTTTACCTTAAAATAGATGAATGATAACATCAACTGAGTTTAATCAGCCAACTCATTCAATACTTTGAATTTGTTCCCTTCATGTTTGGTGAAGAAATATGCTAATTTTGTGCTGGCAATTTTCAAGTTCAATGCATAATAATCTTCTTCTTCAAATCAAAGTATTGTGCTAAGTTCACAACTTTTCCAACTTCAAAACTCGAACTTTCTTCTCAAAACACTTCTTTAAAATGTTTAAAATTTTATAGTTGTGAAGTATTTAACTCTCAATTTACATTTTGATTCTCGTAGAGCATTCTAACAAATTTCCATTCCAGTAGTAATACGTTTGTGAAAAGTTAAAAGATAATACTGCAATTTTGGGAGGATTATGAATAATTTCTAAACAAGTAGCTAAGCATTTTATGTAATTTATAGCCTCCCAAGCTAAATTGATGTGTGAGTTGGAACTCTTGAATCAAATCTGGCGTGTAAGAGGGTAAACGATTGGTTTGGAATTGGTGATAATCCAGTCTAACTGCTGAGGCCATTTCTAAAGCCCAACTTATGTGGATAAATTTGAATAAATTAAAGCCCTTACTTGGGAAAGCCCCTTTTTTTAATTGTAATATTACAAATTTAGCAATTTAAATATGTACAAAATCCCATTAAATCTATTTTTTTTATATAAAAAATATATATTATCTATGCTGTTTATTCTTCCAAGTAAGCCCCTCTGTGTCCAAAAATTTTGGCTACTTCCAAGACTATTGAAGAATGTTGTATTGGCCTTCTTTGGTTATCATTTCTTGTAAGCAAATTCCATCACTTTGCTTTCTCACGTTTCTGTAAAGCTTCAATAATCAATCTTCTTCGAAACCTCGAGACAGTTCTTCCAAGAAGGCGATCAGCCTACTCAATATGTCCAAACTATCAAATAACTTGGCAACAAAATCCTTTAGCTTCAATCAGAATGGTGTGGCCTGAGAAGTTGTAGACTTCCATTCATGATTCATGCTTCAAGAACAGTGCATAAAGAAGTTCATTCCACACATCAGGAACCCCAGGCAAACACCAGTGGCTACAATCCTGTCGATGAGGGGGTGCGGGACCAATATCGGGACTGAGGTAGTATAAAGACGAATGCCCATCTTTTCTCTGTGCAGTCATTCGAGTTACGTTTAATATCTCTAATCTAGTTGAATTTGGAGTAGTCGGGTAACCTGATAGGATGGAATTGGCTATACGAAAATGTGACCAGGTTTCCGGAGGAACAAGTGAAGAACCGAGCTCTGGCAGAGCTTCCAAATGACAACTACCACCATTCCTCCAATCTCCACCTCTGCACAATTTGCACATCTCATTTATAAAGCAGACAGAATCCTTATAAAGCTCTACTTCGCACTTCCACAGTTTTCTAATGCATTATCAGAGAAAAGGGTAACAGAAATCTCACAAACTTACCGAAAATGTACGGGGGCAAACATTCGAAAGAAGACAGTCGTTTTTTTCGAGTTTAGTTCTTTGTTAATCCAGTGTATTACAGTCTTGAGTGACTGCTGATATGCATCTTCAATCTTCATTTCCATCTTAACCTCCTTCCCTTCTTGGAAGTAACAGCCCCTGCTCATAACATCCAAAAAAGACACATCAGTCGTTGAGAAAACTTGGAAATGGTAACAGCAAGAAACTCGAAAATGTAGTAAAAAATATTACCCTCTAATGGTCTTCTCGTAATTCCACCAATGCCCAGTATTAAAGACCAAAACATCAGCATCTCGCCACTTGGCTGAGGACCAATCCATTTGATCTAGTTTAAGAGTAGTCTTGATCTCTTGAGAAGTTCCAGAAGGAGGTCGACTCTGCAAGACGAGAAATGGAGCTCTGTAGTATTCAACAGTGCAGTTGAAGTCCTTGAACTTGAACACCAAAAATCCTTTGTGCTTTGTTATTGGACTACCATTCACTTCATAGATGGATTCTTTATTTGGAACTGCAGATGATAGCATACACAAAAGAGATTCCCATTGATTTCTTCCAATCGAGTCACCAACAAACACCACCCGTTTGTTCCGCATTTTCTCCAACATTAACGTTGCATTGAACCTGGCAGTTTGTAAATCCAATTAAATCTAAGAGAGATTAAGAAACCTACCTTTAATTATTGAACTTTCCATCTCGCCATCAAACTTTCAAATAGAGTTATTACCCCCTTAAAAATAAACCATTACAGATCTCTATAACCAGCGCCAAATAAGTAGCAACTTGAAAGTTACACAAACTAAAAGTATAATGACATGACAATTCTCAAACTATAGGATTTTGACCTGGTTGCATTAACACTAATCCTTAACATAGTTATAACAGTAGATTTTGTCATGAAATTGACAAATAAAGACGAGCATAGAAGTATAACAGTAGAGAATGAACATGGATATTCACATGGTTCGCTAATAGTGTAGTGTGTTAGTTACCTCCACAACTAGAGAGAGAACAGATTTTAGTTGCAATCTTCTAAATTTCAAAATCGAAAATATTCCAAAATACGAATACAGGACATTCCAACAGATTTTAGTTGCAAGGCACAAATTCATATGATAAAAAATTAAAAGCATTGTAGCTCAACTTACAAATTCAAGGCTGGTTGTAAAGACAGATATCAGAAGTGTTTTAGCAAAATTTCTACGTCTAAGGAACATGTTTGGAACGTTTAAAAACAGTTTGAATTATATTTGTTAGGTTTAAAATCACTTTCAAACATCTAGTTAGTTATTCAATGTGAATTTAATATTCAGTTTTACAATTTAAACTCTTCTTCATTCAATCAAAAGTGATTTTGAATTATTAAAAGCATATTTGCGAGTTATTTTGAAAAAGAAGCAAGTGATTTTAACCGTTTCAAAATCTATCGTAACATAGTTTAGTAAATCAGTCATCAATAATTAACAAGGCAACAATCATCACGAATTTGTACACAAAGAATCGTTTGTCTTTACGACATAGCAAAGTCCCTTTTACAAATCCATCCAAAGCTTCACGGGTGAAATTAGTCAACAAAACAGAAAGAAAGAAAAAGACAAATATCACAAGCGAGTGAAAAGCATAAAACAGGTAGGGATCCACTGAAGTAGAATCATCACCCAACAGAGAATTTCAAACAGAAAGCAGAATTCAGACCTTGTAATAAACGTCCACACAATTCAAACAAAGAAATTGGATAAACAAGATATTGACTCAATCAGATGATCAATTGAAACGAAATTGCGATTGTTCTTCCTCAATTTCTTGACAGCATGATACAGTATCGGATTAATCTAAGAAAAAATTTGATGAATCCAAAGTTTTTTGAGTTGAAAAGTTTACCTGGGCAAGTTGCAAAGCTTAGGTTGCCATCTCCATTTGGTGTAGTACAAATCAGGGCGGCCATTTTCAGAGCAGCGAAAGCCTTGGTCCACAAATGGACAGCTCTTGGACTCATATAAAGGATAAGAATCATCCCAAACCCAATTTCCATCAAACAAATCACACCCATTTCCCTCTTCAGAAAGAAACTCAAACTTCCGATTCTGGCCCAAATTAGCATTTCTAAGCCAAACAAAACTCTCTGATCGAAGAGGAAACACAAACCCTTTCGAAGCAGTTCTATAATCCAAGAAAAAAAAGCTACAAATCAAACAAACAGACACAAAAAAGAACCCGAAAACCCCAAGAGAAGGCTCAAACAATCTGAAACGCTTCAGTTTATTACACACTTCACTAAACGGCATGGCTTCAAGATCAATCACAGAAGGGGTCTTAGACATTGAAGAAACTTAAACCAAGATCAAAACCCACCCCCAAGTTTTCGATTCCAAAGAAACTAAAAGATTCCCACAAGCAAAGAAGAAAGAAGAGGAGGAAACAATCATGAAATCTAATAAATGGGTCTCTCTGTTTTGTTTGGTAGGTCAGTTTAGAGAAGCAATGAATATAGAGAAAGAGGAAAAAAGGGGAAATGGGTGTGAAGGAAGCAAGGAAGCATTCATGGAAGGAAAAAATAAACAACAAAAATCTTCTTCCCACAACTTTACGTTTTTGGCTGTTTTTTTTAATTTTTTCCACCTTTAAGAACAGAGAATAATGAAAGAAGAAGAAGATTAAGTGCAACAACTTCAAAATCAAAAACCCATCTGAGATTTTGAAGAGGAAGAAGAATGGAAAGTGGGGTGGGGTTAGAAAGTGGTGTGGTTGCTTACTGTTATTTTGTTAATGGGAAGTGAGAGAAAGAGAAAAAGAGAGAGAGAAAGAGGATTTGATTGGCAAACTCGTGGGTAACGGATAGCCGGAGGAGAAACTAATTTCACCATCACTTAACAGAGCGTGAAAATTAACTGCAAATTTCTACAATATATATATTAATTTCTTAAACTGCAACTTAGTCCCTCAAACTTTTAAAATTAATCACTTAGTACTAAATTTGATTTTGTGTTTACTAGAGTTATGAGTTTAAAAAATGTTTTAGAGAATTAAAATATTAGTATACTATAGAGTTCCATCTTAGAGATTAAAGATTAATGTATACTGTTGTTTTTAAATGCAACATAGCAAAATTTTATTATCTAGAAGTAATAGGCCAACGAAAAATAGTATACCAAAGTAAAATTTTGTTATATTTATGTAAACATTTTGAACAATTTTATCTCGTAACGAGTTTTTTAATACTCATATAACTAAGAAAAAATGTTATTTATTTTTAAGAGCTTCAACGTTTTATTTACATAATTAGAAATTGGATATCCATATCAATATTAATGTTTTAATCCCTCTTTTATGAGTTTTTAAATTTGTTCACTTTATTTCTAATAAGTTAAATACGTTTTCTAATATATTCTAGTTAATTTTAAATTTTCAAAACTTTTAAATTTTACTAACAAATTTCAAAGTTGAATGTTTTATCAAACAGAAATGTTAAATTTGTATCAAATCAATTAATTATTTTCAAAAGTTTTAAAATTTTCATAAATCTTAAACAAAATTATAAAAAAATTTGAATAATCTATCTAAAATACACTAGAAACTTCAAGAATCAAACGAACAATTGAAGTATTAATCTTCTCAAAGGTCAATGTCAAATTTATTGACACGTAATAGATATTTGTTCCCTTTTGGAATAACATAAAAATAAAAATAAAAATAAAAGAGTAGGTTTTATTTGTAATAGGTGATGATGTAGAACACATAGGTCATGGGCGCGTGGGGAGACGTATGCTTTGGCTGTAAACCCCTTTTTCACTATAATACCGTTTTATGCTTTTTTCTATTATATATATATATATAAATTTTTTTCAAAAATAAAAATAATAAAATAATGGAAACGAGGTGCACCGACATGTCGGGAACCCCATAACCGCCAATAGCGGCGAGACAACTAAGCTCAATTTTTTTATTATTAAATTCAAATAAAATATATATATATATATATTTTTTAATTTGGAGAAAAAAGGAATATACCTTACATATGTCAAACAGGTAATTATAAAAAAAATATATGAGGGAATAAAATTGTAAGAGATAGAGAATACTTTCACCAATTTATTGTAGTTTTGAAAAGGATAGAAAAGGTATGACTTCTTATCAGTTTATTTGAGCATATTAATAACCCTTTTTAAGAACAATCCAATAGATTTAATTCATAACTACAAAGTTATATTCTATAAATATATATTTATTTTTTCAAAAAAGAAGTTTGTTATTTTAGCTCTTTTTTTTTTTTTCGTGGCAAATTTGAATACCATTTCCTTTTATTCCTTTTTTATACTTCACTAATATGTTCATTTAATAAATTCATTTTTTTTTCATATTTTGTTTCTATAGAAATGCAATCGAAGTTTTTTTTATAGATACAGATAGATAAGAAAAGTAAATACATTTTTTTAGAATTTTTAAAAATAGTTAAATAAATTAAAAATAGAAAAAAGTTTGAATTCTATCAATAGATATTTGTGTTTATCAATGTCTATTATTGATTAAATCTAAAAATTCTGCAATATGTTGTAAATATTTTTGTCAAATTTACTATTTTTTTTAACTTTTTTTTCTAAATTTTTCTATACACATCAAATGGAAAAAATAGTATCCATAACTAATCATTGTGATTTTTTAAAATGATATATGCCTTATAATTCACATGGAAAAAAGTCAAAGAGGTACTAAACTATCTTTCCTTTTTATTATTGTATTAACAAGAAAAATATTCAAAACAAAATAAGTTAAAATATATGTATGTTATCGTATTTATACATTATATGTAAATTTAGTCGATTTCACTGCTTAAGATTAGGTTAATTAATATTTTCTTTCTTAGGATAAATTTAGAGCATGTATAATTACTCATGTATTCTATTTTAGTAGACGTCTCATTATTAATAAAATACCATGATATCTCATAATATTCTTTTTGTTTCTATACTTTGAAATTTGTTCAATTTTAGTCTTTAAATATATTTTAAATTCAACCTCTTGAAGTTAGTTTTTTTATTAAAATTGGTTAAATAACAATAATAATTTTCACTTCAAAAATTAAACATCTTTTTAAATTCTATATTGAAAATGTAAAAGCAGGCATAATATACAATATCCATAATGCTATTTTATGTCTCTTGAGGTTACTATTTCCCTGCTAAAACAAACTTCAACATTCAAGGTCTGTTTTCTTTGTATGCTCGTAGATTTTGGTTTTAGCTACATGATTTGAAGGTTATCGTGTATATAAACAAATTCAACCATTCTTTTTAATTGTGTTTTAAGTTTGTCTAGATCGTATGTACCTAACTTTATTTTAACTAACAAAATATTTAAAAATAATAATAAAAGAATGAGAAATAGTGAGCTTTATAGAAACATTTTCAAATTAAACTTGTTGTTAAAGTCATAAGATAATAATTATATTTAAAGAAAAGTCATACTTCAACAACTTTTCTTCACTTTCTTCTTGTTTACAAACTTTACTACACACATAGGCTTCCTATATTCTCCTTTCATAAATTCTTTCTAATCTCTTAATTCAAATACATTCTCTCTTTACTCATCCACTTTCATTTACTTTTGGTACAAATTTTATGTTCTATTTTCATCTACACATTTTAAATATTTTATTTCATAAAAAGAAATATTTCCTTCAAAAAAATATTTTATAAATCTCAACTTTAATAATTTATTAGACACAGAATTGTTGACCTTGTTGTCCAAATTTTAAAGGTTTATTCCCAATTTTAATTATTGACTTAAAATATTTTATGTTGGAGGAATTAATAATTCTCAATCATTCTATAGGAGAAAAAAATTGTTGACCTTAATTAAAATCATTTAATTAAACTATCTTTAATAAGATATTTAAATATGCATGCACATAGAAATTAAATATCAAAGGTACATGAATTTGACCTTGTTTGTTAAAAATTAAAATTGTTAATTATTCGATACAATAGTAGCTAAATAGAAAATCGAGAAAAATCTAAAGACGTTGTTGTTTAAATTGAATTAAACTTATTTTGATTTTTTTTAAGTGCTGTAGACTGTAGCAAAAGGTTACGTAGGTGTAAAAATTAATAATTTTAATGATACTTTTTTAAAAAGAAAGTTAAAGTTTTAATGTAACATTAATTAACAAATAATTAATATACAATTAATTCGTTAAGATCCATGGTAATGATTATTATTAATTAAATCTCCAGACATGTCACGACATGCCCAGCTGACCTCTATAATCGGAGAATCTATCATATTATTTAACTTTCATTCTTTTTTCTTCCTCTAATATATACTTATCTACCTATCTTTGCTTTTATTTATTTATATATGTATTTCATCTATGGATACATAGATATGTATCTATGTGCATATATGAATAAATGTACTGTACGTGGACAAAATCGATGTCAAATTTTGAAAAGAAAAAAATGCATCTAATCTTTACATGGCAACAATAACAAATTTGAATTTAACTAAGAAAAGAAATGTGGTCTCTAGAATGAAAAGATTTGCATACTAGCTAAGTGTGGCATTTGCCACAAAACACCAATTTTTAAGCCAGAAAGTTTGTCTATATAGCAATTAGAAAGAAGCTTGAGTGTTAAAATGAACTCCTTTTTTTTATAGAGTTTTAAAGTTGCATTGGGTACTCTTTGACTTGTTGAATTGGGGCATATCAAGGATGTATCCCATTTGGCACTTTACAGGATTGGCCTTAATCAAGATCAAGGTCGAGCACACATTTTCTTTGCCATAATTTGGGTTGAGGCATGTTCTAGGTGTTAGTGTGGCAACTCTAAAACATTTCCAAAGTGATTGTGTGTCATTTGTTCTTGATCAGTCGGTCAATTCGAATTTAAATCATCAATGACACAACGAGTGTATTTCACAACCTTGTTCCCATTTTTGAAGAAAAATTACTTAAGAAAATGAGGTTAAAAAAAAGGGAACATGATTAGAGAAAAAAAATTTCACAAACATTTGAGAAAATTATTGTTGTATGGCTAGAAAGCTAAGCCATAAAAAGGACAACCATAACTGAACTTATAACTTATGAATATGAAGGTATGATATAGTGTATTATAAGTATTTTTGGTGGCTATCAAGTATCAACCATGCATGTGTAAATAGGGAGGAGAGTCACTTACAATAATAAAAAAAAAATACAAGAAAAATAAACTAAACTTCAAATGAAAAATACATAAGATGAAAGCATGATAAAAAGGATTGAAATCAATGTGCGACAAGCAAGCAATACGCCTTGAACAAGCATGTTAAAGACACGCGATCACATGCCTTCATTAGATATTTGGTGAGACTTAGCCTCAATCAAACCCCCATTTTTATGTCCATTTTGATACAAAGTTGCTATGTTAGACTCGAACCTTACGATCTTCTTCACTTTGTTATTTTTATTTTCATTAAATATTGATTATATTCTCTCGTTTGGTCTAAATTAATAACTCATAACATATTAAACCAACATGCTACAAAATAGTTTTAATATAATATTTAACATAAAAAGGAATTTTTTTAAAAAAATTAGCTCAACAATTATAGAGTTTGTAAAGATAAGTACGGGTTTAATTTTCATGCCAGTCGAAGTCGGGTTTTCTACCTAACCTATTATGGTCGGTTTAATAAATGTTCAAATGTTGGTCGGTCGGTCGGTCGGTCGATTTTGATCGAATTATCAAATTTTTTCTTTAAAATATTTTTAGAAAACTAAATATATACTAGTTTAGATTTTTCTCACATAGACGTATAGAGAACCCTCTTCTTCTTCAATCAATCACCTTCATTTTGATAGGTTGGTTCGATTAATTTTTTTTGTTCTATCATACTTGTGTCAAAAATTAGTTATCGATTATTTTTGTTTTTTTAGTTTACGTTTAGAAAGAAAGTAATTGATGTCTTCTATCGACCAAAATTCAGATTTATTATCCAATAAAACAAGCTAATGTCTTACAAATTAAGCATATTAAACTTAGTGTTGTTTGAAATGTTAAAATACACATTGTGTTGTTGTGTACTAAAGAAAGGTATACTTTTTTTTTTTTAATTGTAGGATTGCTAAAATTTAAATGTCTCATTAGAAATGGGTCCAAACCCAGGAAAATTTATTAAATATAATGTGTTGTACGTAATCTGATTTTTCTTCCAAAAAATGTCAAATAATGCAATTAGTTCGATAGTTTATATGTCTACTAATTATCTTTTTATACTCTCTTTCCTCTATATTATTTCAACCATGTAAAATTTCTTGTCACGTTGTAACAACTTATTTCAATAATATGTTTTCAGCCTCGTGTTCATCAAAGTGATTACAAGTTTTTTTTGACAATGTGTGTTCATACTTCATATAAAGCACTAGCAATTGCAGCACATACAAGTTTTTTTTAGCCAAATTGTGAAAAACACTGTCAAATTCAAACTTATGAAAATATTAAAATTGGATCTTCTAACTTTACATAGTTATAAAAATTATAATAGTTTTATAAATGTGAGGATTTTCAAATTTTTTTTTATCATTTGGGGCTCAATTCTACAATTATTATAAGCCTTGACGATCTAACTATTACGAATGAATATTCAAAGGTACAATAGTATATATTATTACACTTCAACGGTGGTTTTTGCAATTTATCACTACTTTTATTAATGAATTAAAGTGAAAACTTTCGTACTTCCATTTTTGAGAATTAAGGATTTAATTTATACCTAATCAATTAAGCTATGGTTAGAGAGAGTCTTAAATACAAATTCTAATCTTGTAAAGGAAGCAAATATTTCTAAAGCTAAATTACAAAGTCAGTCCTTCTAATGGGTCCTAAACTCTTGAACTTAGCAAAAAAAAAAAAAAAAAAAGAATTGTTTAACAGATTAATAATGGGTGTGCACCAACCTCAAAGTTTAAAGGTTTATTTAATATTCTTTTAAAAATTTTTAAAAACTTAATGAACACATAAATTGAAAATTTTAAAATCTATTCATGGGCATGGGCAGTTGTTTTTTTTTTTTTTTTCTTTCTCTAAGTGTGGTATGATCAAATAAATAAAAGTTAAATAGAAACAGGAAATTTTAAAAACTAATGTAGTAATTTAATTAATCTAACTCTAAATGACATAAGATTAGGAAATTAAATGAAGGAAAGAAAGGGAGTAAATGAGCACAAGATATAATATGAAAAACGAAGTATTAAATTGCAATAAAACCCTAAACCTAAATGAAGTGATGGGTCAGGTGTGGTGTTTTTATGAAGAGGAGGGTTATTGCTCAAGAGAGCTCGCAGGGAATGGGAGGAAGGTGATCGACAGTGGCGACGGAGGCGCAACAGCAAGTTATGTCGATTTAGAAGAGAGGGATGGCGATGCAGCCTACTCCCACATTCTACATGATCTATATCTATATCATGTGATGGTGGAGGAAGAATATAGAGAATGTTGGGAGGATGTGAACAGCTTTAGATTGAGTTTTATAGAAGCATGAAATGAAAGAGTTTTAGATTTTCATTTTGAATGGAATAAATTAGATGCAAGGTAAGGCAACGTCATATATAGAAGTTAATTTAGAGTAAAAAAGTAATGTGGAAAAGCAATAGAATTGTAAAGTTTGTGAGAGGTACCAAACACTAATAAGTAAGACACGCAAAAATTGATACTTAAATTAATTGCATTGCCCACTACGTACCCACTAACCATTTATTTCGGATCTCTGCCTCTCCCCTTTTCTTTTCTTTTCTTTTGAATGTCTTCCTCTAACTATTTGTTTTTGACAAAAAGGGGAAGAAATCTTCACTTTGTTGCACCTTTTTATGGATTTCTCAACTTACCTTATTTTATTCGTGTTAGATTTTAAATTAAAGTTCAAAATTATAAATTTACTTTTAACACTACTTTTGTTTACCAATTAAGCTTCTATGTTATCTTAAATATATATATTTAAAAAAAAAACTCAATGTGACATGCAAAAATGTATTAATTGTTTATTTTGAGATAATATATGCCACTCAATTTCATTTCTATCTATCATTTTCCTTTCATAATTATCAAATTTGATTGAAAAGTCTATATTAGACGATTGGATTCTCTCTCTCTCTTTTTTTTTTTTTTTTTTTTTTTTATAAATAAATACTTTTAAAATGTTAGATGTTGATGGAAAATGTCAAGGTCTTCAATAACATCAATGTTAATGTGGATATATGTAAAGAAAATTATATATTTAAATTAATTAATAAATAGAACAAAGATTGGACACTCTAGTGGATTGGATTGTTTATGAACATGAAAGAAAAGGAGAGTTAGTCATTTGGAAGTTGAGACAATTCTAAAAGGGTTGAAATTAAAACATTTAAGCTAAATTGAGATGGTGTTAACCTCCATTAGTGGTTGAATATAATGTGCCGAAAGTCATCAACCTAGTTCAATAGCATGGGTTCTTCTTGCTCTCTTATATTTCGAATTTCTATTGAAGATATTAATTTTGTTGGAAAAATCGTTAATGCTTCGTGTATGTTTGTCATATTCTCCAAAGAACAAAATGCAAAAAAAATGGAGAAGAAAAAAGTGGATAAAAAAGAGGTAAGAATAGAGGAAATTATGTTATTTTTGTTATTTATAAAATTATTGATTTTTTTTTATTTTTTTCTACTGGATTTCTTATTCGATTTTTGCAATTATTTCTACCGTGGGTATTAAATCGTTAAAACTACACTAACTAAACAGTTACATAATAAAGTTTAGTTATTAAATTGTTACAAAGTTCAAAACTCATCACCTAAATTGTTAATTCTATAGAAGTTTAAAAATCAAAAGTTTTTTTTATTAAAAATAGTAAAATAAATTAAAATATTTAAAAGTTACTAGCAAAATTAAAATCTTGCTATCATTAGCTATAAAATGCTATAGCTTGTAAAATTGAGATGTTAGTAAATATTTTGTAATTTGGAGGATTCTCCAATAATATATTAATGTATTAATATTGATGTTGTTAAATAAAGGAGGGTCCGACGCGTATTTAATAGTTGCAAGTCAAAAGGAAAGAAGAATGGGTTGTTAGCTGAGTTAGGCCCCCGCTATTTACGCCAAATTCTTTTCAAACCTTTTTCTTTTCTTTTTCCCTCTCTACGCACCTCTCCTTTTTTCCCCTATTTCATTCTCAAATTAATTATAACCCTTTTCCCTTACCCCAAAAATATATATACATATGAAAATATCTATAAAATTTATCAATTTTTCAGTAGTCTATTTAATTTTTTGTTTTTTGGGTTATATCTTATAAATATTCAATTTTTCCAGCTATTTTTATAGAACTACAAGGGAATAATATCTAAAATAAAGTTTAGTTTTAAACGTAAATCAAATGGAAATAGTTGAAAATCATAGTTGAAGTGTCCAAACTGGTTCAATTTTGGATTTAGTTAGTTATATGCTTGTTTTGGTTTTGATTTGTTCAAGGATTTTTAGGTGAATAATTCCTTGGTTAGGCCACGACATCTAGTTGGGCCGGCCCAAAATCAAATCCAAAGTAGCATAAGCCGGCCCATAGTGAGCCTAAATAAGCCCCTTGGAATGAGCTTGGAGAGTTCTCATTAATTTCCCAAATGACAAATTTAGAGTCTCCTTAAATTTATGTATTTGTAATTTTTTAAAAATTGCCAAATATATGAAATAAAATCTTCACGGAGAATTAACCATTTCGAGAAAAATTCATAACAAAATCAACTATTTAAATAAGATAAGAATCACGATTGAAAAACAACTATTCATATTCAACTAAAAGTTTCTCCAAATTTTCCATCATAAAATTAAAGATTTTATTTATTTATTTTTTTTTTAAGAAAGAAAGATGGACTAAGTATTCAAAAATGGATAGTCATTTTTATCACATTAAAGAAAAGACACTTTAATTAAAAGAAAAAGGCTAAAGAGAACAGGTAGTGGATATATATACATTGTTCTTTGCCTTTAACAAAAAGGCTAAGAAAACACAAGCTAAGAGTCCAGAATTAAACCAACCAAATTTGTACCTTAAAAGACTCATATTTACAACGCCCTTAAATAAAATTAAAAAAAAAACATTCACCACATTATTGCCAACAACTAAGAACCCTTTCTTTCTTTCTTGCACTCTCAATCTATGAAATCTCCATTGGAAAATTGTTAAACCCTAAACCTGTGGCTAATACACCAGTTGGCCCCTCCACCTGAAAAGTCAAACATTCACCATAACCACAAAAAACCAACTCTCATCATTCTAATCAATTTCTTTCTTTCTTTTTTTCTTGTTTCTTGTGACCAACAACACAACCATCTAATCTCGCTACATTTAGTGATAAAAAAGAAAAATAAATTCTTAGATTATGATTTGAACCTAGTTTTCTCTAAGGCGTTTACTTTTTTTTTTTTTTTTTATAAATTTTCGATTTGCAAATCTTACCCTTGTGAGTTATAACCGTCTACGTTTGAAGTGCATACTATAACACTTTAACAAAGAGAGATGATAAGTAGGTAATAAATAGTAAAGAGAAATTTTAAGTAGTATTACTGTAACTAATTGTGAGTTAAAATAATAGAAAACACCAACTATTGAACTATAATAGACCACTCCACCTAGCTGAAGTTGGACGCCAAAACAAAAGAACTATTTAGGTGGGGATCCTAGACCATAGAATTTAAATTTTATACACTTATATTATTGAAAACCGTGTCCTTGAAATTGACTAATACACTACTTTATGATATCTAAAGTTTCAAAAAAAAAAAAGAAAAAAAAAAAGAAAGAAAGTGGACAATTCACTTTTGCTGGGGATAAAGGACTTTGGAGTTGGATTGAGATAAGATTGTTGGTATGGGCATCATGTCTTTTTTCCCCAATATGTGAGTGGCAATCAAGTGTAATGTTAAAGTCATACTCTTTTGACTCTTCAACAGTGTTTATCACTCAATAGCCAAAAAAAAAAAACTCACAATTATTGATTCACTAAATTTCCAAAACCAGTTTTTCATCAATTTTCCTAATACTCTAGATGGAAAATTATAAATATTCCAAGATAATTCATAGTTACTAAGATTATTAACATATAGATATCATTTAAGCAATCAAATTAGTAATTTGATAATGGCGTACCTTGAATTTTGCTCCCCAAATCTCTTCTTCAGGAGCAGGTTCAGCAGTAATCTTGTTCTTCGGATTCTCATAACATCTCAATTCGCCCACCGCAGTAGAAAAAAAACATCCTAAAGATTAAAAAACGAACACAACAATTAAATAAAATCTCTGCCCTAATTTTCCACAAGAAAAAAAGTCTAATTCCCCCAAATTACCTTGAGGAAATGAGGCGAGGGATTTCCCACAAGCGCCTTTGAGAAGAGCAGCATCATCGGCAAATGCAACGTATCCATCAGCAGTAATTCCCCAATACAAAGGCACTTTCCCGATCTCATCCTGGAAGAAACCAAAACACAAGAAGAAAATCAAATCAAATCAAATCAAATAGTAAGAGCAGATAAGTAACTGTGTGTAGTATTTAAGTTGGGGTTTTTGAAAAGTTACGGAGGCGACGAAGAGAGTGGAGGTGGAGTTGTCGAAGAGGATGAAGGCGAAACCGCCGGTGAGATGGGCGACAACATGGTCGGCAGGATATGGAGCTCGATCACGAAGGGCTTTGTAAGCTTCAATTACTAAGAGAACTTCATTGGTGGATTTGGGAAGACCGTATTGATTCCTCAAGCTTCCCAAATTGTCAAGGGCTCCTTCGAATAAACAAAATATCTCATCCTTTGCTGCAAATGATCTACAATGGTAATAATTACAATTTTTAGTATCACATAATTATGATAATTTCATAAATTTCATAGTTGCATTACCATCATCAAAGGAATAGACAATTCCTATAATGAGTGAGACAGCAGTAAAGTCTCCATAGCTTTCTGCTCAATGTACTAAAAAAAGTTATCCTAAGAAAAGTTCTTTGTTACATTTAAAAAAAGAAAAAGAAAAGAGAAATGTCTCCATATTTATTCTTAGAAAAGTACTTTATTACATTTAAAATAAGATACTTCCAAAAAATTAAATGGAAATATTTATTTCTATCATATCAAAAGTTTTTATTTTTTTTTAAAAAAAAATCATCAGATAAGTAACGACGATGATAAAATAACATAAGCCATTTTCTTGAACTTCAAAGAGTTTTGAAAATAAATATTTCATATTAAGGTATCTTTTTCAATATCTATATTTTGGGAACATAGCTACTTTAGCCATTGCTATCAATACATGTTTAATACTTAACTTAGCCCATTTCAAATGGATCTATTATATATGTGTAATTCTCATTCTATAGAAAAATGTATATATTTATAGTTTTGACGTGTCACATACCAAAAGTCATGTATTGACATGTCATTTCATCAATTATGTATGCAAAATTCATCTAAGAAAACCCTAAACTTTAAACTAGTAATGATATTAATTCAAACTTAAAGTAGGTTTTAGAAGTTGTATCACTCAAAAACCCTAAACTTTCATAAATACATCCATTTGCCTTGAAATGTTATGCAATTTGGAACTTTGTTTGAAGATTGAATGGACACATACACTGCAAGTTCAAGTTTTAAATTGAGTTTTAAGGTTTAAATTAATACAAATTAGTTCAATAATGGAAAATTTAATATTTCCCAAATTACAAATATAAACTAAATGTATCAGTTTCCATGAACTACCGAAATACTAAAAACTGGAATTGCCGTCTGTGTGTTGAAAAAAAATGAAAAAATGACAAGAACGCCCTTGCAAATACCATTATAATTATGTTTGTTTTTTTTTAAAGTTGAGATACGTGGCGTTTAAGTAAACTTAGGATTTATATTTACTAGACACCTATTTATTGATTTATGTTCATTCTTTTAGAAATATGTGAACTGGAGAATCAAATTAGAAAAATGCTTTAGATGCTACTCTATCTCCTAAGTGTTCCTAAATTGTTGAATTAAATTGTTTTAGGGAAAGCAGAAAGGCGGAGTACGAGGGCGTATTGATGGGAAAATCTCCCGTACCTGGGGCGCAAGGGAGATTCATTGTGGTGAGTGAAGGCAAGGTGGACATGGTCGCCTATCTGGAGAGAAACAGCGGCAGAGTTGGAATCAGCGAACCGTTTTGCGAGTGCCGTCGACGATATCTTCGGCGACGGAGTCCGGCACCCGGCGGCTACCAGTTCGTCCGGCGGTGACATGATCGAACTGCTAAATATGCCCAACATATTTGCCCCGATCTCAGAAATTTAAATTCAAATCAATAAAAGTATATATGTATATATGAAAATCGAAGCAGAAATGGTAAGAAGTGGGATGAGAGAGTTAACGATACTGGGATTGAATTTATTAGGATGCTTCGAGACTGGAGGGTAATTTCGTACTTTCCCTTTTTTTAGAAAAAAAATTATCTAAACTTTACTGCTCATGTCCTGGGTCCCACGTTGGATCATTTTCTTTCTTTCTTTCTTTCTTGCTTTTTTGTTTTTTTTTTTATAAAAAATGTTTCTAAAATTTCTTTAAACTTAAAAAAATAAACCTTCATCGTTAGACTTAAACTTATAGAATAGTTTCATAAATATATTTAAACTTAAATTATCTTGTTGAGAATAAAAATAAAAATTTTAAGTTAAATCATCAAATTCCACAGATTCTTACCAAATTTCAAAATAAAATATTTATCTTTAAAACATATTAAAACAATCATTAAGCAAGTAAAAAAAATATACAATTTACATACAACTTTGTTATAAATTTTATTAGTGTTTCAATTATTTTTCCTTTTATTTTTATTAGAGCAAGGATCTTAGTTTACTACGAGAAAAATAGATAAGTAAGACGATATTATGAGCTTGTGCTATATAACAACAAAAGTATTTTATAATTTTTTTTATAGTTTAAGAAAATTCTTAAAATTTTAAAAGTTTAAGGATATTAAAAATATTTAGAAACAAAACAGCATATGACACTTATTTTTTACATATTACAAACATGACAAAATTTGTTATATCAAACGGCTATTAAGCGGTAATTATAGGACTATCGGACGGCTATCAGACGGTAATTCTAAGGTTATTGTCTTTTAATTTGCTATTCTTGTAATTTAGAAAATGTAGTGACATGAGCTTTATTATCACGAATTTTTTTACTATTTTGACAAGGGCACCTTTTAAAAATTTAGTACGTATGTCTTAATCAAATAAGTGTTATTTTAGTTTTTTTTTTTAGGAAAATTTTTTATGTTAGAATTTTGAGAAATTTTATGTTTTAAATTAAAATTTTGGTTTTTATTTTGTTTGGCGAGAGAATTGATATAAAATTAGGATCGACAAGTTTCTTTTCTAAGTTCAAAGATATTTGTGAAAATTTTCAATAATTTGAGGGTCTTTTGAAAAAAAATCTTAACGATTTCCATCCAAAACCTAAAAACAAACATAACAAATTTAAAAGTATTTTTGACAAAAACTACAAAATTCAACAATATTCTTGATAATTTATTTAACATTTTTCTTTTTGTATATTTCTTTTTTACTTCGTATGCTGATTTTTAATTTAATCCTTTTTTTCAAATCGAGAGATTCAAATTCCAAAAGAGTTACAATTTCACGAATAGAAACTACAAACTTTAATAAATAAATAATCTTTGAGTACCTTGTTTTACTCTTTATTTTACAACGTTAAAATAAATAATTATAATAACAACTACCCAGAGTTAATTAGTTTGTTATTCTTTATTTTTCATACCCATAAATATTGTTTAAGACTACACAATTTAATTCTTCAAGAATAACAACATAGAGTGATGGAAGTAATTTGATTATTGGTATAGGTGACCTATGTTTTTCTTTAAAGAAAAAACTAACAACTATTTTTAATTTAATTTCTCATACAAAGAAAACACAAAAAAGGATTTAAGTTAATTTAAATGTTAAGTAAGCAATTTGATTGAGAATTAATTAATGGAATAGAAATTAGAAATATTAAAAAGAAAGAAAAATGATTTTTTTTCCGACTAAAGAGATAGAGAGGAATCTGGAAGAATGTTGAGTCATGGTGGTTGGTGGGGTATCTAATTTTATTTTATTAGTAATTCTTGTGGGGTACGTAATTAAGTTTAAGACTACTCATAGTCATTATTATTTATTCAATTACATTTTATTGTTATAAAGATATGAAGAGCAACAAAAGTCATAATGCAAAATCACTTTACCCTCACTTTACATTCTTCCTCAATACTAATTTATTACATTGTTTTTTAACACTTACAAATACTTCCCTTTAACATTTATTTCCTTTCTTAAAAAACATAACTATCATAATATTGATTTTAAGGTAAAGAGATTCATTATTTAACTTCATATATTTGTCCAAAAGTTTATCAAGTTATTAAGGTGGATGACTATTACGTTTTTTGTTTTTAATTTTTTTTAAAATTAAGTCTATATTTTTTTTAAAATAAAAGAGTAAATTGTAATCTAAATCTCAATCAAATATTTTAAATCCATTTTTCTTTTTAATTTTTTAAGTTTAAGCTGGTTTTTGACAATATTGGTAATAACTAATAAATAGAAATCAAAAACAAAAAGATCAATTACTTAGGACCCGTTTGATAATTTTTTTTTTTTTTTTAGAAATAGAGATGTTTGGTAACATTCCATGTTTCTCATTCTAAAAAAAATAAAAACGTTTCTCATTTTATAAAGAATTATTGGGAACAAAAGAAAGTAGTTTCTCAATTATTTTTATTGTTTTCTTTTCATTTTTCTTAATTATATCTATTGGTTTTCTTTTCATTTTTCTCAATTATTTTTTATCGGTTTCTTTTTTCTTTTTCTCAATTATTTTTATCGGTTTCGTTCCTTTTTCTCAATTATTTTTATTCGTTTCATTTTTCTTTTTCTTATTTATTTTTCTATTTCCTTTTCCCTTTCCATTTTTCCATGTGATTTCCTTTTTCTTCTCCTCTTATCTCCATCATCTCTTCCCCAAATAGGCATCATCGTCTTCCTCTTCCTCTCATTGTCTTCGCCATCTTCCTCCTCGCCTCTCATCGTTTTCCTCTTCATCGGATCTAGGTTTTCCTCTTCCTCTTCACGAGGATTTGGGTTTTCGTTGTGGGTCTTTGTCTTCCTTTTCGCTGTGGATTTTAGTCCTCCTCTTCGTTCGTGGGTTTTCGTCTCCCTAAAATTACTAGAAGACCTTACTATCTAGATTTGATAAAGTGAGTGGTATAATGTTTAATTGAATTAGATATGAATAAAATAAAAAATAAATTTCAAAGAAAATAAGAAAACAAAAAACAGTTATCAAACACATTTTCTGTTTCTATTTCTGTTTTTTAAAAAAACAAGTGTTGTTACTAACTTTACTATATGCATTTTGTTAGGATTCAAATTGAGGTGTTAATGAAAATGTAAAAGAAATATATATATATATAATGAAGACAGAAAGAAAGAAAAAAAAAAGAATAATAATGCATACTAAATATAAAAAAAACTTATAGAGAAAAACAATGGATCTAAAAGTACGTGGGGATTGGTGTGGCAACTTCAACTTCTCTTTTTCGTTTATTTATTATTTATGTTTTTAATTACACAATTTGCCTTAACTTTACCAATAATAATAATAACTAATTGTCAACATGAGCTTAGGTCAAGTGGCACATGTGTGTACCGGTGGACAAGAGGTTTAGATGTAACAAAAAAATCTAAAATATTTACAACATATATAATAAAATAAGAAAAATCCATAACGTAATCATGAATCAAGATCGAATAAAAAAAGGATAAGGTCATTAGTACGTGTTGACTGTGGAAATTTTGATGTTTTTAAGTCTGTGGGCTTCTTTTCATTTTTTAAATTTTTTTATAAGTATAAATATTTTACCGATTTATTATTATTATTATTATTATTATTTTAAAAAAATCTCCGTATACTTATTTGTTTCATAGAGGAATATAATAAAGAGAGACAAAAGAAAATGGGATTAAAAGGGATTAAAAGAAGGAAGAAAAGTGGGGTTTTGCGTTCTAAAATGGGAAGAAATTTGTAAAATAAATGAAAGTGACACACAGCCCATGGTTTTAATGCACCAAACCCTATGGCTTTTAACTTCTATTTTGAATTTTAAACCTTTCTTATTTCTCAATTTTCTCAAAATAAAACATAATAATAATAATAATAATAATAATAATAATAGTAATTTTAGAAAAAGACAAAAATAAATTGAGAAGTGGTTTACAAGTTACATTTGATAGTGATTTGTTATGCTTCACAATTTTATTCCAATCTTCCATTTTAATTTTACCCTCTATAAAAGAGAATACTTTTTCTTTTTTTAATATTTATGTTGAGGATAAAGTTCAGTATTGGAAACATCTTACCAACTTCAATTATGTTTCTAAAAATAAACAAAAGCAACCAAATTCACATTTACTATAGGGATAATAGTTACAAAGTGAGCATAAGCTAATGATAATTGATATGTGTTCGTTTTTTTTTTAAATTGCATCAAATGATAAAAATATAAAAGAACAACTTATGACATCGATTTTTTTCTTTTATATTGCGAATATAACAAAAGTAGTGACATCAGACGACTATCAAACGGTAATCATAAAACTATCAAAGAGTCATCACTTTTAAATTTGTTACTTTTATAAATTTAGAAAATATTGTGACATGAACTCTATTATCATAATTTTTTTTACTATTTTTACAAAAGTCTCTTTTTTAGTGGTTAGAGACGTTAGGTCAAGAAGAAGTACAAATATGATGTGTAAAGTAATTAATTCCAGCTTTTGTTTGATGCAAGAAGTTTTCAAGCGTTACAACTAAAAAACATGGAACTCAAAAGTTCACAAACTCAATAGATTTCACAATTTTATTCCTAATTAATTTATTAGTGATGGAGACTTCTACCAGTGAATATGGTCGGTCATCAGTAAACATTAGTTTATCTAAATTTTATCATATCTTATATCTACAAATTCTTTTGAAATATGATTTATCTTCGAATATTTTTGAAATAACTATTTGTTCAAATATTAGTTTTGAAAGTTCCTATACTTCAATAAACATAAAAATAGAGTGACCAAAATTTCACTTGTAAAAGTATAGGGAACGATATCGTTGGTGCAGAGGATATTATATTTTTTGTGAGCAAGTCTAATAATATCCTTCACTTTTGTTATGTTTTTCGTGAGAAAAACAAAATCACTCATGTATTTACGATTTTAACTTTTTTTTTTCTTTTGCAAACTCATTACTTAATCCAAACGGATTGTTTATATACATATAGTATTTTCTCCATCATTTTTAAAATAGGAATGTGAGGTTGTTATTTTCTCTTGTTGTTTAAAAAAAAAATTACTAATTTTGTAATCCCCTAGAGTATGGGTGTTTGCGGTTCGGTTCAGTTCTATTTGAAGCTAAAACCGCACCGAATCGAACCACTCATATGTGTCAAACCGAATGAAAACCGAACCACATATGCATAAATAAAATCGAATCAAAACCGAACCGCTTATACAAAGTTACAAACATAGAAATTTCAAAATTACAGACATAGATGTTTCAAACATTGAAATTTGAAAGTCCATCAAAACATAGAAGTTTCAAAATTCATCTAAGATAAATAAAAGTCTACAGTCATACAAACTTTGTCAAGACAACTTGTTCTTTATGTTTTGATTATGTCATTCTTCTCCTTCTCGTTCCTCTCATTGATTTTTTCCTCTATACCCGCTTTAAAGTCTAAAAAAATCTTATTATTAACATATTATTTATATATCTATATATATTATTTATGTATAAATTAATTTTTTTATAAATAAAGCAATTCGATTCGGTTTGAGAATCAGTTCTTAACATCTTAAACCGAACCGAACCGTATGCATTCGGTTTCAATTCGGTTAGTGATTCGGTTCGGTTTTAAACTTCATTTTGAACACCCCTACGAATTTCTAACGTTGTAGTTTATTGTGCAAAATATTATTAGTATTTAATCGAATGTTCTTATACACGTGGATTTAGAAACTAAATGGAGTTCAATTTTCTTTATAATCCATAAATATTAAGTTGTTATGTTATGTTGATGGGTAGTTAACTAAGTTAACTTAAAATTTTAAAAAGAAAAAGAGTGAACTCTCTTTTATGCTTTTAATTTTTTATTGATATATTTATTTTGATAATATGTGAGTAGGGGTGGTTAACCTCTAATTTCGAGGTTAATAATATAAAGTGCATGTGAAATAAATCACACTAAGTTTGAGCGGAGAGTTTTTAAATTTTTAACAACCATTCATATAAGTTTAAGATATAAAACATTTAATATAAAAATAAAAATATATCGTTGCAAATATAGCAATTAAATTTAAAATAATTAAATATATAGCAACATTTAAAAAAAAATTACAACGGTAGCAAAATTTGTCAAAGTTTATGATTGATAGTGTTAATTATTGATTTAAATTACTCATTTGGCTGTTATGTTAATTGACTGTTGTGTTAATTAATTAGTGTTCTGGGCTAATTATTTGACCCTCGTTTGATGGTGTGTTAATTATTCATTTGATTAGTTGTTAATTATTTGCATTAATGTGTTAATTCTTCATTTGACATCCTGCATTAATTAATTAGAATGGTGGCCTACTTTAATTATTTGGCACCCATTTGGCCTCTTTGGCCTCTTGTTTTAATTATTCTTGTATTAATTATTTTCATGTATTAATTAATTAAATGTATTAATTAATTAATCAGTATCCTACATCATGCTATCATTTATTTGGCATCCATTTGATTACTGTGTTATTTATTTGCATTTTGCATTAATTAATTAGCATGCTGGCATACTTTAATTACTTACACCCATTTGACATTCTATATTCTGTTTGACTTGACACCCATTTGACATTCTATATTCTGTTTGACATTCTATATTGTGAGTTAATTATTTGCATCTGCATTAATTAATTAGTCTCCTTTTAATTATTTGGCGCTCATTTGACATCTCGTGTTAATAATTATTCATTTTGCATTCTGAATTAATTAATTAGTCTGACATCATTAACTGGTCTGCCTTAATTAATTATTTTGCAAATTTTGCATGTCATAATTATTTTTTGCATCATGTTGCCTTCATTAGTTATTTTGCATCATGTTGTCTTAATTAGTTATTTTGCATCATGTTGCCTTAATTAGTTATTTTGCATCATGTTACCTTAATTAGTTATTTTGCATCCTACTGCATTAGTTAATTATTTTGCATCCGACTGCATTGGTTAATTATTTTGCATCTTGGAATCTTGCATATTTTTTCATCATTCTTATATTATCTTTGTATTTATTTTATGTATTTATTTCATCGGTATTATTTTATCTCAACATATTACCTTAAGGTATTTCTCAAATTTCATAATGTTTGTCGTTATTATTATTTATTTTTCAATTTAAATATAAAAGTCTAAGTTGGAGAAAAAATATTATTTTTTTTATGAATTTTATAATTTAAATTCCATGGATACATAAAATTTCTCAATTTGAAATTGAATTAATAGATTGTCTTTAAAATTATAAAGACATTTCATATTTTAATAGTAGTGTTTTCTATGAATTTATTTATTCTTAGATACATGAAGGGCCCGTTTGGTAACGTTCTCGTTTCCTGTTTTTTGTTCCTTGTTCCCTGTTCCTGGTTTCTCGTTCCTTCTTTTTTTAAAACAAGAAACAGAAATGTGTTCGGTAACTGTTTCTATTTCTTGTTTCTTGAAAAATAGAAACAGAAATAGAAAATGTGTTTGATAACTGTTTCTTGTTTCCTGATTTTCTTTGAAATTTTTATTTTATTTTATTCACATTTAATTCAATTAAACACCAAACAAAAATATATGTCCTCCATTAAACATTAAAAAAAATTATCAAACCTAGATAGGAAGGTCTTCTTGTAATTTTATGGAGAACAAGATAAAGATTGAGATCTGAAGAACAGAACCGACGAGAGGAAGACGAAAACCCACGACGAAGAGGAGGACTGAAACCCACGAAAAAGAGGAAGACAAAAACTCAAAGCTAAAACACAGATCTGACAAAAACCTGCAAATTCGGCGAAAACCCACAGCAAAAACATAATTCACGTAAAGAGGAAGAGAAAAACTCAGATCCAGCGAAGAGGAAGGCGTCGTGTAGAGGGAAGACGATGAGGGGCAAAGAGGAAGACGATGAGAGGCGAAGAGAAAGACAACGAAGATGATGAGAGGATGGTTATTTGGAAAAGACGATGGAGATAAGACGAAGAAAAAGAAAACCACGTGGAGAATGGTTATTTGGGGAAGAAGATGGAAATAGGAGGAAGATAAAGGAAATCACAAGAAGAAAATGAAAAAGGAAAATGAAATAGAAAAAGAATTGAAAAGAAGGAAAATGAAACCAATAAAAAGAATTGAGAAAAAAGAAAAGGAAATCAATAAAAAGAATTGAGAAAAAAGAAAAGGAAACCAATGGAAACAATTGAGAAAAAGAAAAAGGAAACCAATCGAAACAATTGAGAAAAAGAAAAAAGAAACCAATAAAAATAATTGAGAAACAGAAACGGGAGAAACTACTTTTTTTTGTTCCCAATAATTCCTTATAAAATGAGAAACGTTTCTACTTTTTTTTTAAAACGAGAAATAGGGAACGTTACCAAACACCCCCGTTTCTTGAAAAATGAAAACAGAAACAGAAAACAGGAAATGAGAACGTTACCAAACTTGCCCGAAATTTCTCATTAGACACCTATGATAGAGATTAAAATATCAAATTTTGATATATTAATATTATTAAGGTGAATAAAAAAATCTTTTAAAACAAAAATAAATTTCATTTTTCTAATGGCTCCTATGCCACCCATAGTTATCCATTTATGCTTAGGTTTCATTTTCTTCAATGTGAATACAAAGATAATATAAGAATGATGCAAAAATATGCAAGATTCCAATATGCAAAATAATTAATTAATGCAGCAGGATGCAAAATAATTAACTAATGCCCTGCAAAATAAGTAATTAAAGCACATAATGCAGGCAGCTTAAAGCAAAATAACTAATTAAGGCAGCATGATGCAAAATAACTAATTAAAGCAGCATGATGCAAAATAACTAAGGCACCAAGATGCAAAAAATAATTATGGCATTCGGATGTAAAATTTGCAAAATAATTAATTAAGGCAATTCATGTTGTCAGTCTAATTAATTAATGCATAATGCCAAATGAATAATCATTAACACGGGATGTCAAATGAGTGACAAATAATTAAAAGGAGACTAATTAATTAAAGCAGATGCAAATAATTAACTCACAATACAAAATGCCAAATGAGTGTCAAATAATTAAAAGAAGACTAATTAATTAATGCAGATGCAAATAATGGATTCCAAGTAATTAAAGTAGGTGAGC
The DNA here is from genome assembly GCA_025688845.1 of Cucumis hystrix. Taxonomy (NCBI): domain Eukaryota; kingdom Viridiplantae; phylum Streptophyta; class Magnoliopsida; order Cucurbitales; family Cucurbitaceae; genus Cucumis; species Cucumis hystrix. Next base: position 12,551,785 of record CM046893.1, read on the forward strand.
ATGCTAATTAATTAATGCAATATGCAGATAAATAATACAGTAGCCAAATGGATGTCAAATAATGATAGCAGGATACATGATGGTGATTAATTAATTAATACATGAGAATAATTAAAACAAGAGGCTAAATGGGTGCCAGCATGCTACTTAATTAATGCATAATGTCAAATGAAGAATTAACACATTGATACAGATGCAAATAATTAACACAGCAACCAAAAAATTAACACAACATGCCAAGCTAATTAATAATCAAATGAATAATTAACATAGAGCCAAATGAATTAACATAAGAGCCAAATGAGTGATTCCAATGAATAATTAACACAGCACCTAAATGGATGTCAAATAATTAACCCAGAACACTAATTAATTAACAACAGCCAAAATGGGAGCCAAATAATTACGGCAGAACCATCAACCATGAAAAAAACAAAAATTCAAGTCGTAGTAATTAAATGGAATTAATTTTTTTTAACAAAATTACCAACGGGTATACCTTAAATCCAGGCAAAAGGCTTCTTTCTTCATCCTATCAATCTCTTTCCAAATCACAAACAAATGAAAAAGTTTTCATTTTTTATATTTCATCATATTTAAAATTACTTTTACTATTTATCTAAAGTAAAACTCATAATTTACTATTTTTCTAAAATAAAACTCATAATTTATTATTTTTCTTTAGAATGCAGAGTTAAAATGTCGACAACAATTCCCCCTCGAAATAACAATGGAGAAACGGAGACTGAAAAACAATGGGCTTTTAGCATTAGGCCTATTAGATTTTCCACTCGGGCTTGTCGGCGGCCCACTAATAGAAAAGAGATTCCTGATAAAAGGAAATTGTATTACATAGCAACCAACTTTCTTAGTTTTTATTACATAGCAACCAATAAGAATATAAACATTTGAAGCACGCAAGCACTATCTTCATTTTTCATCTTTCATCTTTGATTTTCAAGTCTACAACCTGTAAACGCTTGAGTGGAAGAACCAAAACCAAATATACAAAAGTTATCTTCCTTGTCTCGTAGAGGAATTTTAGCTAATTTTTTTAAATTAATATTATTTATTTAATAAAATGTATATGAAATTTAGGAGATTTTATCTAAAAACACAATATCTTAGCCTATTTTATTGAAAAAAATAATTTTAAAAAATAAATTAAGATCTAATACGAAAACTAATTTTA
>CM046893.1:12557862-12593942 GCA_025688845.1 Cucumis hystrix
TGAAATAAAAAAGGTTAAGATTTAATTTTCAAATAATAATAATAAAAAGGTTGAGATCTTAATAGGAAAAAATTTTCATTTTTAAATTCAAAATTCAAAAATAAACTAATACGTTATTTTGAAATAAAAAAGACGAAAAGGTTATTATATTTTAAAATAAAAAGGTTGAGATTTAGCCAAAAAAAAATTAATAAATTTATTACTTTTGAAACAAAAAAATGAATAAAGTTCTTAAAATCTTAAATGAATAAAGTTGTTGATATCTTTTAAATCCTTAGAAACAAAATAATTACAATTGGGAAAGGTGTGTCTTTGGTGGATATTTTGGTATTTTATAAAATATCATGCACGTGCAAAAAATACTATTTGGTAAAATTCAAAAGAAAAAGTGGTTTTGCTATTTTTCAAAATAACCCTTATATTTAAGCGTATCAAATTTATTGTGTAGCCACGTAATTTTAGGTTTTTTTATATTTCGAAAATGCTCTCTATAGTGTAATTCCAAATCCTTTTTATGCCCTTCACGTTTTGATTGATTCTAGTTTTAAATGTGTGTCGGCATGGCCGTCTTCTTCTCTTTTTAGGATCGACTTCAACTGAAACAATTCAAATATGCCCTCCACACCTCATGATACTTCTTCCTTCACTCACACGAACAACGATCAAACAATCTCCTCATGGAGAGTTGAGGAAAACCAAGTAGAAACCCTTAACCCAAACCTTCCACCTTCTTTAGAGGTAGAAGAAGGGGAGGAAACAAAACATTCCTTCCAACAACTAAACAAAAGGACACTTCTAACATGATTGTGAGCCACTAAATCAAATTGAAATTTTAACTGTATATAATTTGACTACAAAGAAATGTTAAGCGTTTATTTTGAATCAAAAGTAAATATGGCTTTAAGTTCGTTCGTATTAAAGACCAATAGAAATCCTTGCAAGAGTGTAAGATATCTTTTGCTTTAAGTATTTAGATATTTCGTAATCTCATCAGTTTGAAAGCACTGCATCATGAGACCCAAATCAACCCAATATAATGCACCCAACGAACATGAATGGCCATTCATTCTCACTTGGATTTCCAAACCATTGAAAAACTGGAAGGGTTTATGATGCTTAAATTGTATGCCCTTCACTTTGGTAGGTGTTACAAATAATTTTGGATCGAAGGTATAATCAACGTAAACACAAGGATGAAAGCAACAAGTTCGATAAATTAATAAGTTTTAGGCAAAACAAAAAAATAAATGAAAAAGCATCATGGGCCCAATTTGGGCTAGTGAGACGGGCTTGACATTTGTAAAAGCCCAAATTAATGTGCTGGCCTCGACCGAAACAACTAATAAGGCATGTCCCACGTATACTGGCCTCGGCCCAAATATATGGAATAACAAAGGATATAGCAGCAACGGTTTTAGGAATTATTTTGAAAAATAACCTAACACACTTTTTCTTTTTCTTCGTACCAAATGACATTTTTTGCATAGTATTTTATAAAATACCAAAATACTCACATTTTCCCAATTGTAATTATTTGGTCTCTACATTGTAACTAATTTGTGTAATGCATTTATGAACTTTTAATTATTTTCCTTCATGGTAAAGATATTGCAATTCACATCATAACTTCTTCCTAATATCTCGGGTCTCAACTTTATTCAATCTTACTAATTTCAAAATAGAGAAATTTACATAAATACAAAAAAAAAATATTTATATCATATAGATAAAAAAAATGGATAGCTTTGATTAAAATTTTGTTATGGATCGTAAATAGTTTGTCAATTCTTCTATTTTTAAAAATTCCCTCAAAATAATCCCATTAAATTTCAATTTCAAAATAACGTTAAAGGGTGCTCAAATGAACAAAATTGTTAATTATTTTTCAAAATTGCAAAATTTCAAGAATCGATTTTATTGAATTTCAAGATGTTAATTTTGTTATTTTTCAAAATAGGAGAATCTAACTTGCTATTTTATCTTAATTTTAGATTAATTGTATATTAAGATAACCAAATTATTGATTGAAAAATCTCAACTATTAATTATATTTTAAAATAACCTTAATTAAAATTTAAATTAAACAATTATTATTTTTCAAAGTTAGATTAATTTAAAAATTATTATTTTTCAAAATTCGAGAATCTAACTTGTTTGCTATTTTATCTCATTATTTTGAAATTGGGAGAATCTCAACGATTAATTTTATTGGAGAATCTCAACGATTCATTTCAAAACGCAATACTTTTAGTTGTTATTGTTCACACGAGATTTCAAAGAAATCTATTTCATGGAATTGAACTTTGATATATTTATGAATATTGTGAATACAATCTCTAGTATTTACTCCTTTGATGCTTTCTCTCGAATACAAGTTAAAAACTTAGAATTTCTTGATCTTTGGTCTTTAGGATGTTGAAGTTATCTCCTAAGTCTTCAATCTTTTTAGAAGATGATGATCTCAAAGTTGATAAGATTGCAGATCTTGGGAGCTATATAAAAGTTTGAGTCTTCAATTCTTCAGTACTTCCGGAGCTTCAATTCTTCTTTCAACCAAAAGACCTCCTTCAATGAGTGGCAAATGTCTCTATTTATAGAGAAATTTCTTGGGCTTTAGGTGGGCTTGGGCTTGGGCCCATTTGCTTGTTGGACTTGAGCTTGGACTTGGGCCCATTTTCTTAGTGGATTCGGGCCTCTTTGTTTAGCCCGATTTTTTATCAAGGGCTTTCATTGGGTTGGATATGAGAAAACTTAGACTACCCAAAATCCAATCAAAAATATAATCATCACAATGTTCGTTAGACAGACCGTAAATATTTACCAGTTTGTTATATTTATGAAAATTTTCCTAAAATATATATAACAAAAAATTAAAACTATTTACAAAAACATAACAAAATCTAGCAAATTCTCCTTAGCACATTTTAGTTTTTATTTTCTTTTATATTTGTGAAATTGACAAAAACAATTAGAAAAAAACTTCTCATATTTTTTACATATTCTGAATATGACATAATTATTTATATCAGAGCGCTATCAAAGAGCTATCGACTTTTAAATTTTTTACTTTTGCAATTTAGAAAATATAGTGACATATGCCCTATTATCATAAGGTTTTTTGCTATTTTTTGCGAGCACACCTTTATATTTTAGAAATAGTTTAAATTCTTTTTCTATTTATAAGAATTCTCCTAAAATTAATTCTCTCTCCCAATTAATTCTATGAACCTCCTCATCCAATCAACGTCAACTCTCTCTTCACCAACTCCCCCTTTTCCAATAATTATAATTTAACTTATAATTAATCATTACTTTCCACCTTTAATCAAATTTCCTAATTAAATATACATATCCATATACATATATACTTAATTAATTTTAATTTCACCAAATCCAATTAAACTTCAAATTCAAAAAAATTAACACTAATGGTGCATTTGAGGGAAGGGTTGGATTATGGAAGGGTGGTTATGATAAAACTAGTTTTATGATAAGATGTGTTTGAGGGAATAGTTATGTGAGTAGAGTTATGATAGTATTATGATAAGATGTGTTTGGAGGAAGGGTTATGTGGGTAGTGTTATGATTGGGTTATGATAAGATGTGTTTGGGGAAGAGTTATGTTGGTAGTGATTTGATAGATTTATTTTTTAATTAATTTTTTTTATCAAATTCATATTTAAAATCCAATAGTCAAAGTGAATAATTTTTTTTTTACCAAATGATCAGGCGTTCCCTGAAGTAATTGACTTAATTTGTGGATTGGTAACGTCCATATTGAACATGTTGTCGTTAGTTGTGACGTTTGATTACAATTGTCAAATAATTTCAATTTTTTTTGTGACGCAGCACGTAAAAGCGGAATAAGGAGTGCAAATATATATATTAAATTATGTCGCATTAATTTTACTATATGAATAATTGGAACAAAAAACACAGAACATCAATATTATTACAAAACATCAATAAGAAAAAGTTAACAGGTAGAATCATAAAAAACATTAATAATAGTTTATGCAAGTAAAAGAAACAATCAACTCGCGCCTCATAGAATCACCGTGCAGTAGTCAAGCTTCTCGTTATCTGACAATTCGAGAAAACCCTTCATGTCCACAAAATTGTTAATCAGTATTCGAATTGATTGTGCCCTTTCTAACCTACTAAGCTCAGGTATGGCAAGCAATGCTCGAACGACCTCTTTATGGACTCTGCTTTCATCATCGAGTGCCAACTGCAGCCACTCTGCAATGAGCCTCAGCTGGTCGGTTTGACATGTCCTGGCATCCTTAATGTCATCAACTGTATCTGAATTCTGCCCTCTCCTCTTTCGCTTTGAGCCGCTCGAGCACGTTCTACAATCGCTTCCTTGACTAGGTCGTGTGATGTCATTGGGGGACATGTTAAACCCATGGCTGGACATAGAAGAAATTTTCATATCATTGAGATCCACCCTAGCAAATTCTTCGAACTTGTTAGGAACGTTCGATCCGACGTCAGCAAATGTCTCCACACGAGCTCCTGTTGCTCTATCTTTCTCGAATACATACGACAACTCGTCGTAATATGGGAATGGCTTATTCAGCAAGCCCTTAGTTGCAGGATGGCTCTGCATAGGAAAGAAAAATCAAATATTAGACTTGTTTCATATTGAAGTAAAAATTATATCAGTGTACAATTCTACTTTTCACATACCCTGACCCAATTGTCAAACAATTCCTTCTCAGCAAGGATGCACTTCGCATCGTCATTCCAACCAAACCCGCTGTAGGATGGGTCACACATTTCTGTGATTGCCTGGTATGATCGCTTCAACGTCTTTATGCGACAGTCAATAACTGTAGTCGCATGGACATTTCATCCCGACAACTTCACCGCCATCATTCAAAGAAGTTGTACCAGATACCCCGATCTGAACGTGCCATTGTCTAACTTCCACCACCAGCAGACACCAACTCCACCGTACACTCCACGAGGGTTTCCTCCTCCTCCTTTGTCCACACATGCTTAGGTGCACGTGACGAGCTTGTCATACTGACAATTGAAATGACGGCATAAAAATCAGTAACGATAGCGTCTATTGCGTGAAGGGAGACAGTTCCATTCATGTTGTTCATGGTGAAGGAAGCTCACAACGGCTCCCTTCTCAACACATAGCTCTTTTTTATCGCATAGCTAGAACACCTTACTCAGCTTGCATCGCAATACTTAACGTCACCAAATATCATCGCGTGCAGTCTTAACGCAACCAATTTCTGTCCCGTGCGGTCTTAACACATAGTTTTAAGACACTATCAGGGACTCACAGTGGGTGTTTACTTGGTCCGGGTAAGGACCAAATATAAGTTTTTAAAAATATAATAATAGTAAATAACGAATTTGCTTCCTAATTTTCTACCTATTAAGTTGAGATTCCAAAATTTTAGCATATGAATTAAATACTAAGATTATAAATCTTATTTCTTTAATTAATATTCTTAAATTGTATGGATATTCATTAATATTGATTTATTTTGGTTTTGCTTCACATATTTTTCATTTTTATTTATTTATTATTAGAAGGAGGGAATAAGAAAAATTCAACTTATTATTAGAATAATTAGACTTGTGTTTTACGAACTTTTTTAAAAAATAGTTATGGAGTCATAAAAGAAAAACACCTAAAATTCAACGCTTACAATGACGAGAAAAACAATTATATGATGAAAAATTAGAATTCCAAAAAATTGTAAAATAGATATTGAAGCTTAAACCTTTGAATGGATGGTTAATAGTAGAGAAGAGTTGATTGGATTTAATAAGGTGGAAAGGATAGAAAAGCAATTTAACATGTTAAATTTTGTTTGTTTACCTCACTTTCATTATCAAGTGTTCCAAAAGAATAAGTTCTTAAATAAGTGGCCATTCCAAACATAAAGTTTGAGGGGATCATTTTTGTCAATTTTCCTAAATGTCTATAGTTTTGTAGAATAGATTGGTTTTTAACCCTATTAGTTTAAGGATTGGTAGCAGTCACCTCTACGCATCTAGAAACTGCCTAATCAAAATTCGTCACAGCGTACCCTTTTTCTTCTATGCAACTGGTGTAGACTGCAAAATGATAAGTATAGTTAATGATACGCTCAAATATTATTATTTTTATTATTATATTTTTACTATGAATAATAGTAAAAGGAATATTTTTTTTTGGACTTGATAATCCTAAATAGAAACGAAGAAGAGATAAATGGTTAAATATAGAATTATATGATGGAAGAAAAAGCAAGAGATGGAGGAGGTGGTCAAGATTCTTACTTCATATGGTGGAAACAGCAACCATAAAGAAAAGAGAATCTTCATCTTTGTCTAAATAGAAATTGAAAAATTATTGGTCCTCGTCGACTAAACACTTCAACTTTTAATGGAATTGATAGAAAATACAAAAGTCAGTGACACTTTGATTACTACCAATAAGTGAATTTTTTTATATATTAAAGAAATGGGTAAACAAAAAGTAACTAATTACAAAAGTAGCCAATAATGAGTTTTGATTCTTTTTTTTTCAAAAAAATTCAAAACCACAAGCATATTTTTCTATCAATTAAGTTAAAAGAAATAACTATTTTTATTTAAGTTTCTTTTAAAAGAAATAGAACTGATCTTTGTAGAAAATAATATTAACACGGCTAACATTCAATATCATTTATTCAAAAATTTGGATGAAGCCTGAAATATACCTATTTTTAGCAATCCACGAGGCATGCCAATAAAATGTCATTTAACATTTTTATAATATGATTTTTTTACTATATAGAAAAAAATGTGTAGCATTGTATTAGAAGTAGCATATATTACATATAATTGTTTGTCTTCATTAAATTTTAGGAGACCCTTCAAAAAATAATGTAAAAATGAAACAATAAGTACAATGATTGACAAAGGATTTTTATAAAAAGTTCCAACACAACTTCAAACACTTCAAATTACAACATATTTGGAAGTACATAAAACCACACAAACAAATTAACATGGAATTTTTTATTTCACTTTCGAACTTTTGTTATACTATTAATCACACACTTTCAAACATTTTTTATACTATTAAAATTGATTAATACAGTTTCCAAATGCCTTTAAAAAAATATTTTTTTAAAAAAAAGAAATTAACCATTTTCAAATTACCTCATATTTTACAAACATTTTAAGTTTTTAACTTTCTGTTTTGCATCATCACATAGTCAAATCAACATAACAATCTTGCGATGCACACATGGTGGCTTACTCACTTTAGTTACCCAATCCTCACTCCTAACACTCATTCTTTTCTTATGATTTTGAAGAAGAAAAAATGAGAACAAGCATAGATTGACTAGAGTGGATATCAAACAACTAAAATGAGTATCTAGTAGTTAGAGTGTATCAAATAGGTAGAGTATCGAGTTATTGTGATTACAAAATTTAAAAAAAAAAAAAAAACTACAATAATCTTTCAAAACCTTGACTTTCCTACAAAAATTGCTCGTTAGAAAAAACTCATCATGAACGTCAATTACAAATTAAGCAATTAAATTCAAAGTATTAGTCTATATAACATATTTTTAAAAGATTTAAATATAGCAAAATATGTCCGTTTATCAATTATAAAAGTCTATTAGTAAAATACCATATTGTAAATATTAGTCTATCAGTGATAAATTATAATAATATCAACAATAAAAGTCGGATAAATTTCATAATATTTACATTTTTGTAAAAAAAAATATTGCTACGCACGTTATTATTACCTATAAAAATGCAACCCATTATAATTACCCCTTTTCTTCCGCAAGGGGAATTCCGAGAAAGGCCCTAAAGAGGCATCAATCAAATCAAAAAGTGAAAGTAGATATACCGAGGTGAATGCGAAATAACGTAGGCATGTCAACAAGCCAAGATTCTTCTCAGTTCTATTGAAATGCACTGATGTTTTGGACTCACAAACTGAGATGGCCTTTGCTTGTTATAGCACAGAAAGAAAACCATTGGCAGATCAAAACCAACAGGTTTTTTTTTTTCTTTTCCTTTAAACTGTATAACAATGGTTGTAAAAATCAACAAGAGTTCACAATTGGAGCCGAGAACATCAAAAGTAGCACCTCTACCAAGTTTTCTGTACACAGACAAAAACAAAACAAAAAACAAAAAACAAAAAACAAAATAAAACCATATCAAGAAAGTGAGTACTCGCAGTCCAGCAAGCGTGAGAGGATCTCTTCGCAGCTTGGCCGTTCATTTGGTTCTGCCCAACAATCTGCAATCCATAAGTAATTCATTTGTTCAATATTAGCTTAACCAAACATAGAACCAATTGTTTCAAGATATCATGAATATTCCAATTGCCAATATAAGTTTTGATCAACCTGATATAAGCCTGCCAAGTGGGCCTTCGGGAATCTCGAGGCGGGACCCCTCAGTGCCAACAGCATAAACTACCTGGAAGCCGCAAGAGTACCAATTAACCTCATTGGAATAAAATGGAATAACCTCCCTCATTGGAATAAATTGAAATAAAAACGTATCGCACTTCAACATACCCGCTCCGGTGGGACACCCTCCCATGGTCTGTTTAGTGTGCATAGCTCCCACATAATGACCCCCAGGCTGAAGATATCACACTTTTCAGTGAAGGGCTCGTTTCGAAAGAGCTCAGGAGCCATCCATTCTGGAGTTCCTGCAGATGGAGACCCTCTAGCTGGAGCATCTGTCAATATTCTTGAAAGCCCAAAATCGCATATCTTAACGGTCCAATGCTTGTTCACTAGGCAATTTGCACTTTTTAGGTCTCGATGAGCTATTTTCATTCGGTGTATGCACATCAAACCCCTTCAATATCCCATCAAAATATTCAGTTAGTAAAATGCATTGTATTCTTCACGACACCATTTATTAGGTCATTTCAGGTAAACTACTAAATGCACTATTGCAAAATCATCTGGGAAATATTAATCAGCAACGTGAATTGAACACTTCATTAGAATCTTATCTCTCCTTCGCCCTTTAACTACTAAAGGACTATCCAGAAACAGGTCCAAAGAAAATGTATCAAAAAATTTCGAAGTCTGTTTTCTTTTTCCCCTAAATCCATCCTAATAATAGTGGACAAGCACATAGTTAACTAAAAATGATTTCCTAAATAGTAAACCCCAATTGTAAAGGAAAATTTTAGATTCTAACTTCTAAGCACTAGCATAGTGGCAAGCTAGCTTCTTTCCTATCTTATGGCTCAAGAGAAACAATAGGGCGTTTAGAGAGGTGGAGAGGTCTGTGAAGAGATTTGAAAGGTAGTGAGGTTCAATGCCTGCCTCCTTGTGGGCTTCGAATCACTATGCTTTTTTGTAAAAAAAATGACCTAAGTTTGATTTCGTTAGATTTAAGTTCCTTTTTGTAGCTTTTCTGGGTCTCCATTTTTATTGGGTTTCTTTTCTTGTATGCCCTTGTATATTCTTTCTTTTATATCAATCAAAGCTCAGTTTATTAAAAACAAAAAAACAAAACAAAACAAAAATAACAAATAAAGAGAAAACAAAAAACAAAAAAACAAAACAAAACGTTGCACTAATTATCCCAGGTTGGTTTAGTTCTATTATCCCTCCAAACCCCCTAAGCTTTCAAATTGCGAGACGAGTCAGAAATCGTGCCTACTTCCAGAAGTGGAAGACAATTCCAAATCTATACCAAATCCCATGACACATCAAACAATAGTGTACGAAGTCGAGGGGAAAAAGATACCCCTCATTCAATAGGATCAACAAGGAGAGTATGTGATGTTTCGTGACTGAGCAAAGCATACCTGCATATGTCACGCAACATCTTCAGTCTTCTCCGCCAGCTAAGTTTTTTTTTCTGACCACTCAAATGAATCAAGGAATACAAGGAACCCATTTCCATGTATTCGGTGATCATTGATAAGCGCGGCGGCTTTGTGCATGCCCCCAGAAATAGTATAACTGCAGCAAATATAAGCCCCATTAGTCTAGTCAGACTTCGAATTTTAAAACTATAGCATACAAACCAGAAAGAGAAAATTAATAAGGTCAAAAAACAAAATTGGAATAAGGTACGCTGGTACAAGCAATCTTATAGGAAGAAAAATACTACAATCCAATTTGAAGGAGAGAGAAGTACCATTAGGATGTCGGAGACGGCTAGCAACGAAAGAATCCCATGCACAAACACAAAGAGAATGGACTAAGATAAAAGTCAATGGGAGATAAATTAAACTTTAAAAATAATAAATTGCAAAATAGTGCATCAAGAAAAGATACCTAAGAATTGATATCTCATTACAGAAGTCCTCAATGTTCTCAGGAGTTAAATCTTGTTCTAGGAAAACTTTGATTGCGACATCTGTTCCATTCCAAATGCCACGGAAAACTTCTCCAAAAAACCCTGGATAGAAACACACCAAAAGGCCTCTCAATAAAAGAAAGAGAAAATCCTTCAGGCAAGAAATTCTCAAAGAACCTAACTGTGACATTTGATTCAGATTAGGCAATGGTAAGTGGCATTCCCACAAAATTGGAATTTTAGCCAACGACATGCTCTAAAATATAAACATCCTCACCAATTCCAATACGGATACCAACTGTCAGTTCTGAGTAATCGATGTTCCACTCTGGGTAAGGTAATAGTGGTTTGTCATTCAAGGAGAAAGATTCAAGAACTTTAGTCCATTTAAAGGTTAATTCATCATTCCCGTATGCTGAATGCCCAATTCCATCAGAGGTTTGACCCCTGTACACGTGAGGCGATGATGGTAATGATATTGCTCTTTGAGAACCCACTTGATCCTGAGAAAAACAAAAGAAAGAAAAGACCATTCATAATAAATTCCCTTTGTTTTTAACCATTCAAGTAACTAACATACTTCATCATGATCACACAAAAGGACAGGATGAAAATTTCATAACAAGAATCACCCTCTAATATATCCCCCCGATGCATAAATCTTATCCTCTCTTTACATGATTCATTGTCATTGATTCTAAATCATTCAACCTCCCTTCAGTGATGTACAAGTATTTTTCCTATGAAATAGTAATAATTTGATAAGTTCTTACAAACTGGAATCCAACAAATAGTGTTTTGATGATGAAATGGTGAAGGTAAGGAGAAAGGAGAAAATGTCAAACTCAAACAGTTTTTTTCATTCTCAGTACGCAAGCCCATGATTATTCTTCACACACAACCCCTCCCACCCCCCCCACTCCCCCCCCCCCCCCCCCCTAGTATATAGGCGGAATTGATAGGAGGCTCATCATAATACAATACAAATAAATCACGTTAGCAATTATCATCCATGCCTAAAAAATTCCCTCATAATTTTGTGCTCATCGGACTCAAATTAAGAATTATCATTAGCATTTAATAGCTGGACCAAGTTGAGACCTTTCATATCCTAAGTTTGAAATAGGGAGGGGTTCCAAACAGATTCCATGTGAGTCGGGCTTTTTATCACTATGGAAGAGATCGTGGTTAGTTTACACCAATTACAAACTCAATACGCACTTCTCTTTTAAGTTGATGAAGAAAACAATAATAACAGGGGCATGGTTGCAGAGTGCACTCAGATTTTTTTAACCTCCCCCCAGTCTACCCTCCAGGGAAAAAATTGCCCTCCAAATAAGTACAGATGCAGAACAAAGATGAAATTTCCAGGCGATGCAAGAAAGCAATATGATGATGAACATAAAGTCAGTCCTCCATTACCAGGACAAATGAAACCTACATTTCTCCGAACATCTGAACTACTATTTCTTTCATTTGAAGGATGGGAGAACGACCTGTCATCTTCTTGTCCTCTCAAAAGACGATTTTGCTTCAGTGTTTCATTCATTGCTCGTACAGCCCTGAAATTGTTAATTGTGCCGTTTAATGATAAAATAACAATCATAAAACAACATACTCACAATTACCGCATTGAGAACATGGGTGCAACTAAACAAACAAACAAGGCACTCGCCCAATAATATATCGAGCGTATAGTATAACAATAGTTAATTTGAGTGGAAAACTCTTCTGTCATTCTTTCTCAAGAAAAATAATTGGTTCAATAAAAAGTAGAAAATAAAAAGGTTAAGTGGAAGACTAACAAGCAAGGACTTGATAAAATCAGATTTCAACAATATAATTTTAGTGGTGTATGCAAAAATCCTTGATATAAAAAAACAAATAATGGCCCAACAAGGTTCCATCTTAAAATCAATGGGCACTAAGAGAAGTAGTCCATATATCTTTTAAAGATTGTGAGGTCTCCTCATCTTTTTAATACGGAATCCTCAACTGCCCCTTTAAGACGGTACCTATTATGTTCATCAGTATTGGGTCAGATCCCAATTTTTTTCTGGTTGGACCAAATTCCTGTTTGGGCTTCAGTCTCTTGATAGCACATCAGATAAGCACATCGATTATGAAGGAGTACTTTATAAGCCTTTCAAAGATTGTGCTGCTAATCTTTTCAAGGTGGGATCCTCAACCAAAAAGAAAAAAGGAAAGAAAAAACAGTTTTGTCCAACCCAACATACATATAAAGGCAGAAATGGAAAGGTTGACTACCATTCATAGAGAAACGAAGAAATTAACCTCACGATATCATCACCAATCTCTGGAGTAATGCTGATGCTCCTTCTTCTTAATCGACGTGCTTCTGAAGTTGAAGTTGAAGCACCATCTGATCTGTAGCTAAATAAAAAAGGAAGAAATACAGTTCTCATGAATAAATAACACGATAACAGGAAAAACATTTTGATTCTCAGCGCATAGTTACAGTTGCTATTCTATTTTTGTAGTTCAATATCTTTAAGGACAACTCCAAAGTTTTAGTTCTAGTCCATGTCCAAGGTCAAAAACAATCTGATAAGACACTGATATAGTGTCTTTACTTTATTGAAGGACCACGATTACAGAAACTCACAATCAACCAACAATTCGGGAATCCTAATTCAACCAAAACAGAAAATAAACAAACCTAACAGAAACGATAAATCTGACCCTCTGCTTCCCCTCTCTCTCAAGGAGTAATGCAGCCCAATGTCTTCTTTCAGAAAAGATGCCCTTCTAACTAACTGCAAATCCTACCAGAATGGTCCTCTTTTTTCTCCTCTCTTTCTTCCTTCTCCCATGCCTCCTTCTCACATGCCGTTTTATTTTTATTTCTTCTATTATATGTAAAAAGTAGTGGAGGTCTAACACAATCTCAACGCATAGTTATGAACACTCCACAAGATAACTACACATTTTGCAACTATTTTTCCTTAAATAATAAAATGCCAAACTACAGGATGCTAGAAATTTATGTGATTGGTGTTTTCTTATCTCTATCAATCCATATTTTGTAAAGAAAATGTCTTAGAAATAAGCCACAGCATTGCTATTCTATATCAATAGAATCATGCCTGATGCCACAATATGTGAACATGTCTTCCTTCCAAACCAAAATCAGGTATATGTGGTCCGCTACATGATAGTATAAAATTAGGATAAGTGATAACCCACTAATAATGAAGATAGAATAAACCTTGAAGTAGAGACATCGTCAGAAAAATCTCTGAAGGCTTTCCTATCCCCACTAAGCATAGACCGGCCACGTGCCCGAAATGAAGGATGCTCTGGACTGCAGAACGAAAGGCAATTGAAAACATAACTGAATTAATATAACAGAAGACTATTTCCTCAAAATATACAAGCTCATTTTCACAAGAGATCATAAAGGAATACTATCAGAAACCAAATATTTTAGAGATGACTATTTTTATAATATATACATAGGAAACAAAACATAATGATCAATGAAATGGAATTCAAAAAAGTACCTACATCAAATAACGAGGGTTTATAAACAATCATTACAAAAAGGAAGACAATTTGCTCCAAGTGCCAAAAGATGGAATTACAGAAATTCACGCTTCAAAGCTAATTTCAATATCTTAATCGGCCAAAGGGAGGGATAAAAAACTAAAAAATCCTCCTTGTTTTCCCTCCAAAGGTATTTGAGTATAAACCATGAAATTTCATCATACTAAAACTACATGGTCTTATTTGCCTTCAGCCATATCCATCAACTCTTCTACAAAACCTAAATTTACAAGCTTATGACCATAATGTCAGGTGAACTGACATTAATTGTTAAATTACCCAGAAAGGGCCTGAGAACAACATACATAAAAAGATAACATTATCGATCATTGTAAACCTCTTGCTAGGGTTGCCAAAAAATATATATGATTAACAGAATTTATTTGAATGGAGAAAATAAAATTCTAACACCATAAAACGATGGCCACATTATCCAAGAACAAGAATTCAAGAAAGACCTTGAACTAGCAGTCCGCTGTTCAGCAATATCCTTTCTCCGACTACGTCGCCAAAATGCATTTGCAATGTTAGGTTCACTATGTGATAAACTGAGAGATTTGAAAATAAGATACAATAACAGAAATCTCAGTGTATTTCTTGCATCTTTGCATCAGAAAGAGATTTTTGAGAAAAAACATGAGAGACAATTCAGTAGAAGTAATCAAGAAATAAATGGTTTTGTTAACTAAAGTTGCTTGGGACTGCTTATTGGAACAGCTTATTACCTCAGTTTCCTGTCAAGTGCTGTACTTGATCGCAACATCATGTTGCGCAATGAATTACCATGTGCATTTGAAGCTGCATCAAATTTTCTGTGGAATTGGAGGCTCTCATCTTTCTCGACACTGTCACAAAAAGGAATCTAGCTCAACAAGGTACAATAAAACACATACATAAACCTAAAACTTTAAATTTTGAGGAACTAGAGGTTTAACTTTTGTGCAACATCCCACCTGTCAGGATCAACTCTTTCTGAGAAACCATAAAGAGGACTATTAGGTTCTAGTGGTGAATCACAGGAGTCGTTTTCTGCAGAATCGCTTTCACCAGCAGCAGAAATATGGGTCATAAAAATGGCCTTAGTTGACCGAGGTAACAACTGGCCAGGAAACCGCATCAGATCAACAACTAGTTCAACAGAATTCAACACAACTGTCACAGACATATGCTTGTATGAATCTACACACCCAGTAGCCCCCTCATTTGGCAAGCCCTGAACAAAATAAAAACGTTAATGAGGAATTGTCGGGATGGCATTTGACAAAGAAAACAACTATTCTATCGTCAGTTGCGAAAGAAAAAAGTAATCGATAATTCACAAATAGATAAAGGGGAGTTTACAGGAAGGAACAACCTACTTCAATAAATAAAACCAAGTTTAGAGCTTACCACCATGAGCCGGCTTTCAAGCCCTACGGTGTCTGCCAGAACCTTAAATAAGATAGCTCTAGGACGACAAGAACCAAATTTTATTTGTCCAAGCAATTGAATGCCTCTATCCTCGAACAAGTGTGAGGTTTCTTCAAGAGCACCTTTTGCTGGACTTTCTAAAATTGGTCGTTTATAGAAATCAGAAACCT
Source organism: Cucumis hystrix (assembly GCA_025688845.1). Lineage (NCBI taxonomy): Eukaryota > Viridiplantae > Streptophyta > Magnoliopsida > Cucurbitales > Cucurbitaceae > Cucumis > Cucumis hystrix. Next base: position 12,573,312 of record CM046893.1, read on the forward strand.
GAAAAGGTGGAGTAAGAAAGAGGAATAGATACCCTGTGAGCAATAGAAAAAGAAATATATACACAAAATTTCACAAATGCCTAAAGCAAAGGTTGACGGCATAAACTTGTGCAAGGAATTAAATTTCCGACGCTCTATACAATCTATCTTAATGGCCACTACAAACAGTTTGTTAAACAAACTAGGATACTGTTACAGAAAGAGTATTCTACATCTAGAAGTTTACAACTGGCAGTGTAGCAATTTAGAAAACCTACGCTGGTTAACCCAAAGAAGGCTAAGTAACAAATGGTCTCTAACTGGGTAAAATACTAGCCACAAAAATTGAATAATTATCCATGACGCTACAAGATCAACTTCAGTTTGAAGGCACGTGAATACCAATTAACAATATTTCTTTTCTCCATGTCAATGAGTTGGCGTATAAAGTTGAGAGGATTGAAGCCTCTAGTTCAGATGCTTATATTATTTTGAGGGGGGAAGAACAAAAAATGGAGGTTCAGAACTTGACACTAAAATAGTTAGGTATCTAGTTCAGATCTTTCCTTTCATTAGCATTCTCAGATAGCTCATTGTATATGATATTAACATCTGAAACACCATACCTAATATATGAAGGGAAATGCAGTGAAATTCAATGGAGAAACAGTTGGAGATTTTCAATAAGGGGTATTAGCAAGAAATATGACTACTAAGATGCTCCTCACCAGTCCAGCAATCTTCTTGATAATTGCAGCTGGATTTGAATTCAATCCTTTAACCAGTGTCAAGATCAGTTGCTTCAGCATAGAAAGCTTTTTATCTTTCTCTGTCTCCACAAGAATAACATCATTCCTGTAACCTTCCGCCTCCAAAGCACGAAGCTCGTCCAGGGAAGGAATGCTGTGAAACCGCTCTTTTAGCCTTTTATCCTGTGCATAGATGATTATGGAATTGGTTTAAGTTCTAGTTTGTAGAACCAAGTTACAAGGAAAAAATTATGAACAAAAATGCCGCCAGTCGCCAAAAAAACTGCATTAAAATTATCAGTGAAAATGTACTACATTAAATTAATGAACATATAAACAAGGAAACATGATGCAGGATCCATAAAAACCGACAAAGCTCATGAAGTTTCTCCACGGAAAGAGAACCTAAATGGTAGAAGTTATTTTAATGGAAAGAACGGCATACCAGAATAACAGAATAGAACCCATCTGGAATAGGTTCACAAAGCATTCCAGTACGCCTGAGAATTTGAGATGCTCTCTGAGGCGAGAACAACACATCTTGGTCAGAATTGATGATCTCTTCCTTTTCATTTACAATATCTTCCCGAGGGCCCAAAGAAACAGATCCAAATTTCTCCTCAAAATCAGAAGACCACCAAGAAGAAGCATGGGATGGGGCTTGCTCTGATGGTGCAACATCATCTCGCTGATCCTCCATGCCTTAAAATGTTTAGAATATAAAACCATTTCACCAAGTAGTTTCTATTTCTACCCCCATATAAGGTGCAATCGAACTTACATACTCCACAGTCAACAAAAACCACTGAAAAAACCCTTTAAGGTTTCCTCAATATCTTCAAGCTGGATGGCATAATACCCAAGAAACAGGAACGTCAAAACGATTGGGCATAAGCACTAATAATGAGAACAAACAAAAAGCGAAAAAAGAAAAAAAAAACGAAAGAAAGGACATTAACAAAGTCATGCTTACACAAGGAAACAAAGCAGAAATCAGAGACCCCAGTAAACAAAAACAAAAAACAAGACCCACAAATACAATAAAAGCTAAATCATCATCATCATTATCATAATCAAGATCAAAATATGACATCCCATATACAAAAACAGCGATAACCCAGAGAAAAAGAAAAAGCCGTTTGAGAAAATGCGCAAAAGAAAGGAATTAAAGAGAAATTACAGACCTGAAGAAGTATGAAAAGGGAGGAAGAATGAGGAGAGAAGTAAAGTAGGGGAATAATGGGGGAAGGGGGATCGGAGGGAATTGAGAATGAATCTTGAAGAAGATGAGGATTTGATTTGATAGAAAGCGATGGAGTGAGATTGAGAATCACGTGCAATGGAAATGGAAATGGAAATGGAAATGGAAGAAGGAAGAAGGAAGAAGGAAGAAGAAAGGTAAAGAAGGGTTTGGGTTCTGAATTTTTTCTCCGGGACGCCTCTCTCCGACAGCCAGCTGGCGAACGGGGTGGCTTACCAACATCCACACCTTCCTCCGCGTGAACCCTTTTAATTCCCTCTTCCCCCTCTTCTCATTTCCTTTTTTATAAAAATCGTTTTTACTTCTAAACTTTTCTCAATATATTAATTTACCCTCTAACTTTGATCATACTAATCTACATGTCTTTGGTTTCACATCTTTTTTAGAGTTAAAGAGTAATGGGTTATTATTGTATTAGAAAATAATAGAAGGAATTGACCTGAAAACAAAGTAAGAAATGTAATTTATCATAAATAATAAGGTAGTAAACCTCACCTTTTAAATTGTTGGATTTCACCTCAACTCAATTTAATTTGGATGTCAACCGTTCCCGATTATAAAAGATTATATTTAGTCTCTAATTACTTTATTGTTTAATTTATACAAAGAATTTGATTCAATGTTAAAGTGTATTGATTAAATTGATACATATTTTAAAGTGTAGTAAATAAATTGTTATGAAAATAAAAAAACATGGACTAAATTATTACAAACAAAAGTTTAAGAGTTAAATTGTTACTTCTTGAAATTGCCAATTGATCTAAGAGCAGTGTGGTTTGTGATGTCATGTCTTCAAGCCACTGCAACATTGTTTACTCTCCATTTAATATTGAATTTTCACTTGTTAGGAAAGGTCTTCCATTTTCGAATTCATAAGTGAAGGTGAATGTTGAATGATATATAACTAAAATTGGTACCGTCTCTAAAACTTTTGTTATTATGTTTAATAAATGTAGAACGTATATGCCAAGTTACTAAATTTTTAATTTTGGGTTTAATAGTTTTAAGGACCTCCAATTTGTCTATAATGAATTTCTTGATCTATTAAACTTCATCTTAATTTAAAAAATATATTAAACAATAATTTGTAAGATTTATTAACTTATTATTATATACTTAGATTTTAAAAAAAATATATATCAAACCGAAAAAATATTTACAAGGCATAAAACAATTTTGAAAACAGAAAAAGTCCATAGTGGAAAATACCAAAAATTGGTCACACGCACATATGTAATTATTTTTCTAAACAATCATGATACACAATGATGTAGGAAATGATACACGATCACATATCAAATCTAAACGATCTTGATTTAAGATCGTGTGCCAAGATCTTTTTTATTTTGTACATGATCTTGGTTTAGATTTGGTACACGATCGTGCACCCAAATCTAAACAATCATGTACCAATATTTCAACGATTTTTTTCAAGATCGTATCTTTATATTTGGTACACGTTCTTGTAGATTCTTTTATATTTTGGTACATGATCTTGTATATTTGGTACATGATTGTGTACCCAAATCTAAACAATCGTGTACCAATATTCTAAAGATTTTTGTTTAATATCTTTTATATTTAGAACACGAACTTGTTTCAATATCGTTTCGATTTGGTACACAATCATATACCCAAATCTAAATGATCGGGTGCCAATATTCCAACGTTTTTTGCTCAAGATCGTGTACCAAGATCTTTTATATTTGGTACACAATCTTGTAGCAATATCCTTTAAATTTGGTACACGATCGTGTACCAAAATCTAAACGATCGTGTACCAATATCCCAACGATTTTTACTCAATATCGTGTACCAAAATCTTTTATATTTGTTACACGATCTTGAACCAAATAACACTTTGAGAAAAAAAAAATATAAGATTAATGATTGATTGAAAACAAAAGTCATGATTTCAAAAAAAAAATTGCAAAAGTAGAAGAGAAGAAAGAAGATGGAAAGGAATAAGGAAGAAATCAAAGCCACACAAGATTTAAAAACAGCAAGGGCAAACCTTGAATATTTAAAAAAATGGCTGGCTTCATGTACTTTTAGATTTTGTTAGACGAGCCGCAAATATTTTGGTGTTTTGTTATATTCATGTAAATTAACCTATATACTTCTTAAAATTTATGGCTAAAAATTTGAAACTATTTTCAAACCTAATAACAAACAAAAAATTATCGAGAATTTGATAAATTTGGTAATATATTTGTAAATAGTTTCAACTTTTTTTTTACCTTTTTTAAATAATCAATAATGAAGACCGAAAATGTAAAGTTTTAAAATAGAACAAATTGCAAAAATCATCCCTAAAGTATGATGGTAGTTTGGATTATACTCTTAAATTTTCAAAACTAAAAATTGAGCCCTCAAACTTATTAAGGTTTTAAAAATTAGACCTCCCAAACTCACACAATTATATAACATGTGTTGATTATTCAAATTTTATCATTGGTGGGTTCAATTTTTACAATTATCGAAAATTTGAGCGTCCAATTTTAACACTTTTAAAAGTTTAAAGTTTCAATTATTATTATTGCAAGTTTGAGAGTATAATTGCAAATCATCATACGTAGGAGTAGTTCTTGCAATTTACCTTTTAAAATACTAGTAAATATTGATGTGTGTTGCACGTGTGATTATGTTAGAAAAAATTTATAAGCTTTTTAGTATAACAATTTCGAAGATGAAAATCAAACATTTGACTTTTAGAAGAAAAAAAATCGTTTTATTCTTTTAGTCTAAACATAATAAAATTATCAAATATTCCAAGTATTTCAAATAAGTATATTTTGTAAAAAAAAAAGTGTTTTAAATTATCAAATATATTTATAGTGAAATTTATTGTATCTTCATCTACAAATTTTTCACTCGTTCAAGGAAATTGAAAATTCATTCTCTTTTTTTTTTTTTTTTACAATACGTAGAATGTGGGGGTTGCAACTCTTATTTCAAGATTATCATACATACTTAAAATTATTGATTTATGTGCGTGTTATAAATGAGAGGAAAGAAATAAAACAGTTAATAAACTAGAATTATTATTTTTTAAAAGATTTAATAATTAAAGACTTGGAGATGCTTGACTTTGTACAAAGAGTTTTTATATTTTGAAAACTTTAATTAATTTAAAAAAGTTCCAAAACATGTATGAGCATATTTATAATATGTTTGAGATTTTTATCAATGTATGTATTGCCAACAACCTAAGAGTAGTTTAAATTGAAATTTAAACAAATAATTATATAATTATAAATCTTAAGTTGTAATCTAAAAGAATTCAAAATAAAGGTAAGCAAAATAAAATGTAAAAGAAAAATAAAGGTAAAATTAAAATTGAGGTTGAGATTTACGAATCAATCATCTTGACACAAAGAAATAGATTCATTTTTTCCATAAAAACTTTTTTATAAATCAATTAACAATGCATGAGACTATTTATAGGAAAGATTAAGTTGGATATTTCAATAGTTTTTTTTTATATGAAATTTGAAAAGATTAATAATAAAATATCTCATGTATTTACTATCAAATAGTATAAATAATTAATTCCTATGTTATTTACAAACAACTTATGAACTCATATTTTTTAAGCTATAGAATTTCAAAAACCAAATATATTTTGCTATTTGGTTGAGTGTAATTTATTTCTCATGTTTATTACAAACAACTTATGAACTCATATTTTTAAAGTTATGGAATTTGAAAAACCAAACATATTTTGGCAGAGTGTAATTTATTTTTCATGTTAATTACAAACAACATTTTATATAAAAATCATTTATTTTCCATGTTACAAAAAAACTTATTCACTACTATTTGATAATCAAATAATGTTACTATAGCATACTAAAATACGTGTTTATAAAATATTACATTTAATAGTAATTTTAGTAAAATACGTATTTATAAAATATTACTATTTGATAATCAAAAGAGTGTAACTATAACATACTAAAATATGTGTTTATAAAATATTCACTTTAATAGTAATTTTACTCAAATATGTATTTATAAAATATTTTATTTAAATGTAATTTACCAATAGTAAATTTGTTTATATGTAATATTGAATGTTTATAATAAATAATTTGATAATCAAAGAATGGAACAAATACATATAGGTGACAAATTTAGAAATTGAAAGCCTGTTTAGAATTTGGCAAATGGAATTTGTAAATTTACAATACATAGGGCAATATTGTAAATTTAGAATTTGGCAATGGATAGAAACATCTATTGAAAACATTAATGCATAGGACAATATTTTAATAATTTTAAAAGTAGAGAATTGTTCAAAAATGATTCTTCGCTTAGCCACTTTTTATACAGTAAGTATTTTTATAAAGGATTATTCAATTGTTTGAATAAAAAAAACTCTAATGCAAATATATGAAATAATATACAAATGTTTTAATTTTTTAAAGTCCATTGCAATAACCAAAACAAAAACGGACTCATGTATTAAATTATTCAAAATTAATGTAAAATATAAATAAAATAAAATAGTGCACATAAAAATAAACATAATTTTAGATTAATTTTCATAAATATAACAAAATACCAAAATATTTATGGTATGTGTAACAAAATTAAAAAGTGCATGAAGTCGACCATTTTTCTTTAAATTTTCCAAATTTGTCCTTTCTTTCCGTCCTTTGCAATTTTTCTTTTCTTTTCCATTGTCTTTCTTCTTTTTTTCTGCAATTTTTCTTTTATATTTTTTGAAATTATGATATTTGTTTTCAATCAATCATAAATCTTTTATTTTCTCATAGTATTATTTGGTTCAAAATCATGTACCAAATATAAAAGATCTTTAAAAAAATTGTTAGAATATTGGTACACAATCGTGTAGCTAAATCTAAAAGACAATTTAGATTTGGACGATCGTCTGGCAAAATCTAGCCAAATCTAAACAAACATGCACCAAAGAACCTTGAGAAAAATCGTTTAAACGATTGTCTAGCCAAATCTAAAAGATTGTGTACCAAATATACTACGAGCGTAAGTGGTCAATTAATCGCGTGTTGACTGGGTTTTTTTTTTTTTTTTTTTTGTATTTTCCATTGTGGTTCTGAGGATTTTTTCTGTTTTCGAAATTGTTATATACATGGTAAATATTTTGCCGATTCGTTATATTTTTTAAAAACCTCTTAATTTTACTATAAAAAACGTCATTTTATTATTTCCTCTAGTTTAACATTTTTCTAACCTCTCATATTTTTTTTCTCCATTTTGTTGGCTAGTTTTCTCCATTTCTGTTTTCTCCATTGTATTTTTTTTAAAAAAATTGTAAAAAATAAAACAGTTGACAAAATATTTACCTTTCATAGAAAAATTAAGTATAATGAATTTTGATTTTAGTAGTTTGTTTTATGGAGTATAATTTTTTTTTTCTATTTCTAAAATAACCCCTATTCTAAAATCTTTCTTACATTTCTAATTAACTTCAGGTCCGTTTGGTAACATTTTCGTTCCTTGTTTTTTGTTTCTTGTTTTGTGTTCCCTGTTTTGTGTTTCTTATTTTTTTAGAGCAAGAAACATAGATGTGTTTCATAACTGTTGCTATTTCTTGTTTCTTGAAAAAAAAAAGAAACAGAAACATAAAATATGTTTGATAAATGTTTATTGTTTCCTTATTTTCTTTGAGATATATTTTTTATTTTATTCATGTTATTTTATTCACATCTAATTAAATTAAACATTACACCACTCATTTTATCAAACCTAGATAGAAAAGACATCTTGTAATCTTATGGAGATCGAGATGAAGATTGAGATCTAAAGGACAGAGCCAACGAGGAGGAAGATGAACCCATGATGAAAAGGAGGACTGAAACCCTTAGCAAAGAGGAAGACAAAAACCCACAGACCTAGTAAAAACCTAGATCCGGGCGAAGAGGAAGAAGAAAATTCAAATTTGCCGAAGAGGAAGACACCGTGTAAAGGAAGACGATGAGAGGCGAATAGGAAAACGACAAAGACGAGGAGAGGAAGAGGAAGAGGATGGTTATTTGGGGAAGATGATGCAGCTAGTAAGAGGAAGAAAAAGGAAACCACGTGGAGAGTGATTATTGGGGAAGAAGATGGAGATAAGAGGATTAAAAAGGAAATCACATGGAAAAATATAAAATGAAAAGGAAATAGAAAAATAATTGAGAAAAAGGAAAAGGAAACCAATAAAAATAATTGAAAAAAAAGAAAAAAAAAACCAATAGAAATAATTTATAAAAAGGAAAAGGAAACAAATAGAAGTAATTGAGAAACGAAACAGAAGAAACTACTTTTTCTTGTTCCTAATAATTCCTTATAAAATGATAAACGTTTCTATTTTTTTTTAAACGAGAAACATGAACGTTACCAAACACTTCCGTTTCTTAAAAAAATGAAAACAGAAACATGAAACAGGAAACGAGAACGTTACCAAACGAGCCTTTCGTTTCATATCCATATTTGAAAATTTCAATAACCATTTTATTCTAAAATATCTGTGTGATATGTATTTGTCGTGTTAACTTTTATAAAACTCTATTTTTTAAAATTACTTACATTTGATTAAGAAATTCATGCGTTATTTGCTAGAGAATCTAAATTATATTTTATGTTTTTAGATTTATTAAGTTCAACATGTATGCGTTTGATAAACAATATGGATTCCATTTTTAAAAATTGTTTTCGAATTATGTGTGATTCAATCATGGTAGATTCAGATAATACGATGTCTTTATTGTATCTAGAATTTTAATTTTACATTTAAAAAACATAAATATATTAAATACATATAAAAATATTTTAAAATAACATGCATGTTATAAACTCAATTTATTTGTTGATATAATAATTATGTAATGTTTTATAAATTATATAATATTACACGATAATAACAGTATAAATTTTTAGGTTAAATTATAAAGGTAGTTCGTATGCTTTTAAATTGATAGAATTTAATCTTTATAGTTTATAATTAAAATTTAGTTTCTTTTGTAGGCTAAAATCATAGAAAATAATGTCATGGTTTTCAAACAAAAGTTAAATATGAGATTTTGTCCAATTCTAAACTAAACTTTGACTTTTTCAAAATAATATAGATTGATTTTACAATTTAATCGATTTTTAAACACAAATTATATTCACAAATAAGTAATAACAGCGTACTCAGCTTAATATTAATATAAAATAAAATACATTTAAATATTTTTCTAAAATTAGAATCTAATTTCAAAATTTGTCAACAAACACTAACTAAAACATAAAATATTTTATTAAATGTATTGATCTCAAACTTTTTGTATTGAAATTTTCTAACAAACCGGCCTTAGAAACCTCAATCATTTCTTCTTCTTGTATTTATAGTTTATAATTTGCATTCTGTAATCATTTTTCAAGATTTCACATTCACCAAATTCCAAAACACACAAACCATTTTTTAAAAGCTATTTTTTAGTTTGCAAATTAACTTGAATTTACTTTTTTTAATCAAGATTAGAAAATCAATATATTTAAAAAACACAAACAAACGCAACAAAAATAATATTTATAGATTTAATTTTAAAAACAAAAGGCTTAAAAGAAAAAAAAAGACAAAAACATTAAAAAAAAACACTTTTAATTTAATTTGTGTATTTTCAAATTTGTAACAGTCTAGTCTAGTCTCCAATTGACAATCAAAATTATCTCAAATTTTTATTATTTATGATGTAGACTTTGTATTTTATAAAATTAATGAATATTTATTTAATTTTATTTATTTATCTATTCAAGAAACCTAAAGATTAAATTGTTACACATTAAGTTCCAAAACTAAATTATTACAAAATTAAAAGTTTAAGAATTAAAATATAACAATACAACTGAATACAACTAAATTGTTCCTTCTATGCAAATTCAATAATTAGATTTTTAGCTTCTTTTTTTTTAACAAATAAAGTTTAAGTTGTTAGTGTGTTAGTTAACCTTTAATATTGTGTTTAACTCTGCATTATTAATCTTGCAGTATTTATTTATAGTTTTAAATTTTAGAAACTTGTCACTCAATAATTGGATGAATTATTTTAACTCCAAATTTTCTTGAGCCAATCAATTCAAATCCTAATGTTTGAAAAATATTGCGTCGAAATTATATTAACTAGATTCCTAAATTAACATAAGTAAATCAATACATCTTTTAAAAAAATTCAATACATGCCTTTTTACAAGACAGTCAATGCACCAATTGATTCCATGAAAGGTTGTGTTTAATTAATAACATTATACATCTGAATATGTATCACTTAGTAATATAAATGATTGATTGATATTTATTGGGTCTATCTTGATGTATCTTAAAAAGATAATTTTTAAAAAGATAATTTTTGTGTGTGGTTATATTGGTAAATATTTAAAAGAGAATGGAGAGAATAAATGGAAAATTTGGGTGAAAAGATTGTAGGTTTAAAAGGGGGGGGGTTGAGAATTGAGATATTTATTGGATTGAGGATGTTGAGTGTGAAAGGACAAAGCAATAATAATTTAACGTTTTGCTTATTGTTCATTTAAAATGAAACCAACGGTCCTGATCAAGTCAATGCGGTTATGCTTCCAATGCATATCCCACAACTTCATATCACACACGTGGGTTCTATTTTAAATTTCTTTTTATTTCAAAGACGTACCCTTAACTATTAACTATGCTTTACATTATGAATAATTTATTACTTTATTCGATATTTAAATCTTTATTACTAATTAAAATGCCTTTCTTTTTTAAGGAATATTACTTTCCCTTTTCTATTTGCATATATAAAATAATACAATAGTATGAGTATTATAATATTCTGTTTGGGTAAAGAATGAGTATTATAATAGTAAGAGATTCTAATAGTTTGCATTTTAGGGGCATACTATTGTAATCTGAATTATTATAGTCCACATTTAGGGTATATACTATTATAGTCCGTGTTATTATAATCTATGTTTAGAACGCAGACTATTATAGTCTGTGTTGGAGGTGCAAATTATTGTAGTATTATGTTATTATAAATTGTGTTTGGAGTGGAGATTATTATAATATGTGTGTTTTTTTTTTTTGCCTACATATATACTGTACATGAAATATACATTTTTCTTCAATTGATTTTATTAAATCTGATTAATTATGATGTTCATTTAATAAATTTAGCTTTAATCTGGAGTTTTCACTACTTTTTTTTGCCATACATATATATGGTACTTGAAATACACATTTTTTAAAAATTGATATCACTAAATCTGGTTAATTATAATCTACCTTTAATAAATTTAGCTTTAATATATGTTTTTTACTACTCTTTTTTCACATACATATATATGATACATGAAACGAATGTTTGCTACCCTGAAATTTTTGTCTTTCCTGAATGATAAGGAGAAAAAAAAACTGGATCAAAATAAAATGCCATATTGGAGTTTTATCAACAATTTTCTTGTGATTTTATTAAATCTTGTTAATTAGGATGTTTATTTCATAAATTTATGATTAATCTCCACAAAGTAATTTTATCTTATCTTCAGGTTATTGTGTTTCAAATTAGTTTACGCATTCTACAATTTGGTTATGGAGTTACCTTCTGGTTTTTTCCTAGCTTTAAACCTTTGTTCTAATTTGTCTAACCTTCCATTAATTAAAGTCTCCAGGCATTGCATGACTTCTTCAATTAGTCCTTCCTGTAAGGGCCCCTATGGAGTTCCATTGTTTGTCATTGTTGAAAAAAAAAAAACAAGTGAAAGAAAAGTAGACATTATAATCACTCCCTCAACGTGTTTCCCTCAATAGGTGATGTTCACTCGTGTTTACACTCAATTTATAAATCTCCTCACAAATATGAACTCTTTCACAGGGTGATAACCGAAATTTTGCAACCAAGTTCAAAAGAGCAAGCCAACAACTTACCAAACAATAATGATTTTAAAGTGCTAAACTCAAGTAGAGAATTAGTTGAATGCAATAAAAACGAAAACTAGAAACCAAGAACCTAATGTTCAAGATTCAACAAACTAAACAAGAAAAAAAAAACAAAAAAAATTTATGATATCTAGAATTAAGAATTTAACATTTAAAATTGAAAAAATTATGCAAGGTGAACAAAGAAAGGTAAAGTAGTGGATAAAACATTGACAAAAAGAAAAAAAGAATTAAGAATAAAAAATAACGACATAATTCTACGCAAAACCCAATTCAAATCACCAAACAAGTGCACTTTAAAAACTATTAATGTTCTTGTGAAATTTCAGCAGTTTAATTGACGTGCTTCCATTTTTTTACTTATCTGGTAAAAATCAACGGCGACAACCTTTTTTTTTTTCTCTGTTTGATCATGTAGAGATTTACGACAATCTTTTCTCTTCTTTTTTCCCCATTTTAGAGATTTACGAAAATCTCAACTTTTTCTTTTCTTTTTTTGATTTAATTTTTTTTCCTAATTCAATCTAGAAGTTTTTTACAATTGTTTTTCCAAATCCAACCTTTTAGAGACACAATCAAAATTCAATTCAACAGTCAAACTTGTTTCTTTTTCAAATAAAAACAAAACAAAATCCTAATTATAATTTAGACTCAATCAAGAAAGCAATTTAACATATACCAAATCTAGAGTCTATTCTCTAATACTAAATGATGATATGAAAACTCTAGAATTTAAAAATTGGAAGCCCAATTGGTGAACCCCTAATATCATATTCTAAAATCTCCAAATCAATTTAACAACAATCCAATTGAATGGATTAGATTTGGATTACCCTTTGATCGAAGACCAAGAGATAAGAAGAACTAGTTCCTCACTCCAAGTTTGAACATTGTTGATGCACTTCGCCTTATGTCTCGCTTAAAGTATGGTTTCTCTCCTGGTTAGTTCGCCAAATGATCTCGAGCCCAAAGAGACTATTTTATCCTAGTAGAATGCAAACTACAAAATAGAAAAACATGTTAGGAAATTGGCTGAGTCCCGGATCACTCTCTTTAAGACATTTCGAGGCTTTGCTCTCTTTGTGCAAATAGTTTGATCACCTCGTCGTTCTCAGGATAAAACAGACTCAATCTTCAATTAGTTTTGCACTGAAACCACTTGTAATTCACAACAGACACTCAATTGCTCGGAATACTAGGAAGAGTTTTTTTTAGAGAGAAAATTATTTTTGTATATACTGTATAATGAATGCGACTAATATATATAGCGAGTGTGGGAGAAGACTAACGATCATATTATTAAAAGAAAAACCAATTGAAATTAATAGAAGTTTTGGAAAGTATTTAATTTACCAAAACGTCTGAAAATTAATTTACTAATAACAACGTTTATAATAGAAAATAGTTTAGTAATATTATTATTTTATTCTTCCTCTCTTCTCCTCGCCACACCTGACAGATGGCGGCCCCGTGCACGGAGATTTAGGCATATCCACATTTGCCTATCTCCTCACTCTTTCTAAAATTTGGGTCCCCTCAGGGCCCAAACCCATGAATGGATCTACGAGTATATAAGGAAACTTGTGGGAATACAAGTTTTGAATAAAATAATAATAGATATTCCCTTTATCAAATTTTTCATTCAACAAACACTCCACAAGCAAGGTGCTTAAACTTACCTAAATGTTATTTGTTTGCAACCCTAATTAAGAATTGCAAAAAGATGGTGATGAGACTCGACTTTGTCATCAACCAGAGAATTTCTATGGATAGAAAAAACCCTAAAACTTCCATTATAAGATATTCATATGTATTGTAAATAGAATTATGTAGATATCCATAACCTACAAGATGTTACCAATATTCCTATAACTCTCCGTTTATTCCATATTGTAACTTTCATCCCATTGAATTCCATAGTGTAACTCATACCATGACATGTCCTATAAATAGATGTATGTGGTGTCATTGTAAGACACATCACAATTGAGTTCAATTGTTCTCTACTTCCTCCATTTCCTATTTCTTCTTTTTGGTTGCTTCATTCTCCTTATTTAGCTTCTTTGTTCTTGTTTTATAACACGTTATCAGCACGAGTCTCTACACTTGTCATTTGCAAAAGGTAGGCTATAAAGTATTAGTTTGTTTTCTTGTTTTGTATTTGTGAACATTGCATGAACTGTTCCATGTATAACATAGTTTAAATGTTTGAGAGTATAATCTTTTGTACCTATTGCATATTGTAATTTTACATATGATGTTTACAAAATTATTGTTTGTTAAAAATATTGTTAGTTCGTAATAAGATTATGGTTTGGTTCATCTTAATTTATTTATGATTTATGTGATTGTTTATGTTTGGTTTTTATTTCAATTATTTTTAGATCTATGTATAGTTTATGAGTTCTTAATGGTTTATGTCTATAATTTAATGGTTTATGTCTGTAATTTAATGGTTTATATCTATAATTTAATTGTCTACTTTCTATATATTAGTATAAATTTTGTAACTGTTTTTATGATCTAAATGTTTCTATCAATTTACCTAGGCATGTTATTTTAATATATTATGTATAAGTATGTTGTAAAATTAACATTTAGGTGTGTATTATTATCGCAATTTTCCATAATATGATATTTATCTAAGCTGTTTTATAATTCATGTTTAACATGTTTATTAAATTTCTAATATAAGTAAATTTATTTGTTATAGTTTTACTATGTTAAGTTTTATCAAATTAGAATTTATAGCTCTTGATATCAATGGTGATAATTATTTATCATGAATGCTTGAGGCTGAAATTCATTTGGATGCCATGAATCTTGAAGAAACTATTAAAGAAGGAAACACGACTTCAAGTCAATAAAAGGTGAAAGCCATGATTTTCTTTCGACATAATCTTCACGAGGGACTAAAAATTGAATATCTTACGATAAAAGATCCCTATAAATTATGGCAAAGTTTAAAAGAAATGATGGTCATAAAAAAAGTGTGATTCTTCCTAAAGCTTAATATGATTGGATGCACTTAAAGTTGTAAGATTTTAAATCAGTAAGTGATTATAATTCCGCATTATTTAAAATTTGTTCAAAATTATTGTTATGCGGAGAAAAAATTACCAATGAAGATATGTTACATAAAACATTTTTCACATTTCATGTCTCGAATATGCTCCTGCAGAAGCAATATCAAGAAAGGGGGTTTAAAAAAATATTATGAACTCATATTGTGCCTTCTTGTGGCTAAACAAAATAACGAGTTATTAATGAAAAACCATGACTCTCGACCAACTAGAACAACATCATTCCCTGAAGCGAATGCTATATTTTCAAACAATAATGGTCGAGGTCGTGACCGTGGTAAAGGAAAAGGTAATTATACCTTCCGTGGTAATAATCATTCAGATTTTAAGAAAACCACAAATGATGATCATAGAGGAAAAACTCCACAAAATAAGAAATTAAAAAGTGGTGAAAATCAATGTTTTCGTTGTGGTATGAATGGTCATTGGACTTGTACTTGTCGTACATCCAAGCACTTAGTCGACCTCTATCAAGCCTTATTGAAGGAAAAAGGAAAAAATGTGGAAGTAAACTTTGCCTATCAAGATGATGTCTATGACCCTTCGAATATGACACATTTGGATGTTGCTGATTTTTTTTAGTCTCCTGGAGAGAAAATTGATGTCAATGAAGGAGTAACAAATACTTCCTTTAATTATGAAAATGTCAGAAACTGATATTTACATTATGTTTTTGTGTTTTTTCTATTCAACATTTTTCAATTTATTTAAATTATTTATATTTCAACATTAATTTTGTTTTTTTTACCGTGAGACTTATTATAATTTTTTTTAATGAAGAGTTATGGACATTTCTCATATTTTGGCTGACTCAAATGTGAATAATGAAGACATATGTTTGGCAGATAGTGCAACTATGCACACAATACTTAAAAGTAAAAAGTATTTTTCTACATTGACAATGCTTGAAGCAAATGTCAATACAAAATCAGGTTCTACAAACTTGATTGAAGGTTTTGGTAAAACAAACCTTATTTTGCCTAGAGGAACAAAATTCACAATTAATAATGCTTTGTCTGTAGTAAGTAAAAAAGAAACTTATTGAGTTTCAAGATATATTTCAAAATGGTTCTCATGTTGAAACTAACAATAAAAATAATATAGAATATCTTTACATTACAATTATTGTTTCACATGAAAAGCGTATATTGGAAACACGACCTGTTTTTTCTTCTGGATTATATTATAGTCATATACGAGTAATTGAAACATATGCAACCATGAACTCGAAATTCATGAATTTAGATATGTTTACTGTTTGGCATGATCGATTGGGTCATCCATAGTCTATAATGATGAGAACATTTAAATAATAATAAAATAACAAAACTTAATTAAATATTAGTATGAAAATGATTGAAATAATAAATCTATTTTAGTTCATATAATTAAATAGCATTTGTTATAAAATTGAGAGAAGAAAAATAAACACAAGAATACAAGAGGAAGATAATGGAAGAAGAAAGAAAGAGATCACATGTATTATGTGTGTTGTGGTATATCTACAAATGATCTCTACAACCGCTATTTATAGGGTGGTGAAAATAATGGTTACAAAACCAAACATAAAAAGGGGACAAGAAAATTATGGAGATTGATGTGAGGTTAATTAGTGGATAAATTTGAAACTAGAGATTAAGAACATCTAATACCATTTAACTCTAATTTAGAATATTCATAATAGCATCAACTTAGTATTAATTTATCAAATAAATTAACGTTTTTTCTAATTCAAAACTGAAAGGGTACAACTTACAACACTATTTCATAAACAATTTTTTCTATGTTAAAAATATAACATTTGAAAAAATATTTACACTAATTAAGTATAATGATTTTTTTTCTTCAGTGACTTTTTTTATTGAGTGAATAGTTTGTCAACTTTTTTTATTTTTGAAAAAATCCGTTAAAGTTGATCGAGAAAAGATATATATAGACCTAAATATTGAAAGAGGAGAAGCTATTGGTTTGGGCCTGGCAACAAGATTTGTTGAGTTGGGCTGCTTTGATGGCCCTCTTATGTTATATCTTTTCTCTCACTTTTCACCTCTTTCATTCATCTAAATATTTTTTAGCTAGTAAGGCAAGTAACGTTTTGTTTTTTTATCTTTCATTTTAGAAAATAGCAAGTTAGTTAGAAAAAATAGCAATTTTTTTTTTTTAAAATCAATTAATTATTAATTATTAGATTATTAAAATAATCTAAATAGTATCTACAATTAATTTATTTAAAAAATACATATTTGATTCAACCTGTTAACACAACTCCTAATTTTAAAACTAAAGAAACCCAAAAAAGGGGTGAAAACGTTAAAAAAGTTGGAAAATGAACCAAACGAAAAAAGTGAAACTGAAAAAAAAAATTTGTATTACATTACATAATATGGTGAACAACAGAAAGAAAAAACAAATAATGGCTACTTACTAGGTGGCTACTTCATAATTTTCTTAATGAATGAATATTTGATAATTTTGTAAATGAAAGGGACTGAAATGGTCGAGAATACAAAAATAATTAATTGTTAATTATTTCTTTTTATTCATTATGAACATAAAAATGTGTAATTTCTTAGATGAAGAGACTGGAGTTGTTGAGAATAAAAAAAACAATTAATCTTCAAGTAAAATTCCCCTATTTAGATCCCTATTTTCAGTCTTTTTTCTATATATTTAACTACAAATTTCTCTTTTGTTTTTTATTTTTCGTTTTTGAAAATTAAGACTATTACCTTATATTATCTTATCATGGCTTGCATCAATCTTAAGTGAAAGAGTTGCAATCTTAGTTAAATCTAAAAAATAAATACATGTTTTTAAAAATGTTTTTTTTGTAGATTACAAATTTTCACTTCATTTTTAAAAAATGATAAAAAGTAGATATCAAAATAATAGTTTTAGATTTAGATGTGAAATATGTGTTTATAAGTTTTTTTTTTTTTTTTAAATAAAACAATTACCAAATGACGTCTAAGTTTTTAAAATTTAACTTGACTTTAGAAAATAGTAAAAAGTAAATTACAATGAATAAATTTAAGAGGTGGAGAAAGTGTGTATGAACAAAAGAAGTGAAAAACCAAATTGTTATTAAAGCATATGTAAGTTCTTGCCGTACCATAAAATTAAAAAAATAATAATTAATTTTCATAAATATAACTAGCCGCTAAAATATTTAAATATTTATTCTCTTCCTTTTCTACTATTTTTTTTCTATCCGTCGGTCTTTCTTCTCTTCTTCTGCCATTTTTATTTTATTTTTTTAAACAAATATAAAAGATATATAAAAATTTTGTGTTCAAGATCATCTCCCAAATATAAATGATTGGTAATATAAATGACCGTGTACCAAAAAATATTGAAAAAATCATTTAGATTTGGCTACCCAAATTTAAACAATTAAATTTAAACGATGATGTACCAAAGAATAGCCAAATCTAAAAGATTTTTTCATTTGTTGTTGATTGCGTTGTCCTCAGCTTCTTAGTTGTTTTTTAGCACTACAAATTTCTTGCCTTATTTGGTTTATTCAATGCTTGGCTCTTTCCTTCTGTGAACTGTCTTCCTTGTCTTGATTGGTATTATATGCTTTGATAAGGTGTTGCTAGTGTTGGCAGCGCATGTGGAAGAACTAATTGTGACATAAGTTTTGAGTGTTTTTTGTGTGATCGAAGATTTTGACAGGTTTGAGGGGGAACCTTGATCATTCAACTCACTATAAGAACGTCACAGTTAAGAGGAGCCTAAACATGTTATTGTGTGAAAAGTTACGTACTCCTTAATCATTATCTGCATTTATTACTTTGTAAATGTAAAACTCTTTTCATATTAGTGATTATCTTTCACCTAGGTGTATAGCCTCCTAGACCGTGTTGCATGTGAAGAGATAAGAGCCCTTAGCAGCGGAAGATTTTACAAAACCATTTGCAACTCAAATTAATTGAGAACTAAAAAATACCAATGCATTGAAAAATATTTACAAAAACAAATTTTGAAAACCTAAAGGCTAAGCATGCTTTCTATAAATTATACAGAAAATTATAGAAAACGAAGACTTACGTCGACTCTGAATTTGTCAAACACCAAACTTGGAGTACCACCACTCGAAGACCTCCCTATTCTCTGAAATGGGATTGGTTTGTGGAAACAAATTGAAATGAAAAAAAAAAACTTTTGAGAGAATTTGAAGAGAGATAAAAGCTCAGATTTTAAAAAATCTATTTTCTTTTTATAACTCTCTTGAAGTTAGAAAGAATAATAGGATCCTATTAATTTTAAAAAAATTAAATTAATAAAAATAAATAAATAAACAAATAAATAATTATTTAAATTATATTTAATTAATATTTCATTTAAATAATATATAATGAATATCTCTCACATATCCTATAATTTTAATTTAATTAATTTAACTAAATCAAATTTAATTAAATAAAATTAAATTAAACTTTTAATTAATTCTTCAATTAATTAATTTTTAAATTAAATATCTTATATTTAATTTAATTCAAATTTAAATCACATTCAAAAATAAATCTCTCTCATAAATTAATTTTGAATCATATCCAAAACTAAATTTATATAATAAAGTTTAATTAAAATATAAACTTTATATTATAATGTATCACCATACATTATACTAATTTCCAAAGTAAACTTGAACATTTCAAATTACAACAAGTATAAAGAAATCGCATTACCCTTTACGAGCTAGGAAGGGGACCTAATGGACCTACAAATAAAAAAACTACACCTATATGAGATTAATTGACTAAAATCATTAACCACATTAATCAAATATTCGTTAACTGTATGTACACTCTACTAAAGACTCCAATAACAGTAGGTTAGTCATTCACTAGTGTTCGTCACCAGTTGGGTTAAATTACCATTTTACCCCTGAGTTACTTCTAATCCTTAAATACTAGTGCTCTCTAATGAACAACTTTTTTATGGTCCAACCAATAAATAGAAACCTTTATCTAGGTAGGGCTCTTTGTTTAAGTCCCGGAGACACCATTTAAGAAAACACTCATCTACTTATTCTAAATACGAGAAGAAGTGAATTACATATTGTGTGATTATATTCCCAACTCTCTACTCGGTCTTGTCCCCAAAATGATAAGCATATTGAGTCAACAATCTGACCACTCCCACCCGTACAAATCAAATGACAATTTTTTGCGAACATGAGTTTATAATACACTCAGGATTAAAACTAAGTTACTTAGGTCATCCTATTGAAATAGAAACCTAACTAGTTAACTGAGTTACATCTAGTGGTTACTATTTTGTGGTATGATCTTATGCAAACTCATTGCTTGCATAAGATACCCTCACTCGTACGTCACCTATATGAACACGTTTGATCATTGCGTTTGTATCAAATACAAAGTGAGTCATATCCATAGTGTTACTAGGATAAGGTACACAGACTTATCCCTATACTATAGACCCTTTAAGCTGATCTCGAACATTAATCTCTGTATGTCTCTACATACTGTTCAAAACTCATCAAATAGCTTATGATGTTAGTTTATTGGATTTAGGTTATTAAGACAAAACTAATAATATAATTGATAACGCTTATTGAAATAATAATAATAATAATAATAATAATAATAATAATAATAATAATAA